>JAGPOW010003316.1:134711780-134748553 GCA_030014935.1 Caiman crocodilus
AACTGAACGGTTTTCTTTTGATGACTGGCCAGGCTGGCTAAGCTGCTCGCCATCCACAGGAAGAAGGCTGCTGAAAGAGGAGTAAATTATATGGAGACAGACTGCTTCCACAGGAATATCTACAAAAGAAAATGAATGCGAGACAGAAATATAGGTAGGCAGACCCAGGCTACTTTTCAACTCATTAGTACAGGTCAAAATGGGTGTATATGTTGGGTTTTAGCATAGGCTAGCACCCACAGTACCAGGCTACTAGGAACCCTGAGTATTTAACCCTGGCAGCTAACATGTCTCTGTGTCTTCATTCCTATTGTGAGCAATGCTTGGCAATCCATGCTATAGTCACAACCGCATTTCCCTGTAGAACTATAACCTCTTAAGCACAAGCCTCAGTGAGCATCTCACTGGCCCTCTAGAAATGCCTATAACTCTGGAAACCAAAGCAAGATTCCTCCTCCTACTTGAGTGGATTCAGAAGGTCTTCCTTCCACAGCTGGCCAGCAAGGAGGAGGCACAAGACTTTAAATCCATGGTTCTTGTGAAGTTTTTCACCTCGGGGTCATTAGCAAAGAACAACTTTTCTGCTCAAGAGAGCAGAGAGATTACAGCCGTGATGGACTTCTAATTGAGGGGACACAAAGGGGAGAAAAAAAGGCTTCTTGGCTCCTCTCCCCTCTTGGACACATGTTGCACAATTCAGGGCAAAATGAAGAGCTTTTATAGTCTAGCATTTCCCTTGGCACTTAGCTTCATGGCACACTACATCACCAGGCAGATCTCTGGCATCACATCAATTTCATCACCCACTGATTGCACTGCAGCACTGTGAGGCTACTTACCACTTCTCTATTGATTTCAGTAGAGTTTAGATTTGCTTTAGATTTATTTTAGGAACATGGGACTTCAAAAAACATAAAATGAAAGAATAATGGTTTTACGGTATTTTCTGCTTATATTTCAGTTCAGTCATAGCCACAAAAATAACTCAAAAATTTGAGTGTGTGACAGTTCCCATATTTGTTCTACCTCAATGTATTTCATATCTAATTTGCTCAGTTTAAAAGTCAGAAGATGCTTTTTTCCTAACAGGAGGCTCAGGCAGAAATCTGAAAACCAAATGGGAACTCTCTTCCTCCCAAGTTATCCCCTGCTGCAAAATCTCCGTGGCCAGAACTCAACTGACAATTTTGTTGATGATAGCTGAGTTGGGGTTGCACCCCAGCTCATTAAGATTTTCTGCTGGTGAATGTCTGTGCTTATGAAGTTGGAGAGATTGGCATCAAGGGAAATTACATTTTTCTTCCATTTATCCACCACGGAGAGAAGAAAATAAAATGAGTTGCTTCTGAGTAGTACCAAACACCCACAGTTCCCACAGAAATAAAAGCAAGACCTTCTACTGGGATAAATCAAGATAGCTCCCAGAGGTGTAACTGGTAAGGTTTGCATCCTGAACAGATCATCCCAGGAGCCCTGGTCCCCCCTCATTAGCCTCATGCTTTACTCCCCACGGGACATGCCACTGCTGCAGGGGGTAGTAGCAGTGCAGCCAGAGAGCTAATACAGGAATCTCTCGTGGGTGCCTACAGCAGCTGCCGCCGCTTGCCTCTGACACGCGGTGCAACCAAGTCCCATTACCTCCAGGACAACACAGAACTGAATGGGGTGGTAACAAAGGCTATATTAACCGCCTGACTGAAGACCATACTGACACATCCCCTTACAACAGCAGCATCTCCCTCAAGGGGGACCTGGAGGCTAACAAGAAGACGGGCTACTGGGACATGACCCTCACGAATCCCCAACTGTCCCATCAGTCGCAAGCCTGGAGCCAGCTGCAAACTCCACCCCCTCCCTGAGAGCCACCAATTCTCTTTGCTGTTGGGAGGGGACATTCTGGATTCAGCAGTGCCCCCTTCAAACGAACATGGGCACCTGCTAGTTAGGGAACTGATAGCTCCCATTGGCTTTGGGGAGCTATGTAAATTTACCTTAGTTGGGGATTGAGTCCATAAATTCTCTTGTTTCAATTTCACATTTAACTTATTTTGCTAAATTGGGTGGTGGGGGGAAGGAATGACAAGGCAATATAATAAGTAATCAACTCTACACTACAATCATTACAATTTCAATAGTCAGGTGAGAAAAATCAATACATTTTCAAAGGTGAAGTGGAGTGAGGTTGCCAGAATTTTTTATAGGCTTGTTTCCAAAAGAGTCCCACTCTTCCAATGTGATTGCCTGCCATCCACTTTGTTTTCTCTGAATAAAGAAATAAACTCTTTCCTAGAAGTACTTTTTAAAATATATCTTGCCTCAGCTGAATTAGACTCTAGACCATTCACAAATTTCACCCACTAATATAGAAAATTGATAAATACAGTCAACGTCTGTGTTAAATAAAGTGTGTGAAAAATATGAGACCACTTCTGTGTGATTATATTCTATGCACAAGGTCCTTTCACAAGGGCCCAACACACTTAAGGACTGTAAATTATTAATGTACCTCATGTTTTCTTAGCTTTATATTATGGAAATTTACCTAAGCTGCCTCTAGTTTCATTAAAATAGTAAATGGTTAAAAAGGAGGGGAAAACTTTAGTGACTCTTTACAATTAAATTGGTTTCATAGGAATTGAAATGGTAAAATTGTTAGCTGCTATGTCAGCTGTGATTTAGAAGATCCATACGATGAATAGACTGATGAATAATTCACGTTTCATTTATTAGTGTAGTAACCCTATAGAAGGCTTCATGAAAATGAAGATAATATTTTTTTTCTCTTTCCTTTAGGTACCACAGAGACCTGCATGAGTGTACATATACTCCTTTGGGAGACGGAGTTCAAATAATGTGCATTTAGTGCACCCTGCATACAGAAATATATTATAGCTACAAACACAAACACATAGACACATCATTATTATACACTGCCAGGGTACAGCTCATCTTCAGGAAACAGCTTTCTCAAGGCCTGACCCAAGACTGGGGAACAGACTCCCACAGGAACTGAGGACTATCACAAATACCATCACTTTTCGCAGCAAGTATGAGAGATATTTCTTTAAGATTGCTTTCTGGTACACACATATAGCAGTAGGTACAATTGAAAAAGAACTACCACATAAACAAGAGAGTCCATTATATACAATTCATTCCCTGGTTATGGATGAGGGAATGAAGCATGAGCTACTTTGTGGAAGGTCCTCAGATACTGCAGTGACAAGAACATTAAACAAGAATTTATACTAAAAAAAGACAGCTAGCTAAAAATTATACATAGCACAGGCTAGCAATCAGAATTGCCACTTTTCTGTTGCAGACATAACAGTAGAGCATATTCAGAAATGTCTGCAGGAATGTTTTCCCATCAAGAATAGGAATATATCAAAAGCAAAAGAAAAATGGCAGAAGAACCTCATGTTTAAAAAATAAAAGACAGCTTTTCAGTAAACCTAAACTGAAATTTGGAATGGATTGTTCCGATTTTCTTTTTAACAACATCAACATTGGAAACAATGTGTTGATTTTATCTAAATAAGATATTTCAGTCAACCTAGGTGCAATCTTATTTTTTCCCCACAAACAGCATCTTATTTTTGTTCGCTTTCATGTTCATTCCACTGTAGAATAGAAAATAAATTAGACATTGTGTGATCCCTAGCAAAGTGAAAAGTCTAGTTCCCACTCGGTTCTACATCACATCAATGGCTACATTAGGAATGTGAATTATCCCATGAATTTGTGTGGTCATTACAAATGTGTGAAACAAGCAGCGTAAATTAAAATTATGACTGTCCTATCCCAGCCCAGATTTCAGATGCGCTTAAATGAATACCCGCTCCAGAAAGTGCTCCACTGCAACAAAAAGAAGGGTGCACTCACCCAGACCTGATTTCAGTCTTGACCATTTTTGTATATTTGCTCAATTAAAATGTTTACCTGAATCTTTTATTGACATTTTTTCTTCTAATTTCTATTAATTTAAGAAGTATTTTAAGGAAGCAACATGCAATTTCAAGAAATAAACATCTTCCTATATCAAATTTTAATTTAAACTGTCAATAAAAACACAACAGTTACAAATATTTATCTTCAGAGGGCAAGAAATTGATCTAGTGGCCCTTTCCTCCAAAAGCAGCAACTACCTATTGAGTTAAGCAAGAATTTCCTTCCTTTCATCAGAAATAATGCAACCACTAACATCCTATTAAAAGCATCCAGCTTATTTTGACATCATCCCACAGGGAACACATCATATATGTCTTCCATTTAATTATTGTGCTTTGTGGGCCATTAAATTTTAAAATGCATTAAGACTTTATCCAGGTGAACAGTTAGGTGCTCAACACTGGTCAGAACAGAGCTGCCTATGTAAAAGGTCCCACATTTGGGGTAGGCAAGTATGTTTGCTTTTCAGCACTGGGTTTGAATGGCAGGTTCTTTCCTTTCTTTCTCTCTAACTCACACAGTCATCTAAGGGAGCTGAGAATGCCTTAGCAGCTTCAGCCTTGATCTTGCAAATATATGGAATCAAGACTCTGATTTATGTGATTGGACCTACTGAAATTAATGGAAATGCTCAAGAAATAAAACTGAACGATGGGCCTTAGAGTTACCCTGAGGCTTTTACTTAATCCTTAGCCCCTTTATGTCTGTGTTTATGTGTGCTTTGAACCCTGCTTCCTACCAAGATACTTCCTTAAACAGGGTCTGGCTTATCAATTTGGAAGGGGCAGGGTGTTGCTAAAACCCATGAAGCAAAGTTTGGGTGTCAGTAGTTCTTTAAGGTCATCCTACAGTTCTCTGCGCATTTCTTCATTGGCCTTTCTGCCTACTCACTTCATACTCGTCTCCTATACACTGCTGGCTTACCTGCCAATATAAAGAAACTTGGTCAGTACTGAATTCCTGGTTTCATGCAGCCTGCTTCTTTTCTGCAATACTTGGCTCAGCTCAGCTAAATTGCTCTAGGGTATGTCTGCAGTGAAGTCAAGAGGTCACATAGATGTGACCAAGCTAGCTTTAAATAACTACATCAACACTGTACCTGCAGCAAGCCAGAGCTCACTGTGGGCTGACCACCAGCTAGAGATGCTCAAACAGAGGCTGCGTCTCATGCTGTGCTCCATGCTGCTGCAGATGGGCTGTTATCAGACCCTGAGCTAAGGAGCTTAAAGCTAACTCAGGTGTGCCTCCTTAACAGGTCTACAGACCTTTACTACAGTGCAAATAAAACTATAGAATAAAATGATTCAGCATGCTCCTAGCTGGCCAGAGGATCATGCAAGAACCTTGGTGAAACTCTGGGGCTAGGAACAGACATTCAAAAATCCCAAGCCTGAATTGATTCAATCTTTGCAGGTTACTGTAACCTGCAGAGCTTGAACTGATTTGCAAGTGGGCAGACATTCACTTTTAAATCAAGAAATGCAGGTGTATGCTTGCAGTGCTCAGCTGACAAGGGGGAGGGGGGACTGGAAAGAGGAGCACTAAAATAAGCCCTCCCTTCCCGTCCATTGTGCTGAGCTGAGGGGAGGTATGGCCAGGCCATGGCAGGACACTCTGATTAGGAAGGGGTTTAAACCCCCACCCTGCCTGCACAGTCCACTGTTGCGGTGTGCCTGGAAGGGAAGGGGGAAGCAGCCCTCACCAGGTTTTTCCTGGCTGGCTGCTCAAGGGAAGGCAGTGTTGCCAGACCTGGGCTCACAGCTAGCACTCTGAAGCAAGGTGGGAGGGGAAGGAGGACTGCTTGTGTGAAGTGCACACATCTAGTGATGACACTGAGCTTTTCAATTGCCCTCTCCCTTCTTCTTCATATTGTCAGCAGCAAACTGCAAGCAAGCCAGCAGGGAGCTGATAACATAAAGTATATCAGCCAATCAAGAAAGCAAAAGCTTCTCTCATTAGTTCAAGCTCTTCTTAAGCAGTTCTTTCCAAGGAAGGAACATAGGGACATTATCAGCTGACCTGTTGATTAGCTCCAAAAAGCCTTAAGTGAACACCGTTCTTTCTGCCTTTGACCCTGGGAAATTGGAAATACACACAAGCAGATACCTCTCGGTATTATGTAGCATGGGGGTGGCATGACCATGACCAGATGTTGGCTGGGGTCCATGCTGTGAGAGATGGGAGGGTGAGGATCCCTGCTTGGACAGTGAGGGTGTGTGGGGAAGGGGAAACCAGGAAGGCACTGTTGTGCCTGTTATCTCTACCTCCTTCTCAGCCAGCTGGGAGCAGTGTGGTCCAGTTAGGAAGAAGAGAAGTGGAATAAGCCCTGCTCTCTGGAGAAGACAGCCCATCTTAAGGCTGCAAAGCATGCTGGGATGCTGGGTAACTCTGATTTAACTTAAACAAGAAAGGGGACTGGGACAGAAGTTACATAAACTGGTTTGACCCAAATCAGTTAAGTCTGATACTACATTCAACCAGGTTATCTTAAAACAGTTTCAGTCAGCTTGAAACTGGTTTATGTGCACTGAACATCTGTTCTGTTACAGGTTTAAACCAGTTTCTGATTGCTTAAACCGGTTTGTGTGTAACTTCTGTCCCTAGCTCTGATGTAACTATGCCAACCACCTGAGTCTAAAAGAAACATACAAAACCTGCACGTGCATGACTACATTTTCAAGATGCTGGTAGAGGTAGGGATCACCTAGTTGACTGTCCAATGTAAGCAACACACTAAAGTTCATGATAGAAACAGAGAAAGAAGATAAGAGATGACACTAGAGGAGGACCCAGCAGAGATGGAGACACAGGTAAAAAGCCCAGAGCAGGTCCCTTTGGTATAACCAACTGGATGAGCTAGAGACTATCTTAGGGACATATTCTAATAACTTGCTTAGGAACTAGCCAAGAGAATGGCTTGGAGAGGAACTGGTCCTGGAGCGGGAGATGCGGACAAGTAAGTGGCATTTACCATCTATATTATGATGACAGAGGAAATTGCAGCATTAGTAGAAGGAAGCTTGGCATTCTGATGAACCAAATTGTTTTTATTAAGGATACAATGTAGTGGCACTAGTTTCTACAAAGGATGGAAGCCATACATTTCCCCTGGTTCTACCTATAACCTCTGAGGGAAAGGAGAAACACACCACTAGTGATGTATTCTAGCTTACACTAATTACTTTAAAACAAATCAAAGCTTGGTTTATAGACCTAGCATGCATGAGTTCAGCATGTTGCAACTGTCATGTCAACAGACTGGTACAGTTACATTATTAGTACATGTCTTACTTGCGATGGCTGACCAGCGCTTGTAGCACTTTGGCCCCCTTGATACCAACTTTCCCTTGTTATACATCATGAGCTATCTCCTCCCAATCCTTTCCTACATTAAGTTCCTTCTGATCTTTTATGTTGTCCATCCATCATTGGCAATGTGTACTTTGAGGACATTGTTCTATCACTTGATGTTTATATATAGTTTTGATGTTTTTCAATTCCTCCACACTCACCACATGACTAATCCACACTAACCACTGTGCACTCACCTCACTTGTAATGACTGGTTGTTCCATGATATTTCATAGAATCAAAGAAGTAGGGCTGGAAGGGGCCTCCAGAGGTCAACTAGTCCAACTGCCTGCCTGAGGCAGGATCATCCCTATGCAAACCATTCTATCTAAATGCATTGTCTAACGTATTACCAAAACTACAGTCAATCCTGATGACACAACCACTGATAGCTAGAAAATGATATGTATAGATTTTCATTTTAGATATTGGCTTATAGGCAGAGTAGAGTATGCTATCAGCTAATCTGAGCCTTCAAGAGGCCGAATTACACAATAACAGTGGTCCAAGAGAATGGCAAGAGTTAATTGGTTTCTAAATTTTGTGTCAAATTTTCACATTCCTAGCCTTGGAGGCCAAAGCCAGCAGACAAACAGGCTGGAAAAATGGAAAACGTGTACCACAGTGTTCCCTGAAAACCCATTGTAAATGACTGTGCTTCATTGAAACCAGCCATTTAAGCTTTGAGGGCCGATCTTCAGCTTGCCAGTTCTTAGGGCCTGATAGTTTGACCTGGGGTAGGTAGTTGCTAATGGTATGCACCCTCTGTCTTTCCTGCCATATCTTGATCTTTATATGTAAAAACAGAGAATCCTTGACATTATTCACCAGCAACTCTTAGATTAGCGTTGTTCCTCAGGGCTCTGTCTCCCTTTTCACCCCATCCTTGCACCAACCTGATCTTACAGATCTTGTTCAGGACATCTATTATTGGAATACTAAGGTTTCTTGTCCTCGCAATTGGTTCACACTGTAATGCAGTCAACAGCCCTTTTAAACTCAGTCGTGGGGCTTAAGCATGCTATGTCCACCTGGGCAAAGCCCGATAGTTCCTTTTCTACCACTTTTCTCAAGAAAAGACCAGGGGACACCTCTATGCAAGGGGCCCTCATGGTTCATGCCCCTCCCAGTGAAATCATCTCACAGTTCATTGCTCTCTTCCTGCCTGCAAGGCAATGGGGACATCTCGGCTCTCCTGTTCCTGGCCACCAGACCACAGTTACTGACTCGCTGGATGCAGGTAGGTATTGAGACTCCTCCAAGTCTCAGGTCAGAAGAGCAGTCAATGTTCTTCTCACTTCACCCCTGCCAGGGCATGGTCAGGTTGAAGCTGGCTCTTTGGCAGCTGCAATCCCCTCTCTCTGACTCCCTGTCCCTGACTGGGATGGGGCACTTCTTTATGATGTGATCAACTGCATGCTGAACAATCCAGAGCTGGCACAAGCTGACAAAGCACAGTGGCTGTGGCACCAGGGATTCCCCAGAACACACCACATGCACTGCTCCTGGTAAATTGTTTTGGAGCATGCTAGTTCCTCCCTCCTCCACACCTCTAGGCAGATGGGAGAACTCTAAGGGGTTTGGGTCAGCAGACAGTCACTACAACACCCATAACAAGAGATAAGGTAGCATTAGGTCATAGTGACCAGCTGCAAAGCCTGTGGGATTTCTGATTTTGGTGAAATAACCAAATTACAAGGCTGAGCATGCCCAAATTAAGACACCGGTAAATGACCAAATTGTGATGTATGCATTTGAGAAACCAAGGGATATGCTGGTAGAACAGAATGTGGACATTATAACAACCACAGGGAAACCAATCAATGGTACCCAGAAATGAAGAGTCATCAGAGGAGAAAGACTACAAAGGAGGGATTCTGAGGGGGAAGAATCCAAGGCCACCATGGGCAGAAGACACTCCACCAACATGTCTCATTCACCCCATTGCAGGGGGTGGGCTTCTGACCTTCACCCTCCCACACCCCATCCCCCCAAATTGATGACATTTAAGCGAGAACCACAGAATAGCATTCATGTACTGGCCAAGTATACTATTCTCCTTGTGAAGCTTTAGAAACTGGTAGATAAGTAGAACGTGGTGAGGGAGAGTTATTTTGTTTCTTATGCCTGAACTACACTTGTTTCCTATCACTGTGGATCAGTAAAATTTGCCTATTATTGAATTGAAGAAGTTGTGGTTAGTCTGAGGGTTTGGGTCTGCCCAGAACAAGGTATCAGGACTGGGTCATAAATCCAGTGCTAACAACCACAAGATATAACATGCTAATCTGCCACAGATAAAGCAGGGGGAACATAGTGGCCAACGTCCTGATGCTGCAAATGTTGTTAAAATATGTTTGAGAGCTCCAAGGAAGTCAGCTACACCCTATACTACAGAGGAAAAAAAAAATTGGCACAATCTGTACTTGTCTGACCAAATTCCTTCCTCACCCCAACCATGGTAAGTGTTATGACCCTGGGTGGAATGGCAAGACCCTTTACCCAGGAACCTCCAGATTTCAGTCCCAGAAGTAACATTGGCACACACAGTCAACATCCCCAGCCTTAGCTGCAGCTACTACCCAATTAAAGTAAATTTTGGGGGGGAACCCCCAAACCACAGAAACATGTTGCAGCAGGAGGAGAAAAACCTGCTCTCATCACACCATGTGGCAACTAGCAAAGCCCACAAGCATGGGAAATACCTAAAATAGAACATAGGGGTAGCTTTGCCTAGATGATCCCTGATCAATGCCTGTCAAACCACCTCTTGAAAATTTCTAATAATACAGAGTTCACAATTTCCTTAGGTAGTAAGTAAATTGCCTCAGTATTTTAACAGTGAAGACATTTTTCCTGATATCCAATCTAAATCAGTTTTTTGCAACTTCAAGCTGTTGGTCTATGTCCTACTCTTTCCAGAAATACAGAAAAGGTGTTTTCCTTTGAAGACTGTTATCATGCCCCCTCTTAAGTGCCTTTTCCACAAACTGAATGTGCCTACTTTCTCCAACCTCTCCTTGTATGGCTTGCATCCCAAGTCCTTTTCATTTTTGTTGCTCACCTATGAACCCTCTCTAACTTCTCCATATCCTTTAAAAATGTAGAGTCCAAAACCGCACATACTGCCTCCCTGAAACTCCATCGCTGATCTCGGGGTAACTGTTCTTAGGCAGAAAACCTTTAAAAACTTATTTGAATGAGAAACTGAGGAACAAGAAATAATCCATAGACTGAATGGTGTTAACTGTGTCCTAAACAGGGACCACAGATTCTTATCCCATTATTTGGATAAACTGCTGTGACATTTCTTTCCTGTGGCTTTATGGCTTGCCTCTTTATTTTACCTTACTCTCTCCATTTTACCTACTGGTCTGTGCATGTCCTGTCACAGCATCTGATGAAGGGAGCTCCAGCTCACAAAAGCTTGTCCTATAATTTTAGTTACTCTCTAAGGTGAAAATCTACCCTGCCTTCTTCACTTATTTTCCTCAAGCAGGATCTCTCTCCCACCCCCAGTTGTTGGGTTTTTTTATCTGCAATCTGTACCACAGTTTGTGTGCAGCCTGGCAACATGGCTATCTGACACTTCCAAACCAACTAGTCTACAGGGATAAAATAAAGATAAACCATGTGGATAGGTTTGCCAAGATTTAGAATATAAATGAAAGGAGGATTCTTTCCTTAGACATAAAATAATCTTTTGTTATTTGCTTGGACAGATTTTCTATCCTTGCTGGGCCCAGACAACCACTCAGGCCTCTTGGGATATGGGCTCTGAACCAGGATGAAGAAGGGCAGCATCTCAGAGACTATCTGTCATTTGGAATGCATACTAAGGTTGTTTACAAGTCAGAAGAACATTTGGACTACTAAAAGAGAAAGGAGGAGTGTGGATGTTGGACTGAGGATGCCTCTTCTTACCCCTCTGTAGCCACCCAATGAACCATCAGTACCCTGACGCTCCTGCCTGCCACATCTTGGATGTTATCATTCTATAGTCACATTTTTTGATGTCACTAGTTGGAAGGGGTGTTCTGTGAAAAAAACATGTTGTTGTTGTTCATTCTTATTAGGTCTCTATTAGAGGTTCCTGGGCACTATGGGTTAGTTATCTCACTCACTTCTCCTTATGTTCGCATGCACTTTATGGTATAGATAATCGCAGTCTGGTTCAAATCAAAACCTGTCTTTACTTTTATCACTCTGTCCAACCTTTCTTTACTTTCTCTCTCTCTTTTTTTTTTTTTTTTTTTTACAATATCAACTTGGTAATTCTACTTATCTAATACACTTATGCTATAACTATTACCTTGTCTGAACAGAACTTAGTAATAATAAACAAAGTCTCTTTCTTTCTTGTCCATCTGTTTCCATTCCCATTATGGGCTTTTATCTTTGAACCCTGTTACATGCAGTCTCTTTACCTTTTTGGCATATGAGTCAGTCTTTTATCAGGCATGAGACCAATGCCTCAGATCCTCTTGAGGTGATAATACTGCGTTCCATTCACTCTCTTCTCTCTGTTCTTTTGTTGTTGTTTCCTTTCCAGGTCGTTCACATAGGACATGTCCCACGGCATTAGTCTCTTCAGGGATCTGCCCCTCACCCTTGGAGCTCCGTTCTTTCCCCAGCGCTGTGAGCAGTCTTCAGGTAAGTTTCTGCTCCTCCCAGAGATCCTCTGTCTTTCCTTTTTTCCCTGCTGGAGCTCCCTTCTCGTCACCTCGCTCCGATCTCGCAGCTTCTATCCTAATATGGTAACGGCTTCAGAAGCAGCGTTCCCTGGGTCTCCTCGCCATGGCCACTCTCGCTTCTGCGGCCGCGCTCACTCCTTCACAAGGAGCAAGAGAGACAGAGGGAGCGAGAAAGCAAAACAGGAGGATAGATGCTTTTACAGTACCTTGAGAACAAGTAGAGAGCAGAACCCAGTGCAGCAGAAGGTGCTGTTTGAGTAGCTGGTTACACCATTGGCCAGGAGGATATATGTTCCCCCCTGCCATCCCCACACACACATCAGCTCCTACTTTGGCACCAGCATTATACAAGTACCACAGATTCTCCTCAATGCTACCTGTGCAACCACTGGATTTCAGAGCTGGATTAAATTCAAACCACTCCATGAATTGGAGCCATCTCTGTTCAAGACACTGTTTGTCCCCCTGCAGCTCAATTCTGCTTGCTCCCTTCCCTCTAGCTCCCTGAGAGCAACCATTCATCACTACCCCAGCTTAGCTAAAATGAATGGCCCAACCATCTAATCCTTAGCTAATCAAGATTAACTGTATGTTGTAAGAGGGGAGAGAGGAGAGTAGTGACGTATGTACAGAACCCATATTTCCCTTGCTTGCTCAGGCTTAGCTCTAGTGCTGCTAAGTTTTGGTTCCTTGTACTGGGCCTGCAACCCAGGACTGTTTTCAGCCCGTTTCTGACAACAATTCTTTATCTTGTGCTTTGAGATGCCATGATGGCAGGTGCAGCACTTCATAATGACATGGATACCATTGTTCATATCAAAATCCAGACACTTTTGGAAATTTTGCCCTCGAGCCTGCCAAACACACTACAAGTCTACAACTGCTCATTGTACAATTACATTCTCCTAGGTCAGGTGTTCTCAGGTTAGAGAACAAATTCCAAGACAGGAGAAGGCAAAAATAAAATAAGATATAACATCAGTGAGTACAGACATCCAACTGATAGCCATGTTATTTGGAGGGGACAAGTCCCAGCTTGTCCTAACAAGTAAAAGCCAGGTCTCCTCAACAGCTTGGCACCCCGCATCCCTCAGATACCTCTCCCACTGGTGCTCATCAAGGAGAAAGTCATGTCATTCAGAAATATACCAATTCTTCTACCAGTGAGCAATTTCTCACTGTGAGTCCCATCAGTTGGTCCAGTGCAGTTCAGGAGCTTATTTGTTCAAGTCTAGTAACTTTTTATCCAAGTTATGGGCTCTAGCTGTGGGTTAACCCACAAACCTGCTTAACTCATAAGGTTCCACTACCAGAGCACTGAATTTTGGCTTGACAATACAGCGGTTAACATCAGACCTGTACAAGTCTGATGTGGCCTTGAAGTGATAGAGCTCCCTCCTGTCTGTGTCCTGGTACCAGGGTGGGGGTGGAAGGATGCAGAATGAACTTCCCATACTCAGATTCAGGCATGTCTGCCTACTTATTTAGAAGATCTGGAGCTAGTGTTGGTCATCCAAGATCTTCACAACGGTCTGTGCTAGTAGCCAGGCCCTGAAGCACCAGTCTGCATATGAGGGATTGCAGCTATTGCAGTATGAAGCAGGAGTACAAGAATGCCTAGGGCCTCCAGTGACATACTTATGTGACTGTACGCTAATGCTAGGAGCCAGGGGAATAAAAAGGAGGAACTGGTCCTTCTGCTAAACAAAAACTGACTACAATCTCATAGGGATAACAGAGACCTGGTGAGACTCTTCAAATAATTGGAATACTGGTATAAATGGCTATACCCTGTACAGGAGAGTTTGTGCTGAAAAAAGGCTGGGGGCGTACCTCTCTAAGTGAAGGAGAGCTATATGTCCATACAAGCTGAGATTGGCACCATAGGAGGACTAACTGGAGACCCTTTGGGTTAGAATACAAGAGGAACATGGTGAAGAAGACACATGGATAGAAGTCTACTACAGACCTTCAAATCACGAACAAGAGATTGACCAAGAATTCACCAGGGAACAGGCTGAGGCTTCACGCTGTTGGTACATAGTTGTCATGGGAAACTTCAACTAGCCTGAAATCACATGGGATGAGCACTTGGCCAAATCTGATTGATCTCAAAGCTTCTGTACATGTGCGGATTAGATCTACCTGTCTCAAGAATTTTCTGGGTCAACAAAAGATAAGGCACTCCTGGACCTGGTACTGGAGTCTAATCTGCAACCTAAGAATTGAAGAGAAGCTGCGTGACAGTGACCATGAGATGATCATTTTCACTATCCATTGCAAGGCTGGCAAGTCAGCCAGCAATGCAATAGTCCTTCAATTAAGGAAAGCTGACCTTCATAAGCTCAGGAGGCTTGTCCTGGAGGCCCTGACAGGCCATGATTTCACAGGGAGGGGAGTTCATGTTGAGTGGTTGCTCCTTAAGGAAGCAATCCTAGAAGCACAAGGGAAGTCCAATGTAGTGCCCATCTTCAAGAAAGGGAGGAAAGACGACCCGGGAAACTACAGGCCAATCAGTTTGACCACAATCCCTGGGAAGGTTTTAGAAAAAATTATGAAAGAAAACATTCCTGACAGGCTAACAGAAGGCATCGTTCTGAGGGATAGCCAGCACGGGTTTGTTGAGGGTAGGTCTTGCCTGACTAATCTCATTTCCTTCTCTGACCAGGTGACATATCACCTGGACAAAAGGGAAGAGGTCATCATGTCCAACCCCCTGTCCCTGACAGGAAAGAGGACCAAGGTCAGATTACCCCAGCCAGGTGACTCTTCTTGAAGACCTCCAAGCTAGGTGAAAGCACCACCTCTCTTGGAAGCTCATTCCAGATCCTGGCCACCTTTACTGTGAAAAAATTCTTCCTAATATCTAACCTAAATCCACTCTCAACTAGTTTACACCCTCTATTCCTACTCACTCCCTGGGGCGCCCTAGTAAACAGCACATCACCTATTCCCCATTGACCTCCCTTAATAAATTTATAGACAGCCACGAGATCTCCCCTCAGCCATCTCTTGTGAAGGCTGAAGAGGATTCACCTCTCTCAACCTCCCCCCGTAGGGTCTTTCCCAAAGGCTCCTGATCATGAGAGTGGCTCTCCTCTGGACCCTCTCCAGATTCTCTGCGTCCCTCTTGAAATGTGGCACCCAAAACTGAACACACTACTCCAACTGTGGCCTGACCAGTGCCACATAGAAGGGGAGCATCACCTCCTTTGATCTATTAGTCATGCACCTGCTAATGCACAACAAGGTGCAATTGGCCTTGTTGATGGCCTCATTACACTGCCAGCTCATGTTCATCTTGGAGTCACTTATGACTCCAAGATCCCGCTCTGCCTCCGAGCTGCTGAGAAGGACACTCCCCAACCTATAGGTGTGCTGGGGATTCCTCTTTCCCAGGTGGAGTACCTTACATTTATCTTTATTAAATTGCATCTTATTGCTCTCTGTCCATTGATCTAATCTATCCAGGTCAGCCTGAATCTGCTCTCTGCCTTTCGGTGTACTAACTTTGCTCCATAACTTGGTATCATCAGCAAACTTGGAGAGGGTGCTCTTCACGTCCTCGTCCAAATCGCTGATGAAGATATTAAATAATACCAGTCTGAGGACCAAACCCTGTGGGACCCCAGTGCCCACCTCTCTCCAGGCCGAGAAGGAATCATCCACCACCACTCTCTGGGTGCGGTCCCTAAGCCAGTTGGCTGGCCACCCACCTGACCGTGTAGGTGCCCACTGCACAGTCTGCTAGCTTCCCAATGAGGATAGGGTGCGAGATTGTGTCGAAGGCCTTCCTAAAGTCCAGGAAGATGACATCAGACTCAGCTCCTGCATCCAGGCAGTGTGTGACCTGGTCATAGAAGGCTACAAGGTTTTTCAGGCAGGATCTACCTATGACAAACCTATGCTGGTTTCCCCTCAGCACAATTTCCCCTGCTGGGCCTTCACAAATGTGTTCTTTGATTATTTTCTCTATTATATTCCTATGTGTACTTTGATTATATTGTATATTCTATATTCTACTATATATCCTATGTGTTCTTTGATATATACACACACACATATTATATATTATGTTCTTTGATTATATTATATTCCTACGTGTTCTTTGATTATTTTCTCTATTATATTCCTTCTTGGTGGCTGCCCCCTGCTTCCATTGCCTATACATCTCTTTCTTTGCCCTCAGACTCTCCTGGAGTTCCCTGTTCAGCCAAGGGGGCTTTTTTGCCCCCTTACCTCCCTTCCTATGTAATGGCATAGACTTTTGAGCCCAAGGATCACTCCTTTGAGATACCTCCAACCCTCCTGGGCCTTCATTTGCTCTATGTTCTTGAGTTGTATCCCCTCAGTAACTAGCCTTCTAAGCGTGCTAAAGTTGGCCCTTCTGAAGTTCAACACCTTAACCCTACTAGTTACTTTACCCACCCTTCTCTGGATAGTGAACTTGACCAAGTGATGGTTACTATCTCCCAGGCTACTGTGAACTCGCATGTTTCCCACAAGATCATCCACTGTTACTAAGACCAGATCAAGCAAGGCACTACCTTTGGTGGGACTAAACACTACCTAGGTTAGGTGAAGTTTCTGCACACAGTGTAAGAACCTCCATGAGTGGCTTGTTTTGGCTGTCTGCTCCTCCCAGCAGATATCTGGGTTGTTCAGATCTCCCATGACCACCGTCTCCCTCACCCGTGTGGCTTCTGCTAGCTGTCTGGAGAATACATCATCTAGCTCTTGATCCTGTTGAGGAGGCCTGTAGTAGACCCCCACAACCAAGTCCTTTTCCCCTCCCACACCCCCGGATCCTGACCTAGAGTGCCTCAGTGTTCCCCTCCTCCATCCCCACCTTGATGGTGGAAGAGGTATACTGCTCCTTAACAGAGTGCTACCCCCCCACCTTTTTCCCCACTCTGTCATGCCTATACAACCTATACCCCACAATTCCTACCACCCAGTCATGTGTAGAATCCCACCATGTTTCGGTTGTTTCGACAAGGTCATACTGGGTGCTAGCAAGTAAGAGAGTGAGCTCCTCTTGCTTGTTCCCCATACTCCTGGCATTTGTATAAAGACATTTTAGTCCCCCAGTGGGGGCTCTTGGTGCTTTAATGGCATGTGTTCCCTTTATTACTTACCTGGTGTGGTCTGGTGTCTTGTTTATGGCTTGCAAGGTGGGAGGATGAAAACCTGATGGCATTCAATGCAGAGAAATGCAAGGTGGTCCAGCTCAGGAACAAAAACGCTCATTACACTTACAGGCTTACAAGCACAAGGACTGAAAGATGCGAGGAGGAATTGGGGGCGGGGATTAACCCCTTAATTCAAACAGGCAGAGGATGAAAGGGTTCAGGAACGTTTTGCCCTGTTTTTCTTCCTGTCCAAAAATCCACAGACAATGTAAGAAATAAATACTTTACTTACAACTAGAACACTCCATAGACAAACTCCATAAACTCCATCGTGAGGCACTTAAATGTCTCGTATACACATCCGTGCCGGCAGTTTCCTTTACACCAATCTCCACAACCAAAGAAACCTCAACCGTAGGGAACTTGAGAACTCTTTAACACCTATCCGTTGCAACCTATCCGATGGAAGCATCCGGGGGAAAAAGGAGCCGTGGACGCAGGACCTCGGCAAGGGTGATCAGGCCTCTCCGTTGTTGTGTAGGTCCCACCTTCCCTTTTCCTGGGCTTTGCTTTTATACTGCCCCCAACGGCCAAGTAGTTTGGGTCTTTCATTCACGTGCTTTTCAAGCTATGTGTGTCGTTAAAATTTTGCTGCATGTGTGTTGGGGATTTTGCTGCATGCATGCTTCACACGGCTAATTGGGCTGCACCCGCTGTTTCCCCTTGCAGCAAGCACAGTTTGCTGGCATTTGGTCACTGTTTATCACCACTTATTTATCACAAAAGAGACCTGAGGGTCATGATTGACCACAAAATGAACATGAGCCACCAATGCAGTACTGCAGGTGGTAAAGCAAACAAAACTCTGGCTTGCATCTACTGACGCATCTTCAGCAAGACCCAGGATGTCATCCACCCACTGTACTCAGCCTTGGTGAGGTCACAGCAGGAGTACTGCACCCAATTCTGGGCTCCACAATTTAGGAAAGATATGTAGAAGCTTGTAAGGGTCCAGAGGAGAGCTACATGCATGATCAGAAGGCAAGAGAACCAGCCTTATGAAGAGATGCTATGTGCTATCAGACTCTTCAGCTTGGAAAAGCACAGGCTCAGGGATGACCTGGTGGCAGCCTATAAGTACATCAGAGGTGCGCATCAGGATCTAGGGAAACACATGTACACTAGAGCACCGCAAGGGATGACAAGGTCCAATGGTCACAAACTCCTGCAAGACCATTTTAGGCTGGACATAAGGAAAAACTTCTTTACTGTCTGAGCCCCCAAGGTGGTGCAAGCACCTATTCTGGACACTTCAAAGAAACATTTGGATACTTATCTTGCTGGGATCCTTTGATCCTACCTGACTTCCTGCCTCTTGGGCAAGGGGCTGGACTCAATGATCTTATGAGGTCCCTTCTAGCCCTAATGTCTAGAAAATCTATGAAGTCAGTACTCTGACATTATAGCATGAATCATAAATAAACGTCCCTCTTAGAATTATAGAACATTAGTGTTGGAAGGGGCCTCAGGAGGTCATCTAGTCTAACTTCCTGCTTAAAGCAGGACCATACCTAACTAGATCATTCCAGCCAGGGATTTGTCAAGACAGGCCTTAAAAACCTTCAAGAATGGAGATTCTACCACCTCTCTAGGTAAGACATTCCAGTCCTTCACCACCCTTCTAGTAAGAAAGTTTTTCCTAATGTTCAACCTAAACATCCCTTGCTCCAGCTTGAGACCATTGCTCCTTTTTCTGTCATCTCCAACCATTGAAATCAGTCTAGATCCATCCTCTTTGGAACCACTCTTCAGGTATTTAAAGTCTTCTAACAAATCCTCCCTCTGTCTTATCGTCTTTAAACTAAGTAAGCCCAGTTAACTCAAACTCTCTTCATAAGTCACATGCCCCAAGACCCTAACCATTTTTGTTGCCTTCTGCTAGTCTCTCCAACTTGTCCACATCCTTTCTGAAGTGGGGGGCCCAAAACTAGACATAATACTCCAGGGTTGGCCTCACCAGTGAAGAACAGATCAGAATAATGACTTCTCTCGATTCTGCTGGCAACACCCCTACTAATGCAGGTTTTTATGCTGTTAACTTCCTTAGCAGCAAGGGCACACTTCTGACTCATATCTAGCTTGCTGTCTACTTTAACCCCCAGGTCCTTTTCTGCAGAGCTGCTGCTTAACCCGTTGGCAGAGATGCACATATTCAGAATCGTGAGACCTCAACTTAGCAACCAATTCCATTTTGTTAGAATCAGCTCAGTACCATGTACAGCCAGTTCACAACTATACAGAGAATGCAGGCAGCACTACCAGATAAGAAAGGTAGTGGGTCTTTACTTTTGCACAGTCATAAGGGTATAATGGTACAAGACAGAGAATTGGAACCCCCTATTTGTTTTTGGGTTTGCATTTTAATTGTCCCCACAATCAAAATTAAATTCTAAATCAAACCTGGCTGATAATAATGTTAGTTTTGTAATTAATATACAAACCCATACTTAGATTCCAGATTTTTTTAAAAGGCTTTTGATTTATTGGAAGGGTTAGAAAACATTTCAAGAAAACTTAGCTGAGTTTCTAACAAAAGTTGAGAAATCAGATGATTTGTTAATGACTGCATTGCACTTGTTCTCATTTAAATCTCCCTTCACCTAACTCCTACTTGCTTCCGGAAGCTGCTGTTACCTCATATTCTCCTATTGCTCATGGTCCAGTCTTGCCCTAAGAAATTCCTAAACACAAGTAACTAGAGAGTTTGCGATGGTGAGGCACCCTTCTTTGCTATATGTACTGAGCCTTTGGAATTCTTTACTAGGCAGTATGCAGCAGCCTGGTTCCTTTGTGGGGTTCAAACCTGGACTGAAGACTTTTTTTTTTTTATTTTGCCTTGCTTTCTGGCAGTTATTGTATTTTACGTACAGTGCTCTGGGACCTTGTGTGAAGGGCGCTATATAAGTATACAGATTGGATTGGCTGAATAATTCTTTTTGACTTCATCAGGCTGTTAATCCTGCATGCCTGTGGTGATAAACCCAGAAAATCCCAGATAATCCTATATAGTATTCAGACAGGGCTGGCAACAGCTATAAATACATATCAAACTGTCAAATACTATTATCATTTAGACAAGTCTGCAGTCCCTTCCAAATTACATTAGAATATCCAGGCTTGACTTTAAGTCTCCCCTTACTCTCCCCCATTCTTCTCTCTTAATAACAGGGTACTGCAAGTTGCTTCGGTTGTGAATATAATAATACATGTTTACAGTATTCCCTACCATTCTGCTATGGAACTGTTTACTCCAGCCCTGCTTTCACATGACTCACAGGCACAGTGAGTAGTTGAAAGTCTGTAGATAAGCAAATAATTCTTGGCAGTTTTCAAAACTAAAGCACTCTGCTGCCAAAAGGCTTCTGTTTACCACACAAAGCAAATGTTGTTACTATTACAATTCTAAAAAAGCCTCTTAAATACATCCTTTCATGGAAATACTCTTGTACTTTTAATGTCTAATTATATATATATCTCAAGATTCTTTTTCTTTACTATTTTAGCTTGACTAATAACCAGAGATAAATAACAGTTTAGTGCCTGTTGTGGTCCACAGAAATGCTGCTTCACATTAAATTATAATTACCACTTACCTGCATATCTCTGAAATGGGATGGAACACGCATGCCCCCCTCCACTCCAGTCCGCCCTTCAAAATCTCCCACGCAAAGAGAGTAGACGCTTTGTAGACTTTTGTAGACCCTTCGTAGACGCAAGATACTTTGTAAACTATGAAGCCCCCTTTCCCCTTACCACCTTGCTTCTCTTCTTAATTATACCCTTATAAATCAGGATTCATTCCAGTGAGGTGAGTGTAATGATTTCCATTTTAGACCCATTTAATTGGGTGGAAATCGGGCCCTTCAAAATGTTAAAATCTTTTCAAAACCAATGTTGAAAACCTGAGCTCCATTCCTGTTCTACTACTCTTACATTGGCCACTCATTGACTGAGTTTGTTAATGCTAATCAAGTATGAACAATATGCAGTCTGCCAGTTTGTGCCTAGAGTCGCAGCAAGTCACAGTTCTGCACAAGCCAAATGGCCCATAGGACTAACTTGGTTAATGTATGCCAGTTTCCATAGCCAACAGCATACATGACAGAAAGTGGTTAGTATTATACCCAACCTTCTTACTCCTCAGCCTGAAGGACCAGGTACTCATCTATAGCAGCCTCAACTGCAAACAGCCATCAGCACAAGCCCAGATCATCTCTCAAACTCATGCAATCTAAAACTATAGCAAGATGCCTTAACCATTCTGCTATCATAACCACACACAGTCGTAGCAACTGTACACTGATATATTGCCAGGCTTTGCTGAAAACTTTGGCATTCTTTGCCCCATGCTTCCACCCCCTTCCTCCCCTCCCCTCCCCTCCCCTCCCTCCAGTTCCTTGTGACAAATTAAGCCTAATCTCAGTTTTTATTCATTAAATACAAGAGAGGTATTTGCTATCTGATTTCAGTCTTGAAGTTTTCTATAACGTGTAAAGAAATATAGCAATGATTTGATACCTATGGGTTGATAACTCTGCTGCTTTAGAGTTATCAGAGTTGAAGTCCTCACCTCTCAGTATGCTGCACATTCTCAGTCTTTGTTTTTATTATATAGCTTGTGTTTTATCTGCAAATAACACTCTGTCATGTGTACCTGCATTTCATAAAGTTATTCCTTTAGCAGTGAATAAACAAATATCTGTCATGTACTGAAAAAGTGACATTATCTCCTTAGCTAGGTGAGCCCCTAGCTATACCTACCTTCCTACTGCTATTTATATCATATGTGTATAGGTATATCATGAAAACCTCACCTAGTATCTTGGATCAAGAGATGTATGATCAATCCACTGTAGTTTATGCACCATTTCTCTTCTCTTCTTCTCTTAAGGAAAGTTCCACATTGAGCTGTGCCATTATGACTTCAGATGATTATCCTCATCTTCCATCTCTCATCTCCTTTCCAGTAGGAGACTGGGGCTCTGGATGTGGAAAGAATATCTATGTGTGTAAAGTACTTTTGTCAGAAGTTTTTACCCAGAAGCCACCCTCCCTAGGCCTCTAAAATTTCATCTCTAGTCATGAGCTCGGTAGAGCAAAGAAGTCACGACAGCATTCTGACTCCATGGATACTTCAGTGGTGAAGCATCTGGGCATTCTAGATAGATCACATGCTGACCAGAGTTGCTTGTTATAGGCTGTATTATGCAATCTGAAGGCTCCAGAGGATGTATGTGCCACGCTCTGGGTTAGGGACACTACTCACAAGGTTATGGAACTACCTACAAGGTTAATCAGACTCCAAGCAGGAGCTGCAACATATCACAGAACTCCTATGGGACAAAATACGACTTTTACAACCATGGGGCATGTCCACACATGCAGGCACATGCGTTTACAGCAGCTTAAATAGAAGCAGTGCAAATCTGAGCCAGGCCTTTTTGCTTCAGCTCATGTGCCCGGACATGCAATTTGGTGTGGGGCAAATTGTGCCACTTGGGGCAAAATAACCCTGCCTGGTACCTCCTGGAGGTAGAGTTAGCAACAGTATAATAAGCTACACTTTGTTGGCCCCAGCAATAAAAAACCTGCCCTAGCATGCAGTAGGGCTGTGCAAAACAGCAGCATTCCACTTTGACACCAGTTTCAATAGAACAGTGTTTCGCTTCAAGTTTTGTTTTGCTTTGAAAACACTGTTGCATTCCATTTTGTCAAAATGGTTTTGCTGTTTCAAAATTTTGATTGGGCTGGGGAAGGGAATTCAGCCCAGCTGAGTTCCCCTCCCCAGTCCCGTGATTGGGCTGGGGAAGGGAACTCAACCTGATCGCAGCACTGGGGAGAGGAACTCATCCGGGCTTAGTTCCCTTCCCTAGCCCGATTGCAGCCCTGGTTCTCCCCTGTCTCCCACCACCTGGCTGGCTGCTTCAAAACTCAAAGCATTTTAAAACTTTTAAAATGTTTTGACTGCCCTTGTTTCATTTTGAAGCTGTTTCAAAGCCTTCATTTAGTTTTGATTTCACCGTTTCGAGCTCAAAACGAGTCAAAACAGTGTCAAAACAAAACAGCCAGTGAAATTTCTCACAGCCCTAGCAAGCAGTTCATGGTTACTCACTCTCAGGAGCCTCTGGGAGGAAGTTGGCCGTGCTCCTTCCTGTCCCAGGCTGCTACTGCTGTTTCTGTGGCTGGATGCTGCAAGTTTGGCCTCAGGAGCTTCTGGGGAGATGACTAGGCCCTTTCTTACCTCTGGCTAGTGTTAGCTGCTGGCTTGGTCTCAGAGATTTTTGTGTAAATTGGCCACACCCCTTCCTGCCTTGGGCTGCTGCTGTTGCTGCCCCCCAAGGGTAGGTCATCTGCACCATGCTGCTACCCCCCCTCAGGGAGGAGCCCACTGAACTGCATCACACCCCAGCACCATACCTCAGCTTCTGCACCCCTTTTCTAGCCTGCTGTCCAGCCCGCTGCCAAGTCGTGGTCAGGGAACAGCCTAGGGAGGGAGCTTGCACTGCTTGTGGGCCCCTCCCCACACTATCACTGCTGGAGCCTAAAGGTACCTTACCTGCCCTAGCTGTCTTGGCAGGCCAGCCCCCACCTTTGCCTCCACTTTCACGAGAAACACACCCTGAGTGGCTGAACTGAGTGGCACCTACCATCAGGGCTGCTGTTGCTTCTGCTACTGCCCCCTCTCAAGAGATAAGGAGATTCCCTGCTGCATCATATGACATCACACCTGCACTGGATTACCTCCTAATTGACTGACTGCTCCTGCTCTCCCCCACAGCTACCTCACTGCATCTGATCCTGATTTATCTTCCTGCCTACTGCTCTGCTGCTGAGCACCTGGCTGGAAGTCTGAGGGCCTTCTGGACAGCTCTTCCACAAACAAAGCCCCTCCACAACTCCAGTCACACACACACACAACCACACTCTCAAAGCATAGGCCTCCCAATTTTTTATTGTGGGGCTGTGACTCAGTAAGCTTCAGCCCACTTCCTCCCTACAGAATATTTTGTTTTTCTCTATAGTTTTCCTTGCTTCCATGTGAAACAATGGCAAGGCAGGAACCATCAGGGGGGCAGATGCCCCCACAGAGCTTCCTGCAGCCCTCACTATGGGAGTGGATCCCAGCCAAGCCCCCAAGGGGATACATGCCCTTGCAGCCTCCACCCCTGAGGCAGAATCCAACCAACCTCCTCTGAGGGTGGAGAACCCTGCAACCTCCACTGCGGGGACAGGTAGGACTCAAGCAGGGAGCCAACAGGGCCAGGAGGCCTCCCCTGGCCAGGTCCCCCATCAGAATGGTTCCCAAGCCCCCTCTCCTGTCATCAGGGACCAAGGGCAAGAGCAGTGGGAGGGGCTCCTCTTCAGCCTCCTCCACAGCTGGGGGTGGGAAGAGCAAGGGCCCTGCCCCCAACCCTAGACCACTAGTGCCTGAGGGGACTCTGTGCACTACACCAGCCAGCACACCCACTCAGCCTGTCCCTGGCCTAGCCACAGCCCCACCAACATGGCCCCCCCAGCTGGGGGAAACTGCAGCTATGCACAGGCAGCTGTGGGGAGACCCAAAGCGGCGGGGGGTGTCTGGACCCTCCAACTTTCATGGCAAGTGGGTCTTTTTACTCAGCCTCAGAACCTGCTGCACAAAAGGCAATGGTGAGGGGCTCATGGTGGAGGGCAAGTACATCCCCCTCAAGCCTCTAGAAGAGCTGGGGACCAGGGTGGTCCTCAGCTCCATCCCTCCCTATATCATGAATTGGGCCCTGCTCCCCCAGCTCCAAACCCTGGGGAGAGTTGTCTCCCCAGTGGTGACCTTCTCACTGGGGTGCTGAGACCCTGGCCTCTGCTACATGTGCTTTTTCCATCATGAGGTCATGATCCAGCTGGCAGCAGAAGCACAGCTAGAAGCTGAGGGGTGCCTGGTAATTCCTTATCAGGGGGCCCTGATGAGGATTTTCTATACACTGAGGGACCCATGGTGTTTCCAGCACTGTGCCCTGGAGCACTTGCATCAAGAGTGCCCCATGGGCCAGGAGGGGAGGGTATCTGCAGGTCCCACTAGAAAAAGGGGTGCCCCTCCCCCCAGACTACCCTGACACTCCAACCACAACTACAAACCCACCCATGAGCTCAAGGGACTCTGCCTTCCCCTCTTGGTTAAGTTTAGCAGGGTCCCAGGGAGGGCACCAGCAACCGGGGGGAGAAAAGACATACCCCCATCATGGCTGCCCTACCTTCCCAATTCTCACCTCTTGCTGGAGCCTGTCCACCCGAGGACCACCCCATGGCTGAGTGGGTGCAGGTCCCCTCCAAGTGCAAAGAAGGCGGCCCAGGCACAGCTGGAACCCTCTGATGTGGAGGACTCCTCTCTCCACCCCAAGACCACCACACAGGGGGGAAGGAGCAGCCCGGCTTTCAGGGGCCTCCCCAGCTGTGCCTGACACCCCACCCCTGGGAAAGATCAAATGGGTGATCCCTGTGGAGGATTTTTTTGGGGATGCTGGATAATCCCAAACAGGAGCCCATAGGGGAAACCCTTCATTCTGCTGACCAAGGCCTACCCCCTGAAATCATGGATGCCAAGGCTGAGGCCTACCCAAAGGGAAGTCTGGCAGCATAGACTTCTCCTTCTGATCTGAAGGATTCAGAGACCCTGGGGATCACCCCACTGAGTCCTGATGGAGGAGGTCCCCTTTCCCAGGACCCCAAGGCAGAAACCAGAGCCACCCAATGTCTGGTGGGTCTCTTCTCTCCAGCTCCCAGAAAAACCTCACCTCCAGCCTGCCCAATAGTCCCGCACTGGAGGGGGTCACAGTGGGTTCTCCTAATCAACTGGCTGATCTCATCAGGGACCCTGCACAGACACCCCATGGCTCCAGCTCTACCCCACCATTTTGTAAAGGAGCCCTCCCCTACCCCATTCCAGGGGGCTGCAAACTTACAATCCCAGCCAGGTTCTAGGGTCTTAGCAAACTGGGGGATTCAGATGATGCTGAAGGTGCCCTCTGAGCTCCAGGACCAGGAGAAGGATGCCTGAGAACAAGCAGGCTCCATGGAGCCTGCAGACCTCTTGGTCCAAGCGACCCCCAGGGATGAGCTACTTGTATTTCTTGACTGTGATTACACCTACCAGTCCGCCAGCAAGGTGCAGCTAGCTTTGGACTGCTGTGGAGATTTTGACACCATCCTTGCCACTACGAGGGTGCTGGTGGGGGAAGACAAGGGGCCCAAAGTTGCAATGCCCGGATCTATAAGTGGGCCCACCATTTCATAGATACCCTCTATACGTATGAGAGGCCAGTACGTGAACCACTAGGCCTTAAACTAGGCATTGAGATGTGTGAGGCCCCTGCTAAACCATCTACTCCCTCCCCACCCCCCAGCCTTGAGGTAATTTAAGATTGCAAGTCATCAACATCCATGACTGCAGGAAGGGTCTCTGGAAGTGCCAGGTGCTCTCCTTCCTTCAGGAGGGAGTGTATCCCATGGTATTTTTGCAAGATGACTCCAGCTGACAAACCAAATTGGTGGCTGGAGTGAGGAGGCAGGGTCTTTTTTAGTCACCTCTCAGACACCTCATGTTGGGTGGCCACCCTGTTCTCCCCAGGCCTGCAGTCACAGGTTCTCCAGGATGTTGAGGTGGTGCCAGACCACCTGCTGCACCCCTGGATCCAGGTGTGGTGGCTGGTCCTGAACTGTCTGAAAGTGTACACCACTGTGAAGGATCCAGAATTGGTGGATTTCTTCTGTGAGGTGGCCACATACATCGGCACCATCAACCCTCATGATTGCCTGATCCTTGGCAGCAACTTTAATGTCACCCTAGATGTGCAAAACTGGTCAGGCAAGGAGTGGAACCAGGCTGCTGCGGGCGTGCTCGAGGAGATCCTGATGGACATCTGGCATGCCTGTCACCCCACTGAACCCCATGTCTTCATCTATGGAAGACATACCACTTCCTGTTAAACCAGGTTCATATCTCTTTGCCACACTTTGCCTAGGCCCACTCCTCTGGCATCCAGCCAACCCCTTTCAGCGATCACCACTTTGTCTGGGCCCAGGCCAAGCTGGGGCCTGGGCATCCGGGGTCTGCCTACTGGCATCTTAATGCCAGCCTGCTGGAGAATGTGGGCTTCAAGGAGACTTTTCAAGAGTTCTGGATGGCTTGGCAGAAGCAATGGGCAGCTTTTCCCTCAGCTTGGAGATGGTGGGATGTAGGGAAGGTGTGCATCTGCCTTTTTTGCCATGGCTACACTTGGGGCACACCCAGCAGAGGAAGAAGTCCAGAAGCAGCTCAAGCAGGAAGTGCTAGAGCTGGAGAGGTGCCTGGCCACCGACACAACCAACCGGTCCCTCTGAGGACAGTGTTGGGAAAAATGGCAAGAGCTTCATGCTCTTTATGAGCAATGCTCTCATGGTGCATTTGTCCACTCACACGTCCAGTATCTTCAGGAGATGGACCATGGCTCTCACTTCTTATATACCGTGAAGAGGAGGCAGGGGGCCAGGAGGTACATCACCTGCCTTCTGGAAGTTGACAGATCCAAGCGAGATGCACCAGCGCATGCGGGACTTCTATAAAGAGCTCTTCTCCCTGGATCCAACTGATGCCAAAGCCTGTCAGACCCTGTGGGAGGGACTCCTGCAGGTCAGCATGGGTAACCAGGACTGGCTGAAAGCTCCTCTCACTCTAGCTGAGTTTTCAGCTGCCCTCTGCCTGTTCAGGAGAGGGATGCATCAAGGCTTCCTACTGTCAGGCCAGCTGTATGCCTTGGCCCTGGAGCACATCCTCATTTTCTTGTGGAAGCGGGTGGCTGGGTTGATGGTCCTGGATCTGGTGGTGCAGCTGGTCCTGTCAGCATATGCTGATGATGTATTCCTCATGATCCAGGACTCAGAAGACTTGTGCAGGTGGATGCCTGCCAGGCATTGTACTCAGCAGCTTCTTCTGCCCAGGTCAACTGGGTCAAGAGCCTTGGTCTGGTGGTGGGTGACGGATGGCTCACTCCCATCCGCACTCCATGGAATCTGCTGGAGCATGGGCTTGCTGCTGTACTTGGGATTGTCTACCTGTCCCTCATAGACCCTTCCCCACCAGGGAACTGACACCAGCTGGAGGCAAGGCTGGTGGAGTGGCTCCAGGCATGGGCAGGGATCCTGAGATGTCTCTCCCTGCATGGTAGAGTGCTGGTGCTGAACCAGCTGGTCCTGTCCATGCTCTGGTACCACTTACACACCCTGTCTGTGCCCCTTGACTCCAGAAATGGGCACAGGAGTTTTTCTGGCCAGGATGGCACTGGGTCACTGCAGAGATCCTAAGCCTCCCTTTGTGGGAGGCTGGCAGGGTTTGCCTGCGCAGCCAGGTCTTGGCATTCTGTCTTCAGGCCCAGCAGTGGCTCCTATATGGTGTTGGCAGCCACACGGCATGGGGTATGGTTTCCTCTGCCACTTCCAGGGGCTCCAATATGACTGGCAGCTCCTCAACCTGCAAGATTTCTCCCTGAAAGACCTGCAAAGCCTGCCAGATTTCTACCAGTACCTCCTCCGGACCTGGAGGTGAGTCTCCACCTCCAGATCCCCAGCAAGTCACCCAGGGTGCCAACCTGCTTTGTTGAGCCCGTCCTCTGGAACCCCGCAGGTTGATGCGATGGAGGTTGATCCTGGCTGGTGTCACCCATATTGGAGACCTCCTGGACAATGATAGGCAGGAGTGAGTGGACCCCCCCCCCACTGGCCCGGCACATGGGTCTACCCATGACATGTGCAACCTACAGCCTGGTCCAGGAGGTGAAGTCTTCCCTACTTCCCATTGCCCTTGCCTTTGTTGATCAGGTCCTGCATGGTGGTAGTCCCTGCCCCACCATGTCCTCTAGCCACCAGAATTTGTTGTGGGGATGGCACCTCATCTGGCTTCATGGTGCTCCCTGATCCACCACCTCAGCCAGCTGGAGGACACCAGACCAGTCTGGTTTTCCACTATCCATTGCCGTCACCTCTACACGCTCATGCGTCACACTATCAATCATGTTGCCTGTGTGTCCCACCCAGACACCAAGGGGCAGGATCTGCTCAGCGTGGGCATGCCTGGGGCACCCCAGTGGCTGAGTCTGTACTCCACCTTCATCCCATGAGGCACTGGGGACCTTAGCTGGTGGCTCCTCCATGGAGCCATTGACACGGGTATGTACGGGGCAAGCTTCATGGACAACCCAGTCTCCTGCCCCTTCTGTGGGCAGAGGGAGACCCTGGAACACATGACCCTCAAGTGCACCAGGCTGCAGCCCCTCCACCTCCATCTCCTCTTCTTGAGGTTCTGGTTGAATTTCACTCCCCACATTTTTGTTTTTGTTCGCCCCATCCGTGGCCCCACCAAGACTCAGGACTTCCTGGTTAACTTCCTCCTGGCCCCGGCCAAGTGGGACCAGGAAGGAGGCTCTGGCCAGGAAGGTGCCCAAAGACTTTGGGGCTACTTTCCTCTCACTTGTCCACGCAAATCTCCGGGCAGAGCACCAGTGGGCATTCTTGAATGCCTTTGAGGACAGGTTGGTGTGGCCTCGGGTGGGGGGTTCTGCTCAGAGTCCCCCTCAGGCACACTTCTTTTCACATTGTGACCCTTTGACCCACATGATACTCCTAGCCTTTGTTGTCCTAAGACTTCTGTTGTATCTTTCACTCATTGGCCCCACACAGTAGGGAATATTAGTTAGCCAGGTGGGCCTTAGAGCCCACAATACTTGAAGGATACAAATAGACAGGAGGCTCTAGGGCCCAGCCAATTGGTATCTGGGGACTACTCCTTGTGCCAGCTGGACTGCTGCAGCGGTATCTCAAATCTATTTTTTAAATAGCCCAAAATCCATGTTCTTCTACAATTAATTAGAACAAAGACCACTCATATACATATATTTGGAAGCCTACCAGTGTCTCTAGCATCATGATACAATACATTCTAAGTATCTATATGTGTTGATATCTGCTTTTGGTTTTCATCCCACATGATGGGTGTGTGATGGGGGGGATATGTAGTTTACAGGAAAGAGGTTAGAAGGGGTGTAGGAGAAGGTGGGTGGGTGTGGAGGGATGCGAGTTGGTGTGTTGGTACATATGGGGAGATTGCAGGGGGGGACTGTGGGTGTGGAGGGGACCTTGTTGGGGAGCTGTTCCCCCACAGAGTCCAGCCCACCCACACAGCACATACTCTACCTCCCCTACAGGGCCCCAGCTCCCCTCTGAAGGGCCAAATCCCCTATCCCTTGCAGGATCCCAGGCACCTTGCAGGGCCACAGCCTTGACCCCCCCAGGATTCCAGCCACCCTACAGGGCCACAGCTCCCCCCGCCCATGCAGGGCCCACAAATTACACCCTGCAGCAGGAGAAGGAGTGGGGTGCTCAATGCCCACTACTGCCAGCCCCCCAACAGCACAAAACAGCCCCGAGTGGCTCAGAGCCAGTGTTCTCTGCTGTTCATCAGGGGCCAATGCCACTTGTGGGGACAGCACACTGAGCCAAGTCAGGTCCCACCATCACTAGGGCTGCTCACACTGCCAGACCAGGCCAGTTTCATGGCAGCAGGACCCAGAGTAACACACAGGGACAGCACACCAAGCCAAGCCAGGTCCTGCCACCATAGAAGTGACCTGGCCTGGCAGTGCAAGTGACCCCAGTGCTGGCAGGACCTGGCTTCACTCAAGTTACTGTCCCTGTATTCCATGCTGGGTCCTGCCTCTGGTGGCAGTACTGCTTGCCCCACAGTGACCTGCAAGCTGATCTGGGCTGGGTCAGGTCAGGACATGTCCCACTGCACACTGCCAGCTCTGCCCTCCAGCTACTCGCCCCCCACTCATCAACCCCCAGCTCCACATGGGCTGCTATACTTCAAGCCCCACACACCCATAGGGATGGCTCTGGAGCTGTCACACACCTACTCCTCCACCTGGCAGCCATGACACTAACAGCAACAGGTAAGTGGGGCTGTGGCTATCCTGCAGGCACAGCAGGCAGTGATGCTGTGCTGTGTGACTCGGGATCCATAGATGCTGAATGGATCCAGCCCGGCCCATCCAAGGCCGTGCATTAGTGGGCTGGGCCAGGTCCATTCAGCATGTTTGGAGCCCAGGTCACACAGCACCATGTCACTGCCCTCTGTGCCTGCAGCAGAGCCACAGTCACGCTGCTTGCTGATGCCAGCGCTGTACAGGCCATGTGGGGGACCAGGCTTGTGGCAGCCCTAGCTTGAGCTCCTCTACATACTTACCCACTGAGACATCCCTCCCCGCTACTCCCCACACCCCCAACATCCTCCTCCACTCCCTATAGCCCCCAACATCTCCCTCTACTCCTGACCCTTGCCAACACCCCCTTGCCATCCCTCATGCCCACCCACACCCATAACACCCCTACCCCACATCCCTAACTTACTCTTGAAAGTGCCAGGGGCAGCAGGAGCACCACAGAGATCCTCTGGCCAGAAACCAGAGCATCTCTCCTACAGGACCGACTCCTAGGTTGCCTCCAGGACCATTCTGGGATTGTGCCTTGCCTGATGTTCTGTGGAACAATTTGGGGGGTTTTTTTTACTCCTGGATCCAGGGGTCTAACTGTGACCCTGCACTGCAAACTTGCAGCGTGAGGAACATTTTCTCATTCCTGCACATGCCTCTTGCAGTGTCTCAAAGGGCTTTGAGATGCTGTAAGACACAAATGCATGCTTGTGTGGATGTGCCCCTGGTGACCTTTCATACACACATTGAGGGAATGGTGTCATGCACTCCATGTCAGCTTCCAACTTATTGCAGGGGCCTTGGATTCAGCAAGGTTATATGAAGTCCTGAAAAAGAGCATAGACATGAAAGAACATCAGTGGTAGTTTAGTGTATCGTGAGAGCAATGAAGAGGTCTCTGAATTTGGAGCCAGAAATATTACAAGGGCCTCTTAACATTTGCCTTGGATTTGAAATAAATGAACTGTGGGTTAAAAAAGCTCATCTCAGAAATGTTGGTTCTTCCCAAGCCATGGCATCTTCAGAGAGAGTGACAGCCACTTAAATTTGAACAGAAAGTAGAAACAGGGCTAAACATGGCTTCAGGCACTGCAGGTCCTAAAACCAATAGGGCTTTGCACTTACTGTCATTATTTTCAAAGTAGATTGGAGTCAGTCCAATGAGATTAGAAGACGTGTGTTTTGGTGGGGGTGGGGGGGTGAGGAGGTATAGAAGAGGGGAAACAACAGTTTAAAGTTTTCCCTCAGTTACTTTTTCTGTGTGGTTTTTAAATGGATACATAAAAGCGACTTGATACAGAAGTTATAAAGCCATAGTCATTCTTGTCCCATTAGTTAGGGCTGAAAACTTACCATGCAAAGCAAAATTATTTAATTTATTTTCATTAATTGAAAATGTTTTTAACCAATTTTTTTTATTTCTCCAAACATCGAAAAAATACACAAGTTGTTTCTAAATATTAGATGTTTATTATGTTTGTGTTTGGGTAAACTGGCTATGCAATGTTAGCACTGTTCAGCGTGTGAATGTGATTCACAAAATAAACCCAGAAATTTCAAATAGGAATCCTTGGTGTTAAAACTATTTTGCCCTGTTGCGAGCTTCGAGTTCTTTGCAATAGAACAATTGTTGTATTTTTTCAGAGTAAAAAAAGAGTGCAAACTAAGCCAACATTTTCCAAGGACTGCCTTGAACCTAACAAGTGGTGCCTAGAATCTAAAACGTTTGAGAACCACTGCTCTACACTGACTGACCTCTGCAGCTAGGCAGATCTCATCATGGGACGGGTGCCATGCTTTGGGGATATCAGTGTAACTAACCTCGTACCTGAGATACTTTTAAAAACCCTCTCAGCATTAGAGCACCTCATAGTCTTTCATATGGTTATCTTCAGAACACCTTTTCAAGATAGGACAGCGCTAGTATCTCCATTTTAGTACCAAGGAACTGAGGCACAGCAGCTCTAAGGATAAGATCTGCAAAGGGTATCAGGCATCTAATCATCATTGTCCTTTGGCAGACATTACACTTAAGACATGATTAGTCTGTTAATCACATCTTAAATAGTAACTCCGCCATACGTTCAGGGAACTAATGGTGTCACAAAAACCAGCTACAAAAAAATATTATACACAAAAATACAAGATTCTTTGTGGCTGGTTCCCATTGCATTTAAATGGAAAACTAAATGCACTTTGCACTTAAACTGAAAGCATGACAAGGCCATGCCAGGTTCCAGCTGGCCCTGAGGTGGGGAAGGGGCAGGTTCTAATCCAGCCAATGATCAGCTGATCATCAACTAGTTCCGGGGACTGCACCCGGCCCTATTCAAGCCCCAGTATGGTTCTGATCCAATGGATGATCAGCTGATTCTCAGCTGGCTCCAGGGATTGCACTAGAGCCAGTTTGAGCCCTGATACAATCCCAGAGCCATCCAGCAATCATCTGATTATCTGACACCTGGTTTTCAATTTGCTGGTGCAGAGGAAGCCCAACATCATGTCCCTACACAGGCAAGTAGGGCAACACGTGCAATGGCAGGAGGCACAATTGTTTGGCTCAGGGATCAATCAGTTCTCATTACATCTTTAAATGAACCTCTTTCAGCACCATAGATACCAAACTGGAGTCAAGCAATCAGGACTTATAGTGGAGATGATATCTGTTATTAGACCAACAAGATTTTGGGGGATAAAACTTTAATTGAAAGCTTTCAGGCACACACCCATCATCAGGTATTGGAGAAAAGATTGGAAAAGTTCTCCTGGGTAGAAATGAAAGTTCATATTTAATAGGATTTCACAGAGGAGTTAATAGATGGAAAACTCCTTTGAGTAGTCAGTTCATAGCTGGTATAGCCTCCTGTGAGAATCTGTGATGATGCAAATTACCTTGAAACAAGGGCAGGAGCAAGATCTCAGGGTTCAGATGGTCACAGTTGCTTCCTGCTTGGGAAAATATGAAGATTTCATTTTTTTTAAATTCAGCTAAAATTTGATATCTTCCATGCATCAGGTATCCAGGTTGTAGCTGTATTGGTCTAGAGGAAAAGGTGAACTGGAGTTAAGCACCTTGAATGCCCTTATGATTCTGGACCAAAGTGACCTGCCAAAAGTGACGCAAGAAACCCGTGGTGGAGCAGGGACTTGACCCTGGGTCTTCACATCCCCGGATAGCTTCTAACCATTGGATCCATCTTTTCCACAAGAATTTGAAAGCAGGATACTGCATTTAAAAGTGTGTGACAGAGTTGGTAATTTATAGGTTATTTTTTTTCTGCAGTGCATCTTTAAAATGTCTAAGTCTGCCTTTCTGCTGGCATAGCTGCCATTCTGCAATCTGACAGGATGTACTGTATTAGGAAGGATACAAACATACATGGCGGTCTCTCCAGATTATATGCCTTTTGCTTCTTCCTTAATTTCATGTTCCCTTAAAGAAAAACAAATCAATTAGGTTGACAATATAATAGCAACTTTTTGTATATGGAAATATTTAGCATTCTACTTCCACATCCATTATTTATGCATTAGAGATTGCAAGAAAGTTTTAACAGCTGGTGTTTTGGGGGAATCATTCACACCCCTTCCTTTCTTCACTTATAGACTGATTCTGGGCAATTTATTCTGTGCTATTTGGACTGTATTTCAAGCTCAGTCAGTGACAAAGTATGTATGTATATTATGAGTAATATATTATATTCTGCCAAACACACAATAAAAGCCTAGCTACTGTTGCTATTAGTTTCTGTGATAGGATGCAGAAGTACTGACTGGTCTCCGGTGAATAAGAAGCTATTTCCAGCTCATTTCAACATCCCCTTGCATTTATGTTGTGTATTGTGCTTAGGGATATGAGAGAAAGGGAATGATAATGCAGGATTCGACTGATAGATTTCTATTTACCCTTTTTTTTTTTTTTGTAGGAATTAACTTACTTTTATATCTTGTTCCACATATCACCATGAAGTAAGAGACCTTGCTGGCTGGTTTCTTCTGAGTCAGTCCCCCAGTCTACATGGTCATAAAATAATCCAGTCACCTAAAAATATCCAGCAGCAGTACTTGTCTGAATGACTGAACATCTGAACAAAAACTATTTGTGTGAGCAAGGTAAATTCTGTTGAGAGGCACATACAGGGACAGAAAGAGATGCTGATCTAGTTTAGTCCCACAGACAAGATGAACAGCAGAGGTCTGCACAATTTAAGGGAGACAAATTTGCCCAGTGGGAAGACCCGCTGAAAACCAATATTGTAAAATAATCTGAGAACAAAATAATTATAAAATAAGTACAATTCCTCACTTTATTCTGGATTTGGTACTGCTGACTTCAGTTTTGCTGCACTACTCAAATGAAACAAATGGAGGTTTAAATAATAATTGAATGACTCATAAAAGAAGAATTGAATCAACCATAAAATCAATATTTCTTTTCTCTGATGGAACCACTGCCTATTGGATGATATGAAAAAAAGGAATTAAATATAAGACGAAATTTTGAAACTTGGCCGTCTCTCTAATATTAATTAACAAGTCAACAGGATCTAATCAAAAATACTGTTGCCCTGTTTGTATTCCAATGTAGGATATTCTACCCATCTGTGCTTCTTGGCTAAGCAGAGATGACAACTGGAAGAAAAAGACAGTTTATAAGTATGCTGAGACAGAGAAATGGATCAGTGGGTCATCTCTAACCTATACAGTCTGTCTGCCAATATGCATTTCTATTAATACAGAGAAATAAATGCAGTCACACTGTTCATTATAGCTAGGAATTCCTTTCCAATCCCTGACTTAGCCGTACGCCGAACCTAGAGAAACCCAATGCGATGTTACAAAGGAGCACTTGGGCTACAGACAGATGTTCCGTTTCAAAGATGGGAGGGTCAGAAGGGACCTGAGCAGATCATCAAGTCCGACGTTCTGCCATGGCAGGAAAAAGTACTGGGGTCAAACAACCCCAACAAGGTGTTCATCCAGCCTCCTCTTAAAGACCCCAGGGTAGGAGCCAGCACCACTTCGCTTGGAAGTTGGTTCCAGGTCCTAGCCGCCCTGACGGTGAAGTATCGCTTCCTGATGTCTAGCCTGAACCTACCCTGTGCCAGCTTGTGACCGTTATTTCTAGTCACTCCTGGGAGTGCTCGGGGGAACAGGGACTCCCCCAGTGCCTGCTGATCCCCCCTGACTAGTTTGTAACAGGCCACTAGATCCTGCCTCAGCCTTCTCTTGTGGAGGCTGAACAGGTTCAGGTCTCTTAGCCTCTCCTCGTAGGGCCTGCCCTGCTGCCCCTGACCATGCACATGGCCCTCCTCTGGACCCTCTCCATGCTGTCCACATCCCTCCTGAAATGTGGTGCCCAGAACTGGACGCAGTACTTCAACTGTGGCCTGACCAGTGTTGCATAGAGGGGGAGGATCACCTCCTTGGACCTGCTTGAGATGCATCTGTGGATGCACGACAAGGTGTGGCTGGTCTTCCTGACCACGTCTCCACACTGTCGGCCCATGTTCATTTTGGCATCAATAATGACTCCAAGATCCTTTTCTGCCTCTGCACTGACAAGAAGGGAGTTCCCCAGCCTGTAGGTG
>JAGPOW010003316.1:134748653-134778774 GCA_030014935.1 Caiman crocodilus
AGGTTTAGGTTGGATATTAGGAGGCACTACTTCACAGTTAGGGTGGCTAGGACGTGGAACCGGCTTCCTAGGGAAGTGGTTCTTGCTCCTACCTTGGGTATTTTTAAAAGTATATTAGATAGGTACTTGGCTGAGGTTCTGTGACCCTGGCACTCGTTTCTGCCATTGGCGGGGGTTCAGACTAGATGGCCTGCTCTAGGCCCCTTCTGACCCTAGTTACTATGAAACTATGAAACTTGTAAGCAGGGTTTTTATTGTTGGTGGATGGGGATGGTGGTGGAGGGCCACTGTTTGTTGCAGGGGATGTGGAATGGAGATGGGTGTTGTCAGGATAGTATTTTTTTTTTTTGGTTGTCTCAATGATATGCATGTCCTAACAATGGTGCTGGGGATGAGCAGTGGGTAGGTGATGTGTGGCTGGCAGGGCAGGCATTGTGGAATGATGAGTGCAGAAGGAAGAGTTCAGTCAGTGCCTCCCACAGCTGGTGGCCTGGCCCTTGCTTGTGGGTGTGCCTAGCTTTCTTGGGGCCTGGGTGGGGCAGTGACTCCTGGAGCCAGCAGGGCCAGCATCATGGCCAGCAGAAGCACATGGCACTGGTTGTCACTGGCAGGAGCGAGCCTTGAGTAGTAGGTGCTGGGTATTGCTGGCAGGGGCAGGGGCAGGAGCAGCCCTGGAACAGGGGAGCAGGGTGGGCAAAGAGGGAGCTGCTGCATGCTGCCCCTGTATTGGGCACATGACTTCTGGGAATTCAGGGAAAGGGCTAGCTAGGGAACAGAGGATGGGGATATTTTTCCAAGATGGCTTTCAAATGCTGGCACCTGGCTCTGGCTTCAGCATAGCTGACAAGTACTGGCAGCCATGTGTCAAGAGGCTGGAACTCACCCCAGTGGCCACAGGGACACATGGTAGGGCTAAAGTGACTTGGTACTAAAGTTAGTCCCAAATCCTACCATTTGTAGACACCTATTAAAACCTGAACATTTCAATCCATAAACAGTTAGTGTGAAGGGGCCCATAGCACTGTCAGGTGGGCAGCTGAAGTTCTGCATTGATTTACGCCATTGGTCATAAGGTGTAGCTCTATGCCAGTGGACTATCACAGTAGAAAGCAATAAAGGCATGCATAATTTTTGAAAAGGTTGTCAGAGAGGATTTGACTTAATTGTTAAAGATGGGTGGAACAAGCACTTTTGGTTCTGCCACTATTTGGAAGTCTTTAAAGCAGCAAAGGATCCATAGTAGCCTGACACATTGCGAGACCAGTAAATAAGTAAGCATATTACTTCTAAAAAGGGCAAAGAAAGAATGTTATTCATTTGCTTCTCATGTTACCCTAGGTAACCAGTTATCTCATTATGAATAATCTAGTATATAACATTTTCTCATTTGATCCATGTCAGTTTATATAAGTACAAATCTTCCAAGGGAAAAATGGTTAACATCTTCACTGAAAGACGAAGCACTCTATATCATTCCCACTGACTCAATGAGGTGATAAACCATAAAGAAGAGAGCACCTCGCACCAGTCAAACTTATGTGAGAGCATCCAGAGATACCTTGAATTACTGTCCAGAATAACCTCTCTCTGATCTCACCTTTGGAATGGTGAAATCTCATACTTCCTGTACCATGAACAATCACTTAATTGCTTCAGTGCTAGAATCTACTTATTCGCTGCTGCTTCTCTCATGTTTACATACATTTTTAAGCTTCTCTGATTACCCCGAGGACAAAATAGCATTTATGTGGATTGTTATTTAAACATTTCATAATTCCAATTAGAAAGTGAATTTTGCTCTCTTTACGAAGTGTGCATACTGTATGGAAACACAATGTACATAGTATTTACACTTATATTAGAAACATTTATTTTAATTTCCCCAAACACCTATTATGAAAGGTGACAGTCTGCAGCCTATATGCCACACGCCGAGTTTCTAATAGAAAGAGCAGATAACAACAAAATGAATGTGAAGATATGAAGGTTACCTAGACTGATTCCAACTTTGGAAATTGCAGTGGCAGATGCTTTCTCTATCATTTTTGGCAGCATTGAAACAGAGTTTGTTACTCAGCTTGCTTTATAAATGTAATCCAGGTAATATAACACGTGATAAATTCCCAATATAAATATAAGATAAATATTTATTTTCTGAGCTGTAAACCATATATCAAAGTCAAGTGTTATAGGGAGGGCATCTAGTTCTTTGGATACCTGTGTTTTCTATTTATTTTCTCACTGACTAGCTGACTGTTCTAGTAATTACAAATAATTAGTGCAATTCCTCTTGGAATACCCTCAATTTTGTGCAATGCTGCCTACCTTGATTATGTCAATCTGTTATGGGACACTCCATTTAGGAAGAATGGGACTTTAACTTGAGCAATTTCTATTGCACATGAGCAACTCCAATTAGAAATTTAGTCTAGCATTGGAAACTCAAAGAGGATCAAAGTGACTGAATACTTCCAGTGGTATACTTTAATTGAATATTGATATATGAAGGAGATGCACACTCTTCTGGTCATAGCTTCAACAAATATATATTAGACCTTCACAATATGCAGTGTTTAAAGGAAAAGCTTTAGATACACAACAAAAAAATAATAGTATGCTTGATTGCCATAAATGTCATTAGGTAAGGTAGGTTTTATCATAATATTATACTTTCTCTTTCATAGATTGTGATATTACATGGAATGACCCTGTCAATATATTAATATATATTTTTATATCATCCATGGGGATAACATGTGTTTTCTTTTTGCTCCTTTATTGATTGCAATAAAGTTTAATGTTGACATTTATAGCCCAAATGGTTGCAAATATTCATAAAAAAGCCTCAAACCTCCAAGTTTTACAAAGGGAGCTATAAAATGAAAATGTAGTAGGTCCTTGTGGACTTAGTTTGCAAACATTTATGTTGCAGTTACAAATCATCTATTAGGAGAAAAAAACAAATTTAAAAATGGCTACTTGCACTAAGTAAGAATCAGGCATCTTGATATTCTAAAAGGTTCAACTATTGAGTGTGAATTATTTTTTAAAACAAAATCCTAATCTTAAAATTAAAAGACCAAATTAATATTGCACAACATGTTTTTAATGGTTTGGGGGGTTGTTTTTGTTTTGGTAATTATGTACCTCTACCATAAAAAGCTGCCAAAGAAAAGAAAACAAACAGCATTGAACTGGCAAGAGATTTACATAGTCCTAGTACTATAGGACATATCATAAAGCATGACCTTACAAATAAGTAAAGGCAAAGCATTCAATGGAAAGTTAGGCCCAAACATTGTTGAACTAATGCTTAATTTGTTGTGTCACTACACTGCACTCATGCCACACTACCTCTATTAATAGTCCCTTTGCTACCATTGCTTTTCATGTCAAAACTGACGTTCCATAGAGATGGGGTGAGACTACTCATTCCAATTAGACTATGTCAAGAAACTTAAAACTCGAATGGTGACATATTAAGGCTTGTTAAGAAGTGCTAAGTGCCCTCCAGATGTTTTAAAGTGATGGTACATCAGACAAGGATAATTTTTTACCTGTGCTACCTATCTTGAGTTAATTTAACTTCTGGGTGTTCATCTGAGATAAAACCATCAATTCTCCATTATCCAAGAAAGCACTTCTTTTAGGTTCACTAGCATTGGGGACTCTATGGCTAGGACTGAAATCTGGGAACAGCCAGGCAACACATGGGTGGAGATGGGGTGAGTTGGGAGAAATGGAAAAAAGGATGAAGGGGGCCTGAAAGGAGTGTGGCATGGGGAAGGGATGAAGGAAGGTAGGATGGAAGGGGGGGGAGCAGGTGGGTGGAATACTGCCAAGTGCCACCCCTTCTGTCCCCCAAATTTCCCTCCAAATCCCTGAATCACCCCCTCTATAACTAGATCATTTCCCTGCCACCCCAATTGCCCCTTCAGTCCTCCATTGGTCCTGCCAGCTCCAGACCACTCCCCTGTTGATTCAATCAGCTTGAAAGCAATGAAGCTGTCCCTTTCCCTGCCTGGTCCTGGGGTCTTTGCAGACCACAGTGACCCTGTGCACTAGCTCCAGACACAGCTGGGCCCTGAAATTGAAGAGGAGGTAATGAAGAGGGAATGATGGGGGGCAAGGAGCTGCCAATCTGGTGTAGGCACTGTTGGGGGAGGGATTTTGCTGCATGGAGTGGCACGGGCTGCAGATTGCCTGGGAGCGGGCAAGGAGGGGGATGCTCTCAGGCTAATTGTGATGACAGGACAACAATCCAGGCACGGAGGGACTGATTTTGGGTTGGGAGTGGGCATCTCAGGGCTGCTGGAGTGCAGTGGAGCAGTTTGCAGTGGAGGGCAGAGGGAGGACCCCCCCCAGCCTATACTGTATCTAGAGAGTCAGTGTGCAGAGTAGGCATGGAACAGACTTGCAGACCCTAGCCTTGCTCCTGATAACTCACCTTCTAGTGGCAGGTCTGAGATTTACACTTTAGAGAGATTATTAACTCTAAATGTGTGGTTGATCCTTAGTACTTGTTAACCTTAACCCCGACTAACATTACTTAGAATTATTGCCTGATAATTCTAACATGTAATCTCACCATAGTTGCTTACTTGATGCTGCTTAGAAAAGAACAATATATTAATAATTAACTTCGAATAGATAGGATTCCTGGTGAAATATTGATCAGATTTTTAATTTATTTGATGAAGTAAGTAAACTTGATAGCCTGATTAAAATATTTTTGATGCCAGACTAATAATATTAATTCATTTTGTTGGTGTTGTGTGAATGATACTCTTGAAAACTTTTGCTGATTTTTATAAAGCAGTTAGTACTTAATTTCATAGGCCCAATTAGATCTACTGTTAATTTAGAAGCATAAAGCCTACACCTGGAAGATTTTGTTCTCTTCAGTAGATCTGCAATACTACTTGCTCATGGGAAACATGGAAGTGCCACAGTTGTTTTCTCTGCAGTCAAAAGATGTTCCTTTTAGACTAATGGATTCAAAGAATTAAATCTGTCACATCAGAATGTGTAGTATCCTGCCACGAACTCAGGAGGGTTCAGTGTGACAACTGAACTAAGTTGAATCAATTTTATGTTTGTGTTATTAACATAGCATAACAGCACTGTTCATGAATCCCTATTCAGCAGTATTTATACAATTCCAATATAAACATTAAGTAGAGGTACGTGAAAGGTTGTTTTGTTCACTGATTACTAGATCATGGACAAAATGAGACCACAAGGTAATAGAGATATGCTCTTTGGAAATTGCAGCACTCAGTAAAGTTTGTAGAGTTCAAAGAAAATGTGTTTAATTACCTATTCACTTTGAGTATGCCTATATTTTTAAAACTGTTCCATGTAAACATGAGCCCAGATTCAAGTTGCCTTAGTAGCTGTATAAACAGAACCTAGTAAGTCCTGTATGTGCAAGATCCAGGAAGCAAGTCAAATTTGCATGGTACTAGCACCATAAAATTCTAAAATTCTGTGTTTCCAGTATGCACTACCATCAGGAACTGCATAGGTTACCTCATAGGCACATATGGCTCAGGAAAAGCTAAGTATAGGACATACTTTAGTTGTCATAAGCTCCAGAGGCAGTTGAACACAACTGACTCCCCAGAGAGGGCCACATTATGCACCATTATCTGTTTGGGAGCTGGCACAAATCATGCCACACCTCATAATATTTTTCCAGTTTTTGGAGGGGATGCATGCCATACCAGAAGAGGTCTTGTCTCCCCAGTAGCTTAGTGTGGAGTATATATTAGGTGAAGGGAAAGACCAGGACAGAGAAGAGATAACAGAAGAAAGGCCGACAAAGGATTTGAAGGGACATAAGAAAGAAGCAGAAACAACTGGCATAGTCTGACAGCCTGGGGCTACACAGACACATGGTTCCATTTTAAGTGAAGGTAATTGTATAGTCTTCGGGTAGGTACAAGTGCCCATGTGGGTGATTGGTGCAATGTGCAGTCTTCTGTGCAGTGTAAGGCTTCAGGGACTATGGATTTTGTTCGTGTAGCCCATGGGGATGTAGAATGAGATTGGTTTGATACCCTCTCCTGGTGGAGCCTGTGCTTACGGAAACAACTGTACTGTTGACTCGTTGACCTAGTTACAGTGATGGAGCATGAGAGATAATGAATGTAAGAGTGGTGGGAAACTCAGGTACCTCTCCTAAGGTAAAGCGAGACAACCACTTTGAAAGCTGAGTGGCAACATGTGTGAAAAAGATGATTGGTGGAAGGAGAGATTGTCATATGGCAACCTTGCATGATTGGAAAAACATAGGAGTTGGAGCTCTTGGTGCCTACTGCATATGACACAAAGTGGTTCTTGTCTGTTGTCATGAAGTTAGCTCTCTCCTCATGTACCACCCCAATGTGTAACAGCACCAACTAGCCACCATATGGTGCTAAGGAATTGCTAAACATAGTCAATCCAGAGTGAACACAGAATACACCTAATGCAATTGAACTTAACATTTGATGTATTAATAAAGTTAGATTCGAGTTATCTTAGTAGTTTCTATATAGAGAGAAATGAACACACTTCATCTAATGGTTTTACCCTATCCCAGATGATGTTACTCTACCACGGGGTCTGATGGCCAGTCAGCAATACTGAAAACAGAAGTTGCTCATTGATTGGTAGTCTTTTGGAAGGGCAATTCAGATAGATGTTGTTTGCAGGATAGATGAAAACACACACTTAATTTTCTTGCTCCCCTTTTTTATTCCTTTTCTTTAACTTCACTCCTCTGACTCTTTGTTTCTGTGTACCTTTGATTGGTTTCCCTGTGGTCAACATACCATTCATATTTTATCCTATCAGCATATTCTTTTGTTCCAACAAACTCATCATGGTTCTTAATTTGGTCTGTTACCAGTGTCTCAATTTGAGCATCCCCTTGCCTCCTCCTTTGGTCAGTCTACCAACACCAGAAATCCAAGGGCTTTGAAAATGGACACTACATTCTTGGTTCCATCTCATCACTTTTCATTAACATAACCAATTATTTCATCCCTCCAATTCAGTTGGTTAGTATTAAGTTAAATTAATTTGAACTGGTAACAAGGCTATTACTATTTTGAAAATCTTGAAACAAAACCTTCCTTTATCACATTGCTAAGAAAGGAAAGAAGCAATATGAGACGGAATTCAAAACTATAGCTGACTGTGCAAATACCAAAAAGAACAAACGTAAAAAATTAAGAGAAGAGTCAAACAATACTGTAATTCACCACTCAAACAGGTACAACTAAAGCTAAATGTGACAAGCTCCCCTAATTAATGGTCTATATGAGATTATCATTTTGGTCCAACATATCCTACCAGGTGTCTTGTTAGGCTTAGTCTTCTTGAACAGGAGCTAGTCTCAGAGTATCTTGAGGAAGGCCTTAGTCCTTCTGACTTGGTGGATGATAAAGATCTTACACTAACAAATTGAATCTTTGTGAGCATATAAAATAGACAATGGTTACCAGGCCAGGCTCTTTGTGGTAGGAGACTTATATGGAGTCCATTCCCTATAGGACAGAGGATCCCTCAGGCTGGTAAGCACATTGGCAAAGTATGTTCTTTGCAGGATGAAGGTATCTTTATAAATTTCTGCTCTTTTGTTCATGAGACACTAGGTGTTATGTGAGAGGGTGCTGGAATATACAGTACAGCAGAACAGATGGAAAGGTTAATTATATATTTATGTGCTTTCCCTTAAGATCTCTGGAGGCTGTGAAGGATACATGCTGGGGAGACTGCAATCAAAGCCACAAATGCCACTTCATGAGTTGGCTTTGTCCCAGAAAAGGGAAGGAGAAGAGACAGGGTTGAGAGGGGGATTTAAATTTGTCAGGGAAAGTGAGAAATGCTTGTTTTCTGCTCTGCGCTGTGCCCCTTAGAGCTACAATACAGGTTTCAGGTGACTGACAAAGCCTAAGAAGTTCTCAAGAAAATGTATTTTGTTCCCTGCAAGCATTTTATTTTAAACACTCACTTCAGCTCTTTTGCTGAATTCATGAGGTTTCCCCAGCTGTTGAACCCCAGAGGTATTTTGGGGACCAACAAAAGTTTGAAAAGTCCACAAAAATGAAATACTCAAGAAAACAAATTAAGTAAAATAAAATAGCAAATGTAATAATGAAACATAGATAATATACTGTGGGTGCATCTACACAAGACACTTTATTTCACAGTAAACGTCTATGTCTACACATGCAGATGTTTACGATGCAGTATTTGGCTCTAATCACAAGTAAATTTGGTACCTAAAGTAGGGCACATGTAGATACCTGACTGGTAGCAAATGTGCTCCTGTTTAGCCAGGCAGCAAGAGAGTGGAGATTGCTTCCTGCCCTTGGGATCTGCCTGCTGTTGGGACAGGTTCAGCCACTGGAGCCTGGGTGGGGACAATGTTCCCCTTCCCCAGAAGCAGGCAAATCCCAGCCCCAAATCTGCAGCTGTGGGGCTGGGGTTAGTAGATTTGTATCTCACAGCCCAAGCTCTTTGCTCGTGGCATCTGAGCTGGGAGATCCTTCCTTCCCAGTGCCAGATGTGCAACCAAGGGGATGGCAATGAGAGATTCTTCTGTGCCAGCTCTGTCTCTGAGACCATGAAGCTGGTGCTGGGAAAGAAAAATCTCCCAGTGTTAGCCCTATGACCATGGAGCTGGTGGCTGGAAGACCCTTGCTGTGGGGGCAGAAGGATTTTGTCCCTGCCTGGGCTATGGTGATGGACACAACCCTGGTAGCAAGCAGCTCCTGGGTTCAGGAAGCAATGTCCCAGCCCTCACCAGGAAACAGCTATCTCCTGGATCATAGGCAAGCACCCAGGGGGAGCCTACACCTCCACCTGGCTTCTGCAGAGGCCTATTACAGGGCCTCAGGAAGCAGAAGCAGATTGCTACCATGAGCAGAAGATCTGCTTCCACATATCTGCATATGTAGACATGTGCCCAAGAGAGTTACTCTTGAGTAGTTTACTCAAGACTAAACTGTTTCTGGATTATTTGTGCATGTAGCTATGCCCTGTATTTACTACAATAGAAAACAACCCCAATTATAAAATGACCCACCAACAATTAAATACTATGTAGAGAAAATCTATTCTTTAAAGTATTTTTCCAGGACTAAATTGACTTTTATTAGTAAATGTTTAGGATTGTGAACCCAAAAAAGGTGACACAGCCGGTAGGGAAATACATATTGCCCGAGAGAGGGACTAACATTAGAGGGATGGGGGTGAGGAAGGGAATGTAACTAGATTACAGGAGATACAATGTTAGCCAACTAAGCCTGGGGGTGGGGGAGGGGGGATGGGAAAATGGGGGCTCACAATGCTGAGAGAGAAAGAAGATAGATACACACAAACCCATTCTAATCTAAACACCAAGTCCCTGGTCTGGATCTGCAGGAAGCAAAGCCGGAAAGCCAAGGCTGCAATGGAACTCCGATGAGCTCCAAATATCAAGGACAATAAAAAGTCTTTTTTTAGGTATGTGGGGAGCCAGAGGAAAAGCAAAGGCAATATTGGACCCCTGCTAAACCAGATGGGACAACTGACAACTGACACCTAGGAAAAAGCAAACTTGTCAAATGGGTACTTTGCATCAGTTTTTCACCAGTGCCATGGGATGCCCCTGCCCACTATGGGATAGGGAGGACCAAGTGAGGGAGATTCTTACCCTCCATCAACACTGACCTCATGAAGGAACACCTTGAGAGCCTGGATACCTTCAGGTCAGCTGGCCTTGACAATCTACACTCCAGGGTACCTCAAGGAGCTGGCTAGCATGACAGCTTAGCCCCTGGCACAGATCTTCAAGAACTTCTGGTGCTCTGGTGAAGTGCCCAAAGATTGGAATAAGGCCAATGTGGTTCCTATCTTCAAGAAAGGGAGGAAAGTAGATCTGGCAAACTGCAGGCCCATCAGCCTGATCTCCATCCCAGGGAAGATTCTAGAAAAGATTATCAAAAATGCCATTCTTAACAAACTGGCTGACAGCAACATCCTGAGGGATAGACAGCATGGGTTTGTTGCAGGTAGGTCTTGCTTAACCAATCTCATTTCCTTTTACGAGCAGGTGACCTATCACCTGGACAAGGGAGAAGAGATTGATGTCATATATCTTGACTTCAAAACAGCCTTTGATCTTGTATCCCATGATCATCTCTTGGCAAAATTGGTAACTGTGGCCTCGCCCCCACCAAGATCTGCTGGCTGAGGAGTTGGCTCCACAGTAGGACACAGAGGGTGGTGATTGATGGAAGTCAATCATCGTGGTGCCCTGTGACTAGTGGGGTCCTTAAAGGCTCTGTCTTAGGGACTACACCATTTAACATTTTAATTAATGATGCAGACATTGGTGTCAGAAGTGGACTGCTGATGACACCAAACTCTGGGGTAAAGCATCCATACCTGAGGACAAGAGGCTGATCCAGGCAGACCTGGACAGGCTCAGGAAATGGGTAGATGAGAACTTGATGGTGCTTAACACCAAAAAATGCAAGGTTCTCCACCTTGGGAGGAAAAACTTGCAGCATGCTTATAGGCTTGGCAGTGCTACACTGGCTAGCACTATGGATAAAAGGGACTTGGGGATCATGATTGAGCACAAAATGAACATGAGTCTTCAATGTGATGCTGCAGCTAGTAAAGTGAGCAAAACACTTGCATCCATAGATGCTTATCAAGCAAATCCCAGGATGTTATTCTCCCATTGTACTTGGGCTTGGTGGTGAGGCTGCAGCTGGAGTACTGTGTCCAGTTTTGGGCTCTGCAATTCAAAAAGGATGTAGAGAAGCTTGAGAGAGTACAGAGGAGAGCCATGCACATGATGAGAGGTCAAGAAAACAGACCTTATGATGAAAGGCTGAGAGCTGAGAGCCTGGAGACTCTTCAGTCTGGAAAAGTGCAGGCACAGGGGGGACATGGTGGCCACCTATAAGTTTATGAGAGGTGCTCACCAGGAGCTGGTTCATTAAAGTACCCAGTGAATGATGAGGTTGAATGGTCACAAACTCATGCATGACCATTTCAAGCTGGACATAAAGAAGAACTTCTTTATTGTCTGAGCCCACAAGGTTTGGAATAGATTGCTGCCAGAGCTGGTTTAAGCCCCCACTTTGAACACCTTTAAGAGACAATTGGATGTTTATCTTGCTGGGATCCTATGACCCCAGCTAACTTCCTGCCACTGGGGCAGGGGGCTAGACTCAATGATCTTCCTAGATCCTTTCCAGCCCTAATGTCTATGAATCTATGAATTATTGGATGTTTGTCTTGAATTTGTCTCCCCCTCACTGTTACAGCAGGGAAAAATAAATCTTGGGAGTCAGGTAGCAGTCAGCTACTCTGCTTCATCCCATCTTTTTTCTCCTAGCAGCCCCTTTCCCTTTTCCTTATCACCAGATCCTGCTCTCCTTGTGCACATGAAATAAACAGCAAATTAAAAATAAAACCCAAAAACTTAAAGTTAAAGATGGCTGTAGCAATTTGCATACAGTATCCATGTACTTAGTTCATCCACTATTGATGCATGTTAACTTTTACTGAAACTGCTGCAAGTTTTAAGACAGGTATTCCATAAACACACTTTTGAGTAGCACTTTGGCACCTTGTCCACTGGAAAAATGGAGGGCAAAGGTTTTCAATGTCTTTGCTGAACAAGGATCAATGCCTATACCTTCCCTTGAAGGAGGCAAGGATTGCTTATGGGAGCAACTATCACTCTAAGAAATCTCTGCCTTTCTCATAATTTCTGGACTGTCATGGCTACAACATCACCCTTACCTTACTGTATACTACCCTTAACAGGAGCAGACAAAGTACCAAGTGGGATGTGGCAAAAAAAAAAAAATCCATGTATCAAACAAGGCTGGAGTCTAGTGCATAATTCTCAGTGATATTTTATGTAAATGTTATGTAAACTGGAGAACTGAAATAATCTAAAAACATGTTAAATCCTGAAATGTCTCATGGGTATCTGGGCAGTTAGAGAAACTATTTTGCATTCATTAATAACATCAAGATGAAGAGCAGACTTAATTGAGGAGTGTACAGTTCAGAAATGCATGGGGAGGGTGGTGCTACAAGAATATTTTTGAAGATGATAAGCTCAAAGTAAAAAAGGGCTGACACTCTGAAGAATATGTCCTGAAGAGAGTCTGGAGACCTTGTGGTTAGCTAGAGAGTAATTAAGGTGTGGAACAAAGTGTAAAAGTCAGCAACAGATTAATTTATTAAATGAAAGAAACTGTAGCCAGTCATGTAGCTACTATTTATGCACATTACAATAACAAAGCAGGTTAATGGTACTTCCCAGATTTTATCATAGCACTGAAAAACTGCATTCAATTTAAGAGAAAAAATTTTATCAGAATTTTATTCTGTTGTGTCCAGATATAGCTGGATATTATATCCAGATATTATATCCAGATATTATATCTAAGAGCTTTTAAACCTGCAATTAGGGACTACTTGATTTGTTTGGTCTGCATATAGTTAGGCATTATGAAAATGTAGAAACAATACAAAACCCAAAACCACAAAAAAATTCTTCATGATGTAATGAAAATTAAATGATATGAAAGCATGGGCTTAAGTGGTGTCTACGGAGTCCATCTGCAAAACTGGCACCAGAAAACAGTAAAGGTTAACAGCACTTTGGGAATAAATAGCAGTATTGAATTTTAGCTGTTTTTTTTAAAGAATATACAGCATTGCATTAGTAGTTGTCACAGAGTTCCCCTGGGCGGTGGAAGGCTTGGTCTGTAACACTGCAGTTCCTCTAAGTGTCCCTAGAGCCAGCACAGGCAAGGTTTCTAGAGCAAGGCAGAAACTCAGGCTTCTTTCCACTTTGAGACCCTCTCCTTTTGGCCTTATATCTTCCCTGTCACTCCATAGCCCTGACTGGCAAGTAGCTGGCATGCAGTTTCTCTACTGAGAGAGGGACTTTGTTTTCTTGTAAGGAGACCAAGTGTGAGTCAAAGCTCCAAAAAGCAATACAGCTAGTATCTTCAGTAAAGGCATTTATTGGAGCAAGAACCCAGGTGGAGGTTCTCTGCTTCCTTCAAAAGGAGTTAAGCAGTTCCTACATCTCCAGTTCAGCCCACATGGACTTGGGCACCCTCAAGTGTCTTCAGCTGTTCAGGCTTGACTATGCTCCCGAAACTTTCCTCTTGGTCTCTGTCTCTACAGTCTCCTCCAAGGAGCTGACAATTCCCCTGCCATTATAAATGCTTATCTTTCCCCTAGCCTCCTGAGTGTGGACAATGTCACTTTTTCTATTATGTCAGCAAAGGTATTCTAGACTGTCTATCTTGCCTCATCCCACATGTCACACAGAGAGACAATCCTGGCACATAGTTGGGGCTTTATTCACTTTTCTTTTCCTGTGTGCTAGCACTATAGGTAAACTGAAGCACACAACAGAATAACAAGATGAATACAGTTAAAGCAGAAATATTGCAATGCATCCTATAGTGCAACCAGCATACTTACACAGTGGACCTCTTCAGCTATGCCAAATGGTTAATGGGGAGACTAAATCTGTGATGACTATTTGATATCTGAATCAATACTTCCTTTTACTGATTTCCCCTGAGTACTTTACATAGCATAATATTATTGTAATCTATATTATAATATTCTATTATATAGAGGTTTTTACATTACAAATGCAAAAGATAGCAATCCCAGAATTGTTTTTTTTTTCTCCCCTTTGGGATTGTGTTATAATGACTACAACAAGTGATTAACAAAATATAATACAAAAAGTAACACTTAGTTGGTATATTCTCTTTAGAAATATTACAGGATTGAATTTTGGCAATCCTTCATACAACTATTGTTCTGGTACAAGCATAAATGAAAATATGAATGTAAATGGGAAAGAGTATAAAATGCAACGTGGGTTTATTGAAGGTGGATCAAGCTAGACTAACCTCATTGGTTTCTTTGATAACTGATTTTCTAAACAAAAGAAATGTACATTTCCTTTGACAGGACTTTAATACAGCATTTGATATAGTGTCACAGCAGAAAATGTTATTAAAGTTAAAGAAGATGGGGATTAGTAGAGGAACTATAAGGTGGATAGGGATGTGGTCCAAGGGAGAGCCTGCAACAAGGGAGGTATTGCATTGGAGGTGGGTTGCTAATAGATTTCTTCAGTGACCTGTCTTAAAACATACCATGCTTAATATTTTCATCAATTGCTTGGCACGAAGATGTGGTTGTGCACTGCATAGGTTATATGCTGCAGGAGTGGGCCCCCAGAATTCTGGCCTACCCCCAGGCTGCATTGACAAACCCAACCACACTGGCAGTGTCTGCAATGACCCCTTGTTCTCTGCTACATAAGCTGCCTGTGACTTTTGGGCTGCTAGTTGAACACTCCTTGATTACTCCATTAGTTGGTGATTAAAGCACGTTATTGGGAAGTCAAACATGTTGGTTCAAATCTCCTTCAGGCAAGGCAGGGTTAGGTGTTGGGTCTCCCACTTGCTGGACAAGTAGACTAACCAACAGGTTACTGTGTTAAGAATTATCAGGTCCTCACCCTCATCAAACAGTTATTAGTCAGAGTCTTTTGGGAAATTATAGACAGTATATGTGTAGTTGATTTTATCCTACCCCAAAAGCCTCTTGTGTATGGTCAGAGGGGAAAAGCAGGGCAAGCATAGATATGCAAGTACAGCTGCATAAGTGCAACATAGATGAATAATATATGATCTTAGAAAAATACATATTTTTTAAACTTAGGTAATTATCTTAGATTTCATTTTTATTTAAATGATTGTTTTTGTAACAACTGAAAAAAATATAATGCTATTCAAATACTTTACAGGTGGAGATGATCAAGGGCAAATAGTAATATGTTAGTTTATAAGAATATTTTTCTTCTTGCATGAAGAATGGGTGGAGAGTGCATATATTCCCCAAGTCCATTAGACCTTTTAAGCATTATCATTTTCACTCATCTGTTTTGTCATCATGTACATTCTTTAGGAAATTGGGTGTAATATTGCTGAACAGATGGGTAGAAATTATATTACTAACTTCAGACTGATAAGCAGACTCAAAAGCAACATGTGGTCCTGAACAAAGCTATTTAATGATGACCCTGGTCTCAAATACTGAAGATCCCCATAACCTGGCTCCTTTTTTGGTACCAGGATACCAGTAGTTAGCAACTGTTGTGATACAGTTCATGTTGTTCTCCAACAGGTTAGTAGTACCAAGTAAAGTAGGAGATGGGTATAGTGAAAAGCCCCAAACATCTGTTTGACCTTCAGTTTGTTCAGGTGATTTTTTTCCAATTAAATTCTTTGAGCTCAATCTTCCTAAACCTAAATCCATAAGTCTTGAGTCTTGCATTTTATTTTCCATGCAAGTTGGAGGGGGACATCTTCCAAGAGCAAAAACCACTGCAGTGAAATTTGGAGACAGAAGCTAATGTTATAAAATTGGGTGTCTAAAATAGCCAGGTAAATACAGATTTAGGCAAGTAGCTAAAAAGGAAATGCTCCACAAATGATAAGCACCTACAATTCCTAAAGAAATGGGTAAACTGCACCTCTAAAAACCAAGCCTAAGTTGTCTGTGAACCTTAAGTGTACTTTTGCTAGGTGCTAATGATCCTAAAACACCCATGAGAGATGACTAGATAAATAGATATCATTTGGTTGCTCACATGCTTTGAATATCACTATAGAAATGTGTAATACTTTTTAAAGGGAACTGGAATACTATAGTAGTATGAATGTTTCTTTGTGACTACAACAATACATTTTGGCCATTGAAAGCCTTATATATTGCCAATATCCTTAGAATTACAAGAAATAAGTTATGAAGAAACTCTGCATCCATCCATTTATTAAATGGTATAGGATAGATGCATATTCACAAAATCCCCTTTAGCAACCCATGCTATTAAACATAAAAATGTTACAAAGTACTGTTATTTACTTTGTATAATGTAAGTTTATGTCCATAAAGATTTATCAGGGCTTACTTGATGAAAAAGAAGACTTTTTTTCTTTCTACAGTTCTAATCCAGAGTTCAGTTGTATCTGCTCCAGAAGGACACTGTAAGCTCAGGGAGAAGAAGCAAGGGAAAATGGCAATGAACAGGCCAGTTTACAGAAGATTTGGCTAGGGAAGGTCTGCTTGGAAAGAGGGGCAGAAAAAGAGAGGTTGCAGATTAAGAGACCCAGAGAAATGACTGAAGGGTATTACAATGCCAGAGCCCCTGCCACTGCTAGCTCTTTATCAGCTTGCACCTATAAGGTATCTGTCCAGGCATAGCCCTTCAGTATTGAGGCTTCTGCCCAGGTCTGGGGTTGATTCTGTGGAGATTGTGATTTACAGGTTCCTTCTACTGACAGCCAGGTGATGAAGTGCCTGCTATGTAAGCAATGCCTCCAGGTGGCATCCTTTGGTGAGAAATCAAGAGAGCTATAGGAGTAAGTGGTGAGGCTTTGAAACATCCTCTGCCATGAAGACTACCTTGATTCAATGCCAGAGAAGACCTCTAGGACTGTGGAGGAAGTACTGACAGAGGATAGTGATGGCTAGAAAATTATATTTGGAGGTTTGCTTTTGGGAACTGGCTTGTAGGTAAAGTAGATATGTACTAAAGATATGGTCCAGAGCAATGGCACAGCTTAATTGATTTCTAAAAGCTTGTTTGTGGCAAAGTTCCCTTCAAGGCCAACTGTCTGACATAGGCAAGCAGGAAGCAGACACACAGGCTGGGATTTGAAGACATGTACCACACAATTCCATAATAGACATAAAGAACTCTGCAGCACTGGCTAGGTCACAGTGTCCACCTGCAGAGCCCTTGGGATTTCCAGTTTTGGTAAATGGGCCAAGTTAGCAGAAACTGGAAAAAGCCCAAATTAGAATACGTACATATAATGGGTTTGTAATAAAAGATATAAAAAATGTAACCCCAAATCCACATTTTCCCATGATTAAAATTAAACCACTAATATATCATTATATCAATATATATATCTCTATATATCTAATAGTTCCTTCTGAGGCCATATATATATATATAGATATAGATACTGTTGTTTCATTTTAATCAAGGAAACAAGTCAATCTGGGGTTTACTTTTTTTAACCAAAAATTGGGGATTTTTTTAAATCGCAGAAAAGCAGTATTCCTGTTTATTATAAGGTTGGAAAACGTTTAGGCTGTAGAGGCTAAGTGAATTTGCACACAGATAGCCACCAATTCCTGAGGCCTCTGAAATGGAAGAAAATTGCTTAGGTGAGGTGTACATAGATAATACAAAAGACTGTTTATATCACTTGGTGTAGAAAAAAGTATTTTCCCCCAAGGTTCATGTTTATCTGAGGAAAAAAATGTCTTTTTTTATCTTCAGGTCTGGTTATCAGTAGGATTTTGAGAATGTGAGAGAGATGGGTCATCCAAGTATCTAAGAAATAGATTTTCCCACCACTTCAGAACATTAGTTCAACCTATCCAGTGTGTTTTTTCATATTGTGATCAATCTCTTCAGAGAAAGAAAAGCAAAGCAAACAAAAACAAGAATGTACATAGTCAATAATGTGCTGTCAGGCCTTTAAATGTATGACCATACGGCTACAACCTGAATACCTGGCACATGGGAAATACTGGAATGTAGCCACTTTTTGGAATTAAAACTTCATAATTTTACAAGAAGGAAGCAAAACTTAATACCTGGAACCTGAGACCCTGCTCCTGCCTTTATTTGAGTGAATTTGCATTCCAACAGAGCACAAGAGATTCCTGTTCAGAAGAACATTCCATCTTTCCACTCTTCTCTGAATATGAAGCATCATAACCAGGAGGAAATATGTTTCTACATCCTGCTTACCATGAGACATTTTTTAGGTAAAAAGCCTAATCTGCACAAAATGAACTGTTCCAAACAGGAGATTTTACCACACCTGCAGCTCTCCTGTGAAATACAAATTTTCATTTCTACCTCGGAGAATTTCTATGATCTTTACAATCTCCTATGCCTGACGAAGGGTGCCTGTGCCAGAAAGCTTGCAAATAAAGGTTTTATTTTGCAAATATCTAGTCGGTCTAATGAAAGACCAACCTCTGCCATGGGTTTTGATCATGCTGCCTGTATTCCAGACAATAGTGTCCTGAAGGAAGAGGTTAAGAAGGAAGACTTTAGAGATTCATAGATTCCAATGCCAGAAAAGATCACTATGCTAGTAAAGAGCTATCTGAAAAGAAAGGATGTAATATTTCCCTGTAAGCTTAATTAAAGCATATCTTCAGAAACAAAGAAAACAAAACAAAAAACTTATTATCTCAATTTGGAGATTACAAGCAAAGCTTATTCTGCCACCTCCTGCTGTAAAATGTACCATTATTTAATTACCCTCAGCTAGAAAAAATGAATCATATTTCAAGGTTTGACTTCAACTCATACTTTTCTCAGCAATGTTGGAAAGCTCCTCAGATACCTTTTCTATTTACCTAAATGTCTTTATTTTCTAACTACCTACACACTGTGATCAACTCTTGTTTCAGTAATGTCTTTGAGCAAAAGTTAAACATCTTAAGATACACACATTGACTCTGCTCCAGTAGCTGCAAATGAACTCAAGGCATTAGATATCACCACTGCAGTGCGAAAAAATTTTTAGGTGCCTAGACTTGAGCTATCATGTTTGCTCAAAAGCAGTTCACACACTAGCCACCCTTGGTCCGTTAGGCATTATCAGAACATACTTAATGTCTGATTGACACAGAAGAATTGAACTGAGCATGATAGGAACAGTGATCTCCTTTTTCACAATAGCCTAGTGATTAGAACACTTCTACAGAAAGTAAGAGCATTTAACCTGAGGTCTAAAACCTGAGCAGTTTTAAACTCAATGTTATCTTTCCCAGGAGAATACCCTATTCACCAACCTATAAACTAGCCTGAAGAAGAATGAGGCATAACCCCTTCTGCTGAAGCTGGGTCATGGAGGAGCCAAGAGTGCAAGATTATTAGGAGCTAAGGGGAGCATAAGGATTATTAGGGCCTAAACAGTAGGCAACCCAACTCTCTAGCCCAGTGATGAATACAATCCTGTTGGACTAGGGGAATCTGGATTCTGGTTCCAGTATATGCATTTTACATGAGACAATCATTGATTAAAAAATAGAATAACAATAGTAGAAGGGCCTAGAGCTCAAGATTCCTACTCCCTGGAAAAGTACTCTGCATATTAGACTATATTACCAAGAGTGGGCATCAACATCATATTCAAGAGGGAGTATATAGTGCTGTGATTTGCACTGAATTGAATTCAGTTCTTATTTAGCATTAGGTGCTTACCTTCCAGGAAACTGAGATCCCAAGATGAGGGAAGCACTTAATATGCAGCATTGCGTTAAATACCTAGTTTCAAACAGCAGTATTAGTCAATGCATAGCCCTGTGCCTAGTATTTCCTATTGATTCTTTGTAGGTGCCTCCCTGCTCATTCTCAGAATCAGGATCCACCTATGGAAGAAGCTATCTTCATTGACCTTACTGGGAGCCTACATGACTGACTTTGTTTGGACCACTATCATGGCACAAAGTACCTAATTTCAGGGATATTAAAGCTCCTACTTGGAAGAGTCTGTAAGGATTATTTGGAATTGGCACAATGCCAGCTCTTCTTTGCCGCTAAGCCTGTATATGGTGATCCAAGGATTTTTCTTCTTTGGGATAAACTGTCAGAACTCACTCTGTTTCAGACTAAATATGATTTTTCTGAAGAATCAGCAATAACTGGAAAAAATATTAAATCAGTTTTCTATAATGTTCTTTGGATCCCTTTTTTTTGTGTGCAAACGCATCATTCATAAGGACCATTTTTATTTTTATTTCAGAACCTTTCCTGGAAGATCTAATAATCTGAAATAATATAGCTAACAAATTATGTGCATGAATTCAGTAATAGTAATTCTTGAACATGATGAAAGTCTGTGTTGTTAGGTATTACTGCAAGCTTCACCTCTGTGTCAAAGCATTTTCCAAGATGTTCTGGCAGAAGAAACCTAGCATCTTTAATGTATATAACAAATGACAAAAGCAACTAGTAGAGAAGGAAACAGACAAATGACTCTGAACAGATATTATTGAGGGTTTTTTTTAATATTGTACAGTTTTATACTGACATGATGGGCACTTTAATGATAGTAAACAGAAAAACAGAAGCATCCAAGCACATAAAACTAAGAGAAGAACATCAATTTAAAAATATGCAGGGATAAAACATTAGACAGAAGGCAGAAATTTTATATGCCTACATCATCTTCAAGAGTCCACAGCAAAATATCATTAATTAATCACCCTGCTCTAAACAGACCCTATCAAATATTTTTTTTCTTGATTTATTTGACTGAACTGACTCTGAATATTGCTGGTCATTATTCAAAGTATTTTTAAGAGTTCAGAGAAAAAGAAGCTTTGAGATAAATGACAAATTTGAAAAAAGTTGTATAGGTTGTAGCTGTGTTGGACTAATGACATAGGCACAGAAGGTTCTGTAGGTAAATCTGATATCTTTTATTAGATTAACTCAAATACTTGGAAAATTATTCTTTGCAAGCTTTCGGGTACAAACACCCTTCATCAGGTTGAGGAAGCATCTGCAGTTAGTGTGTGCTGCTTCTGGATGGAATGAATAGCAAAGAAGCCAGAAGCTGGTATGCATGCAAGAAAGCCACTCAGTGAAGATATAAATTGAGGGGTAAACAGGTTCAGGAGGAGGGGAAGAGGAATGAATGTAGGTGGTAAATAGCAAAACTGTACCTGGGGAGTCAATGACTTGAATGGACAGTTAAGCCAACTTAAACATTTTGTAATACAAATATTCAATAATCAGAAGTAAGCACAAAAGTTATTTTTAATGTATTGAATGTATTGCACAGAGTAGGACACAGATGAGTGGTTTGAAGTTGCAGAAAAAATAGGTTTAGGCTGGCTATCAGGAAAAAAAAATGATTCACTATTAGAACAGTAAGGCAATGGAATACATTGCCGAGGAGAGTTGTGGACTGTTTGTCATTGGAGGTGTTCAAGAGTAGGTTGGACAGTAGGCTTGTGTGAAGCAGCAAATATTCAATTCAGATTTGGATTCATCCAACTGGGAGGATAGTGATTCGATTTGGTGATTTGAGTTAGTGTCCTGATTCAATTCAGCCATAGACTATAATGGAGAATCACTAAAATACCTATAACTTTGTCATTTTTGGCAGGTTTGAATGAAAGCAGGAGGAATGGTAGTTCCTTCTGAGGTCATGAAGCCTACCAAGTTTCAAGGAGATAGGTGCAGGAGCTTCTGTGAAAGTGGACCTCAAACTCTTGAAAGCAAAATGCATATTGCTTGTGTGTGTTAAGGATTGTAGATTGTAGCCATGTTGGTCTAAGGACGTAGGCAGATAAGGTTCTTTGCACCAATCTGTTATCTTTTATTAGAACAACTAAATAGTTGCAAAATACATCTTCACAAGCTTTCAGATTTAAAAACCCTTCATCAAGCTGAGGAAGCATCTGCAGATGGTGTGTGCACTCTTCCTGGATGGAATGAATAGTAAAGAAGCCAGAGGCTGATCTTCATGCAAGAAAGCCAGTCAGTGAAAATGTAAATTGAGGCATCAGGTGGTGAGAGACAGGATGGGGGGAGAGGAAGGGGAATGTAGCAGGTAAACATGGAGAGATACCTGGGGAATCAGATGTCAGCAAGTTATAGTGTCATAAGTCCAAGGTCTATATTGAGTACATGAGTATTTGTATCTAGGAGGTTGATGAAGTGAAGCTCATAGGCTCATCTGTGAAAAGTGTTTTGTAAATTCAAACAAGCACCAAATCTTGCTAACCTCATCACCAGAGCAAACTTCCTATAGCCCAAACAACACTGAATTGATCCAGACCATGCCATGACAAGAAATGCAAAACCTGCAATGTATCTCCAGTACCTCAACAATTACTACACCACACAACAGAACCATAGCCATTCCTGGGTCTTACAGCTGCACCTCCAGAAACGTTATACATCTTATCCAGTGCACCAAATGCCTTGATGGAAAACCCATAGGAGAGACCAAACAACAACCGTGCAACAGAATTGATGCAACTGGATATCTATTAAAGACCAGAACACCCAATTACCAGTGGGAACTCAAGAAAACCACTCTCTTTCCAATCTCTCAGTCCTGATCCTCAAAGGGAATTTACAGAACAGACAAGGCTTCACAGAAAAGGCTGCTGATTCAATTCAGACCTTTTTATGGGTCTCCTGATATGATTCACATTCAGAGATTTGGCCACCAAATCAGGCCATATCTCCTCTGAATCAAAACAGTTACTGATGCTTCACACAGCCCTGTTGAACAGGCATTGGTCAGAGGTGACCTGGGTGTAGCTATGCCTGTGTTCTATCATGGGTATTTCCAATGCTTCCATTTGTAACATGGGACTGGAAAGGAATTTCTTCCCGTCCTGCTGCTACATGTGTCAGGTTCCCTTTTAAAGCCTTCCTTAGTAGCTTTGGGTATTGGCTTCAACCAAAGCTAGGAATTTTGACTGGGGTGTGTCAAGGCTCCTCCTGGGACTTAAAAACACAGAGGTTCCTGGCTAGAGGATGTTGCCCCTCTGCTCAAGGTCAGATTAATCATCATATCTGGGTGCAGATAGGAATTTTACACCATGGTCAGTTTGGTATAGATGGGGGAGGAGGGGTTTCTTTCCTCTGTAGCTGGGGTCTGGCCCTTTTCCTTGGATCTCATGAGTGTTTCTTTGAAAAAAAAAATTGTAGCAGGAGGGCATTGACTGCCATAGTTGCACTGATTTACCTGTGGCAGAATAAAGTATCATGTCTTGTGGCTGTGTCAGAGTTGACTGTAGTTTTATAATAGGTTATACAATGGGTTTGATGGGAATGATTCTGTTGCAGTAAGGGGCACTAGATGACCTCTGAAGGTCCCTTCCAGCCCTACTTCCCTATTATAATATTAAGGCTTTTAAAAATAATTGAAAACCCTGAAGAGATATTGAAGTATCTGGAGTTGTGTGAAGAGAACTCAATGAGACTTATTATTTTTTTTTAATTATCCTGTGAGCTGTGTTTTACTTGCCTTAAGGAATAACCACTATAGAAGAGATTAATTTTTATTAGCACCTATGCCTAAGTAAAGACTAAGTAGAAGATTTTCTGATTCAAAAGCATCAACCTGGATGCCAATTTCATAAGCCCATCAGGGAGAGATAAATTAGAAACTTTTAATTCTAAACAAAGGGAATTTGATAATAAACCCATCAAGCCTTAAATTCTATTTTTAAAGTACCTGTTGTCAAGAAAAGAATGAATATGGTGGGGGGAGGGGGTAACAGAAATCCCATAGTGATTAAGTACTTTAAAGAACCTTGTTCATATATAATAAAATTTCATCATAAGGAATATTGCATAAACTTTTGAAATGTCAGGAAGAGCTGATTAAAAGCACAAGAGATATTAACAGATTTATTCATAGAAAATAAGAGAGTCTCAAAGAATGACAGATTCTAAAACTGTTGGAAAGTCAAAATATTTTATTTCCAGATGTTCAGAGACATGATATTTTTTTTCAGATGGTACAACAGACAGCACTGCCACCTGTGAAACGAAAAAAAATAAAATAAAAAAAATAAAAGAGATATGAGAAAGCATAGATTCACACAGTGGGGAGGTTGGGAAAAAGCAAGCAATATGAAGAAAGCCATTTGGTTTGGTATGGTTTACTAAAACAAAAGGTCATTCAGAATAGTTTATTCACTTTAAGTCTCTCAGGTCTCACTATGGGACACTATTTTTAGGAAGGGCAGAGAAAAGGAGATAGTATGCCTTTATATATATAACCCAGATGTTCCTATATATATATATATATATATATATATGTATATATACACATACACACACACACATATATTTCCTTGTCTCCTTGAAGTGTCACTGAAATGTCATCGGACAAAATGCTAAGGTGAAGGTCCCCCATTTCCTGGCCCACTACCTCTCTCAATGCAATAACCCACCCTTATGGCTGTTCAAATAAAAGTTAAGTATTCAGCAATAATCCCAAAGAGTACAGAACATAACTGAAGATGCTGTTGATAGTAATTTGTTAAAAAGTAAAGATTGAAATCATGAAGTAAAAAGACCCGATAATATGATTTACATTGCTTAGACAGAAGCTAATTTTAGATTTAAAAATAACTTAATTTCATGTAGTGCTTGGCAGGCTACAATGTTGTCTAATCTGGAAGTCATAGAATCACAGAAAATTAGGGTTAGAAGAGAACCCCCTGCTCAAAGCAACACCACCCCCAACTGTATCATCCCAGCCAAGGCTTTGTCTATCTGGGTCTTAAAATCCTCCAACGATCCATCAAGATTCCACAACCTATACAGGTAATATGTTCCAATGCTGTACTACCCTCCTATTGAGAAAGATTTTCCTAAGGTCTAACCTAAATTTTTCTTGCTGCAACTTCAGACCATGGCTCCATTTTCTGTCATCTGCCATCATTAAGAATGGTCTAGCTCCATCCTCTTTGGAACCACCCTTCAGGTAGCTGAAGGCTGCTATTAAATTCCCCCTCAGTCTTCTCTTCTCCAGACTAATAAGCCCAGTTTCCTCAGAAGCCATGTGCCCCAGTCCCCTGAACAGTTCTGTTTTCCTCTCCTGGACTCTCTCCACATCCTTTGTCCACATCATTTCTATAGTAGGGGGCCCAAAACTGAACACAGTACTCCAGCTGTGGCATCATCAGTGCCAAATAGAGAAAAATAATTACTTCCCTTGATTTGCTGGCAACACTCTTAGGAGCCCACTATGCTGTTAGCCTTCTTTGCAACCATGGTACACAGATGACTCATATACAGCTGATTGTCTACTGTAAACCCCAAGCCCTTTTCTGCAAGTTGCATCTTAGTCAGGATGGAACCACAGACTGGGGACTAACTAAGTGCATGATTTTGCATTTGTCCTTATTAAACCTCATGAAATTTCTTTTGGTCCAATCCTCCAATTTGTAGAAGTCTCTCTGAATCCTAGCCCTACCCTCCAGCACATCTTCTACTCCCTGCAGCTTGGTATCATCTGCAAGCTTGCTGAGAGTGTACTCCATCCCATCTTCTAGGTCACTGATGAAAACATTGAACAAAACCAGCCCCAGGACCTGGGACACTCTACTTGATACCAGATGCAAAATAGACATTGCGCCATTGATAACTACCAGGGATCCTGATTTTCTCTGCTTAAAAAATTCCCAATTTTTGAATTAAAACACAAAATACACATTTTTCTCTGATTAAAATGAAACACCACTGTACATATACATATATATACATACACACACACACACACACATATATATATATATATATAGTGGTGTTTCATTTTTTATATAAGTGGAATAACAGAAACATTTGTTTTTGGATAACTTTTTAAATCTGAAAATAGGGGATTTTTTTCAGACAAAACCAGGATCCCTAGTTATAACTCTTTGAGCCTAACAATCCAGCCAGTTTTCTGTCTACCTTACAGTCCTTCATTCAACGCATACTTCCTTAGCTTGCTTGCAAGAATGTTGTAGGAGATTGTAGCAAATGTCTGGCTAAAGTCAAGGCATGTGAGGCCCACTATTCTTCCCACATCCATGAAGGTAGATATCTCATGATAGAAGGCAGTCAGATTGGTCAGATAGGCCCTTGGTGAATCCATGTTGAGTATTCCTAATTACCTGCTCCTGCAAGTACTTAGAAGATAAATTCCTTGTGGACCTGCTCCATGATATCTCTGGGGGTTAAGATGAGGCTGATCAGTTCAGAATTCCCTAGATCTGCCTTTTCTCCTTTCTTAAAGATAGGCACTGTATTTGACCTTTTGTAAACATCCAGGATCTCTTCTTATTGCCATGAGTTTTCAAAGATGATGGCCAGTGGGTCTCCAATTACATTGGCCAATTCCCTCAGCACCACCCTCAGGTACACTGCATACAGTCCCATGGACTTGTACACTGTTCTACTGTTCTAAATAGTTCCTAACCTATTCTTTTTGCCACGGTTAGTTACTCATCTCCTCAACAAACTGTGCTGCCAAGTGCAGCAATCTGGGAGCTGACCTTGCCTCTGAAGACAAGTAAAAAAAGCATCAAAGCCTTTTCCACATCATCTATCACTAGGTGGACCCCCTCTGAGTAGGGACCCACACTTTCCCTGACCTTCCTGTTATTGTTAACATACTTTAGAAATCCTTCTTGTTACCCTTCATGTCCCTTGTTATTTACAATTCCGGTTGTGTTTTGGCATACCCAAACAATATTTTTATACTCCTCCGAAGTCATTTGTTCAAGCTTCTACTTCTTGAAAGCTTCCTTTTTTGTTTTCCATCTCACTGAAGAATTCCCTGCGAAGCCAAGCTGATCTGGTGTAATTGTTAATCTTTGTGCACATTGGCATGGTTCCTTCCTGAGCCATCAGTAAGGTTTCTTTAAAATACAGTTTTGGACTGGCCTGCTCTACTGGAGTGCTTTCCCTCTCAGACTGGTCTCTCTGGGTATCCTGACTATCAGTTGCTTGAGTAAGTTGAAGTCTGCTTTTCTGAAGTCCAGGGTCTTTACTCAGCTGCTCTCCTTCCTTCCGTTCCTCAGGATCCTGAAGTCAAATTTATGATATCATGGTTGCTGCTGCCAAAATTGCCATCCACTACTACATTCCACCAATTCTTCTCTGTTTGTGAGCAGCAAGCCAAGAAAAACATGGTCCCTAGTTGGCCACTCCTATACTTGTACCAAGAAGTTGTCCCCAACACTCTTCAAAAACGTCCCGGATTGCCCGTGCATTGTTTTATTGCCCTCCCAGCAGATGTCAGGGTGATTGAAGTCCCCCATGACAGCCAGGGCCTGTAATTGAGAAACTTACACTAGCTGTTTGAAGAAAGACTCTTATACCTCATCCTCCTGGTCTGGTGGTCTATAGCAGACACTCATCATTTAGGGTTACCATATTTCCATCAGCAAAAAAAGAGGACACCTGGGAGGGGGAGTAGAGGAAAGGAGGGAGGGACATATGATTGTGGGGGGGGAGCAGTTATATTTCTGTGCCCTGCCTCTGCTCCTCACTTCTAAGCCCCTGCTCCCCCAGCCCTACCTCACTTCCAACCCACAGCTCTCTACTCCTCAGCCCTGCTGGTGCCCCTCACTCCTGACCTGCATCCCTTGATCCTCAGCCCCGCTGGACCAGCAGAACCCTTCCCCCCACACAATGTCTCTTCACCTGGTATCCCAGGGGACCTGGAGTGACAAGAGGACCCCAAACCAAAAAAAAAAAAGAAAGCCTCACTTCTTTCAGCCCCTGCAGGAGGTGTGTGGGGAGAGGTGCGCAGCAAAATTGCCCACACAGTTTGTTAGCCACACCTATATTCGGCTGGAGCAAGATGACATCAGCAGGAGATGCTGCCCAGTGGGGATAAAAGACTGCCCTGAGGATGCAGCATGAGGGCTGGTGAGCGAAGGCTCGACGGGGAAGCCCACAGCCCGAGAGGTACAGCTGCTGTGTCAGGCAGCCTGGGACAGCAGGGGCAGAGCCTGCAGAGGTGCAGGCAGTGGCATCAACAACACAGCTGGCAGGGAAGCCGGTGAGGAAGCCAGCAGCAGAACTGGCGTGAGAGCCAACAGCAAAGGTGGTGAGGAAGCTGGCAGCAGAACTTGCAAGGAAGCTGGTAGTGGAGCTGGCAAATGATGGAGCACACAAGCCGGTAGCGGAGCTGGCAAGTGATCGAGCATGCAAGCCGGTAGCAGAGCTGGCGAGGGATTGAGCATGCAAGCCATTAGCAGAACCAGCGAGGGCTCAAGTAGGCAAGCTGGCAGCAGAGCCGGTGAAGACCCCAGCTGGGAAACCGACAGCAGAGCTGGCGAAGACACCAGCAGAGAGGTTGGCTTGGAAGTCAAGTGGCTAGCCATCTGGCCGCTCGATAGAGAGAGTAGCTGAGTAGCAGCTGTAGGAAGGAGCCCCAAGTGGGGAACTAGCTGTTAGGTTCAGGGAAACTCCAGGCCCACTGGGACCCACTTTACTATAACAATCACAGTTCTCAGTGTGCCCAACAGTCACAGTGTGGGTAAAATAGGGGGTTGAGCAGGAATAGACAAGGCAAGGGCAAAGGGCCTCAGGACCTGTGTATTTTGGGCTGAGACCCTGGGCCACTGGTTGCTTATGGCTGGATGGCCAGGAGAGATCAGGGTAGAGACTGAGGACATGCAGAGGCATGTGAGGGCCAGGAGATCCACAAGAAAAAGGTGAATGGCCTGGATGTAGGGGAGGTCAGAGCCCCATGAGTGCCCGCCACATGGTGTGTGGCTACCAAGGGAGAACCCATCCACTGAATTTAAAATCAAAGTCATGGCAGATGAGATAAGGGGAACCCCGAACATCAGTCGGGGTAACCTTTGGGAACTCACTCCAGGCCTTGGCCATAGAAGATCACTAGTGCAGACAGGGCAGCAAGGGAGCACCTAATAGAACAGAGGCAGGCACATCTGGCTTGTCAGGGCCTGCTCAGGGAGCACATGAACCCCAACAGCTAACCACTTTGCTCACTGCTTCCAGTCCCAAGGAACCAGCCTGGGAGAACAGAGGGAACAGCAAAAAAAGGACATTTGCTGTTGTTTTAAAAACCCACCCAGATGCAGAACACGGGGCCAAAAAACAGGACATGTCCAGGAAAACCCAGATGTATGTTAACCCTAATCCATGATGTCACCCTTTTTGCTCTTGCCTCTGACCCTAACCCAGAGATTTTCAACAGTCCTTTCCCCAGTTTCATACTGAAGGTCTGATCATACAATCACACTGAACTTTTACATAAAGAGAAACTCCTCCTCCTCTCTTGCTCTGCCTATCCTTCCTGAATAGATTATAGTGATCCATAACTGTTTCAGTAATGCAAGCTATCCCACCAAGTCTCTGTTACTCCAGTTTCAGCATAGTTCCACGACAGTGCAAGATCTTCCATTTTTTTTTCCTGAGCTGCAGAGTGGGGAGACGGTCCTTCTGCTGCAGTGAGGGCACTCCTCAGAGCCATCTGAATCATGTGCTATCTGCACAGGAGCAGTGCCTAGTGGTCTTCCAGCTTGTGGGCTCAAGGAAGAGTTGGATCTTGTAGATGCTGCCTATGAGCTGAGACAGCACCCATGCAGCCAGAACCTTGCCCAGGCAGCCCTGGGGGATGGACTGCCCCCCATCCCACACACATCTCACAGGCTGCATGGCCCAGTAGCAGTTTATGTAGGCAAGCTCCACTGAGGGGGAAAAAAAAGTGGTGAGGGGCCTGATCTTTTTTTTCCCACTTGTAGAGCCTGCCTGCCTCTCCTGTAGCCAGGGGGCAAGCTGCCAGTGAGCCCTGAGCTGTGGGTGGCCCTGGAACTTCCTTCCATGATAACAATACCCCCCGGGCAGCATCCACCCACTAGAAGCCCACTCAGGTTGCCACAGGGGGCCACAGAGAATCAGTTCACAAAGGACCAGCCAAATAATACTTGGTTTTCCCAGTGTGCCTTTGAAATGTACCAATACGTTTAAGCCAGACTTCAATTTCATGCACATCCAGAATTTACAGGTGTTTGTAGACATGCTTCAGGAGGTAGGTGGGAGCATTTTAATTAGCAGGCCGTGCCAATTAAAAGTGCTGAAGTATCACATGTATCAGCATGCCCACGCTGAAAAAATGGTGGCAGGGCACTTTGAACTAAAGCTGATTCAACAAGCTTTAGTTCAAAGTGTCCCACCACCCTTTTTCAGTACAGGGATACTGATGCATGTGCTGTTGGAGGTTGTTGGAGCATGTTAGTTTCTGTGATCCACTGCTTGATTGTGTCAGTCTGCTCTGACACACTAGGTTTATGGCACATTGAAGCAGCCTCCCTGCATGTGTGTAAGTGCTATTGATATTTAACATTTATTGAGAATTTTCTGAGTGTTACATAAAAAGATGGGGAGCTGTGGCATTGACCCCTACATGGTTGAGTGGGTCAGAAACTGGCTGACAGGGCGCTCCCAGAGAGTGGTGGTGGATGGGTCGTA
>JAGPOW010003316.1:134791023-134802387 GCA_030014935.1 Caiman crocodilus
GGGGGACCTGGTGGCTGCCTATAAGCTGCTGAGGGGTGATCAGCAGGGAATAGGGCAGGCTCTTTTTTCCCGGGCACCATCAGGGGTAACTAGGACCAACGGTCACAAGTTACTGGAGAGCAGGTTTAGGTTGGACATTAGGAGGCACTACTTCACAGTTAGGGTTTCTAGGATGTGGAACCAGCTTCCTAGGGAAGTTGTTCTTGCTCCTACTTTGGGCGTCTTTAAGAGTGGATTGGATAGACACTTGGCTGGGGTCCTGTGACCATGGCACTCGTTGCTGCCACTGGCGGCGGGGGAGGGGGGGGTCAGACTAGATGGCCTGCTCTAGGCCCCTTCTGACCCTAGATACTATGATACTCTGTCTTCTGTTGTTTAAGAGTAACAGTAGAAATTAGTTATAGTCTGGATACAGCCTGCTGTATAGCATGGCAAGGACATTCCTTTACATAGAAAATAATATAAAAGAACATCTAAATCGTGCCCCCCAAAAAAAATTGCCACAGAAATCATGCTAACCTGTGAACCTGTGCTCAAATTGTTATCATTGGTTAACTTAATTAAGAACATGTGTGAGGTGTGTTATTACCTGGAACATTTAATACAATGATGGCATACCTATCATTATTTCAGGATAAAGATACTTACAGTTTGATGTTTCTTATTCTGCATGTAGAATAAAAACATTTTTTGTTTATGAGGTTGTATTTGTTTAGAAGTGAGCAATAGCACCCCCGTAGATCCACAGAAGAGCCTTTCATCAGAAACAGCCTTTAGGCCACAGTTTGCAATCAGTGAATATTTATATTAGCAGCAATTGAACCAGAGAGTAATTATCTTATCACAGAGGAAAAGGTTAGAAAGAAGCTTCTCCATTGGACACCTGCTGTGTGGATAATTAAGTATCTCCATGGCTTCTTTCATTACAGCATTCAATAATAGTTAAATACCAGGGAATCTAGCCATAATCAGACATGATTTGATGAGATATGGAAAAAAAAGACAAGAACAAACAAAATTATTCTCACTCTAGGGCACTATGACCCAGGTGGTACTCCTCTACCATGCCATGTGGCCTCAGGGGTGGGGAGGGAGCAAAAGAAAACAGAAAGAAAACAGTCAGAAATTACAGCAGGTAGAAGCAATTTCAGAAGTCGTCAAAGGAAGGACATGCAGAGAACATTAGAAAATTCTGTCTAGACCTTCTCTGTAAGGTGCTGATTGGTTGACTGCTCCAACCATCCCCCTGACCTTTTATCATCTCTGCATTCCTCATCTCCCTCCCTCATGCTACTTTTCTCTAACCCGTCCCTCTAGCCTCCCTACCCTTTACTTTTTTGTATCAGCTCCTAACTAAATCAAATCTTTTCTACAAAACAAAATATGGAATTGACATATTTGCTGCCTACATATTGTTTGCTCTGCGTGCATCTACATGACACACTATGCTGACATAACTCATTACTAGAGCAATGTCATGTTGGCAGTCATGAACCATGATGCCAATGATAATGCAAAGTAGCAGCGAGCTACTGTGCACTAGCTTGTTTTACTGCATAGTAGGGTTGGAAACAACCCATGCACTATTTGGACTGTGCAGCGATGGCGGTTACTGCACAGTCCTTTAGTATGTGCTAAAGCAAGTACTAAACAACTGCACAATTAGGGGCATGTGCAGATGCTCCTTCTGTGTGTTTTTCACCTCCTCTGCCTATTTTATGGATGTGAATTATAAATGCTGGGGTCATAGACTGTCTCCTATTCTAAATTTGTTAATTACCTAGCTCAGGAGGGGCACATGTTGGCTTTTAGGCACTACCATAATAAACATTGTTAATAACAACAACAATGACGACTCCAACAGCACCATGGGTAATAGCAAATATTTCTCTAGACAGCTATGGTTAGCTAATAGTTTCAGAATTGATTTAAGTTACCTTGCCTATAAGTGTCAAAGAATTCTTTTTAAAAGGGCATACTGTGATATGGTCCAAGATAAATAAGAGATTTTAGTTATAATTAGCATCTTTCACTGACATCAAAGATAAAAATCTTAACATTAATTTATAAGTGCATTCTTTGCTTTCTTTAAAAAAGACATAATGAAATAGTTTGCTTTAAAAAAGTTCATTGGTACTAGCAATAAAATAATATTAAAATATTATCTGATTTGTCAAAACCATATAATGAAGCAAAAACAAAACAATTTCTGAAAATGAACTTGGTTCTCTCTCACAAATAAAACTATATTTACTGAGGGATTCAGAACAGCAGAACCTTTTTTGATTTGTACAAGCAGTGACTTAAAAAAAGATTAAAACTTGCCACATCACTTGATACGAGTTTCCTGGAACAGAGAGAAAAAAAATAAAACCAAATGTTTAAAACTTGGTTTCAAGAAATGGATCCTTGAGTTTTGGACACCCAAATAGTTGTGCTTTGAATTTCGGAAATGCCAAAGCACCCTCAAAAGTCAGGACAATGTTTCAGTTGACTATACAACTTTAATTCTGTTTATTTGTGAATATGTGTTATGATCAAGTCTTTATATAATAGATATAGACAGACAACTAGATAGCTAGATGGATAACATGTTGGGCAGCTTTAATAGGATTGTTGATAGCAGATCAAGGAAAAGTGATTATTCCTTTCTATTCAGCAGTGGTGAGACCACATCTGGAGTACTGTGTCCGCTTTTGGGCTCCCCACTATGGAAAGGAGGTGTACAAATTGGAAATAGTCCAGGAGAGGACAATGAAAATGGCTAGAGGGCTAGGGCGCATAATTTTGGAGGAAAGGCTGAGAGAACTGGACTTATTTAGTCTGCAGAAGAGAAGACTGATTTAATAGCAGCCTTTGCCTACCTGAAGAGTGGTTACAAAGAAGATGGAGCTAGACAAACCTTACCTGGGATGATATAGTTGGAATTGGTCCTGCTTTGAGCAAGAGGTTGGACTGGATGACTTACTGAAGTCTCTTTCCAAACCATAATTTTCCACAATTTGATGACTGAAAGGAATGTCAAAGAACAACAGCAAAAAAATCTGTAACATTTCTCCACACTAGGTCTGTCAATAGAGGTGATAGTGTTGATTCCTACGAAGTCACAAGAGTCTTTTATATGGGAACATGACAGTCATTCTGTATCTAAGGGTGACTAACAAGTTTCCCATTATAATTAAGTATTTTAGTAGGGTTCATGTTTTGTTTTAAGAAAATGCTAAAGGGGTAGAAGTTCAAATCCCACATTGCAATTAATGCAGGCAATCATGTTGCCTGGGGAAAATATAATTCTTCTCTTGCTGTGCAATGGAAACCAAGAAAAAGGACAATGAAGTGTGTTGTATCAAATAGTCATTATAAAACAGCTGCATGTCTAGTGTTTTTTGATCATCCACTCCCTGTTCAGCAATTAACACTCTCTCAGTGCTGAATCATGGGGAACCCCGCAAACAAGATGACATGGCTCCATTGGCCAGATGTAGCATGTGAGCCAAAATGGTCCATTAACCTTCACCAGCCCTACTACTACAATTAACTATGAAATGTCAGTAATTAAATAACTCTTCCTTGGTGGTCTGACAATTTCACTGTCAATAAAAATATGGGTATTTTTTTTAATTATGACATTAAATATATTTTAAACATATTAAGTGAAAAATAGAAGCTGTAATGGCAGCTCACTTATAGGCACATAAGTCTCTTGTTGGATTTATCCCTAAGTTCAGGACAGAACTGAGTTTTAGTGGGTGACATTCACCAACCATTGATAATCTGATCCTGTAACTATCTTACTGAATAGCTCCAAACTTGATGAGGGAAGAAGATCAAGTTCCCAGACAAAGGCTTTTTGATAAATCTTTCCAGTCAGTATTCAGTCACTCCTACTGACAGAAATAAGGCTCTCCTATAGGTGTTTTCCAGAGAATCATTTTTTTTCGCAATCAGTGAGTTCATTCTAAACCAAAGCCACATTTGCCACCAGATATGGTAGAGTGGACATCAACTCAAATATTCTGAGGCTCACCCCCTTTGAAAATGCTACTGGAGAGAGACTGAAAAACAGATTTTAAATAATATAAGGTCTGAAGGAAGTTTATTTTTCCTCAGATAACTTAATTGAGATGATGTTAAGGTTTGGCCCAGAAGATTCAAATTCAGGCCAGTAAAACATGAAGAAGCAAATTCCTTAAAATCAATAAGAGATCAGCGTACAGCTTAAGGGCTGGGGCCCTTCAGCACTGTCTCTCTCAAGACTACTGTGACAGAAAATGCATGTACTTGTATCATTTAGATCAATGGTGTCCAACATATCTAGGTCTGCAGGGTGGATTAATTTTGTGAGGTCATGGGCCTGATTCAGCACGTAGGGTTGGTCTTTGGGCCAGATCTGGTCCATGGAGCTATTTCAGCTGTTTACAGGGCTCCCCGCTATTCTGGAAATTTGGCAGCAGGATGATTAGCTGCAGCAATTAACACTCTCTCAGTGCTGAATCATGGGGAACCCTGCAAACGAGATGACATGGCTCCATTGGCCAGATGTAGCATGTGAGCCAAAATCTTGGTAATCCCTGATAAAATTACCAATATAAAAAAAATATATATATAATTATGTGATGGACTACCTCTTTAATATTTCTGTGTTAATTTTGTTCACATTGTTACAATATTGTGCAACTCAATTTACGTAATTAGCCTGTGCACAGAGAACAAAGGGTTATGGGCAGGAGGAGCTAAGATGAACCTCTAGCATCCAGAAGAATCTCGAATAGCTTTGTTGACAGATTAATAAAGGGAAGATTGGAAGCCTAGGAGGTGTCCAAAAAGAACTTACATGGGTGAGCAGAGAAACAGTCTGGATTTTTTGTCCCGTAGCCTGACAGCTGAGAAAAAAAGAGAGGCAGGGAGGGTTTAATTATGGGCAGGAGGAAAGTGGTCCCCTGGGGCCATCAGCCAATCAAATCTGGCCTGTGCCCATAGCTGCTGTCGACCATTTCAAATGGAAGCCTGTAAATCATTCTGGGATGCATTCACAGGGACCCAGTGGCTATGATGCACTGTAATGCTTGTAGTATGATGAGCAATAAATGTGATTAACTTAAAGTAAGTGAATTATGAAAATAATATGAAGTAATTTGTAAACCAGGAAATGATGAAGCAAAGTTCACACTATGCAAAAAAAACCCTTATTCCACACAACAGATATTTTACATAAGCTATTGCAAGTTGTAGATAATTTTGTATGACGTTAAAAGCCTTCTTTGAAGTGAGTTAAAGCTGAAGTCTATCATTCACCTCAGAACTACTGGTTAACACTATTAGGAGTTCTTGGTGTATAAAACATTGGCACTGTATTTCCTCCAAAAAAAACATGTGATTTCAAATTGACTAATAAGCCTCACTACTGGGTTCACAATGATTCTTAACATTGTCAGTATTGTAACATTTTTTATTTCTAATGTAGCAGAATGTGTGGAAGGAGGGGACAAAACAAGATTGTGTTTGCAGAGGACTGAACACATACTAAAAGAGAGACTCTGTCTTAGTCCAAACGCCAGCCTTTCCTGTTATTTCAGATTCATAATTAACCACAGAGAATTCCACTAGTATTAAAATATGGTATAAGTGTGACTTTTTTTAAATATGTTCATTATAAACAGGATGGCACTATTGGTGATGTGATAAAGAAAAAAATACTTCTCTATGTTTTGTAGTAAATATTTGTTAAACAAATTATCCACAATATAATACAAAGAAAAAAGTTAATTTTTCAATGCTGTGCAATGATCCTTCTGGACACTAAGAGACACCTATATGTGACCGTGTTTAACATGGGGAAACTGTTGCATGGAAACAATAACCATACAGTCTGGGTCCAGTAGGAAAGGACAATCCTAGACAATAGGAGACCTTCATCTTTCTTCCAACTTTACAACCATTGAGATTCTGTCATCATCCACCTAATCCATCATCAAGGACTTGGGGTTGGACTGTGGATTTTCTGGAACCTCCCCTCAGGACTTTTTGCCCTGGGTTATCCTGTCTGGAGTGTGAGACTCTGCGGATCATAGCTTTGAGGATTATTGGGACACCCAAGCCTCTCCCGCACTACTAGGTCTTAGTCCATGGAGATGAATGGCCTGAGGTGTTGTGATGATCAGAGGAAATAATACAAGAACACGTTGAAGGCATGTCTCAAGAAAACAGATGCTAATATCAAGAGTTGGGAGATGCTGGCTGCCAGCTGACCCCGACACTGATGTAAGCTCAACCAAGCAGCAGCCGATCTCAAGGTAAAGCATTTTGCCCTTGAAGAGAAGAGAGACATAAGGGGAAAAAAAAGGGGAGACAAATCCCAATCTGTAGCCTACTCTCCCACATGGAAAGACCTGCAACTTGTACAGGTGGGTCTGTGGTTCAAAGATTGGACTCTTTAGGCACCTCAATACCCATCAGTGAGACATGGCAGAGATCATCCTTGAATCAAGGGATTATCAATCAATGAACCTTTAATATTGACTGAAGGATAAAAACAGAAGTCATATTTTTCCTTAGCTTAAACCTTTTGTCCTGGGATGCTACAGACCTACAACCTATTGTCCTACTTTAAGCAGTTATGAAGTAACACTTTTTTTCCCCCCCAAGATAATTTTGGCTACTCCAGTTAATTGCCATTAATTCCAGGAACAAGCTGGTTATATAAAGAAATATGTTTCTTTCAGGTTTTGTCACAGATTAAATCAGAAGCATCAGTGCCTGTTTTTACCATAAGATTTCTTAATTTTAGAACATATATGATCGGTGTGTATTATGACCAAAATATTCATGGCCATCCAATACCTAACAAAAAATCTTGCAACTTTTTTTATGTTATGCTGAAGAATTTTACGTATGTAAGTAGCTTTTTATAAAGTTGAAGTACTTGATATTTTGATTTCAAAGGCATTTATTAATTTTTTTGCATAATTATAGAAGTACAGATAAGAAAAGTGCACTTTCCTTTAATTTACTTCTTCCCAAAGTTGACTCTGATATGAGATGTTTTAATTTTGTTCCACGTGACAGTTTAAGGCTGATTTGCGACATTTCTGAGCACCCATACTGCAGTATGAACTGAAATAATGTAGCTGATATTAACAGAGTGTAATGGTAGTGAGATGTAACTACCTTAGTTTTGTTTTGTAAGTAACTTCAAAACTTTATTTTGCATGCTTTTGTTTAACATAAGTGAATTAACTTGTATGCCCTTTTATGGATGAGTGTATGTGAAAGGTTGAATGGTGAGAGAATGGCATAGAAGGCACGAAAAGGAAAACGTAACTGTTTATGGCAACAAGGTGCCATTTTACCTTATCCCCCCTTTATAAGGTCTTGCTCTTGATTTGAAAAATTGGAATTTAAAGTAAGAATGCTTCACAATTAAATTAATAAGAGATTCTGGTGCTCAGAACTAACTGCTGAAAATTAAACCTAGTTTTAAAGGCAAGGAATTTTTGGGGTGATATTTTATGCTAGACCCACTAACCACCAAATACTATAAAGAACTTGGAGAGAACCTCACACCAGCTTTTGTTCTAAAACTAAAACATAATTAAATCCTCCCCATGACATCTTCTGAAAAAGCTATTTCTACTTGTTTATGAATCTTTGGGAGCATATAGAAAGTTCCTGAGGTAGAAGAACTAGGTACAAGGGAGCCCTGGAAGCTCCATAATATCTGCCTATGGTACCCTCAGACTGAAGAAACTAACAGGATTTATAGAAATTCCCAAAATCACTTGTAACTCAAGAAGCAAGTTTTCTACTAGATACAACAGACTTCCTCAAAAGAATCCAGAACATTAATACTAACCCCTCTCCCCTCCCCCAAAAAACACACTTACAACCATGGATTCCACCAGATTTTACCCTAACATCCCACACCATGAAGTCACAAGTGGCTGTTTAAAAGACTTACAAAAATATAGAGCACTCTCAGATTTTCAAAATATTGCACAAGCCATCAACTTCATCCTCACTCTCAACAACTTCACCTTCAACACTCAACACTTCCTCCAAACCATGGGCATAGTTATGGGCACAAAGATAACCCCTCAGTATGCCAACCTCTTCATAAGCCACCTTGAAGAAGTTCTAGAAAACTGCACCATCTAACCTACAACATGCCTGCATTACACATATGATATTTCCATCATTATACTGTTTGCCAAGACTCCCCCCCCCCCCCCAACTACCACCACAGATTTATCAACTGTCACCCCTCAATCAAACTTTCTTTGGAATACTTATACACTTTCTCTGGAATACTCCTACACCTTCTAGATACCAAGATTCACATCCAGAGTGACACCCTACAAACAAGAATATAACATCCCCCCCTTCCAATGGATCACCATTTTTTTGTCCTCAAGATCATAAATCATCCCAAACACACCAAAGAATCTGCAATTTGCAGCCGAGCCCTCAGATACCACCATATCTGCCCTGAGAACACTGGTGATGCTCACCTGGCAAGTCTGAACAACAAGGATACTCCAATAGAGCAATAGACTGTATATTTGAAAAAGCCATCTAGATCATAAAATTAGAGAAAATTAGCATTGCAAGGCACCTGTTCCAGTGCTTCAGCACCCTCTTAATGAGAAACTTTTTTTTCCCAATATCCAAGGTAAACTTCCCTCACAGTACACTGCAACAATACAAAAAGGAACCCCTCTATGAGACATATCCTTCATGGTTACCACCTCATACTGGAACTGATTAGAGGAATCATCAAGCAGTTGCAGCTCATTCTCAACAAAGATCAGTCTTTGAGAGAAATATTCTTAGGCTCTCCGCTTCTGACTTTCAAAGAGCCCCCTATCCTTACTGAATTTGTCAACCAAAGGAAACTCCACACTGGTCAACAGATATCAAGTGGGACACAGCCTTGCCTTAATAATATGTGTGTAACCTGTAAACTTCTACTCAACTTTTACTACAGTTAATGCCCTGGAAAATGAATGGCTCTAAATCTACAGATCTAACAAATGCCTTGCCCAAAATGTGATGCATTTGATCCAGTGCCCTCATGGTAACTATGTCGATGAAACTAAACAGCAACTACAGACCATAATGAACTATCACAGAAAAAAAAAAACAAAAAAAAAAAAACGAAGTATGCATACCACAGTAGAAGAACATTTTTCACAGACAGCCACTCTCTTTGTGACCTAACTATTATCATGCTCAAGGGAAACATTCCAAACACCATTAAAAGACAAGGTTAGGAACAAAACATCATAATGGAAACAAGACACAAGGGTCTGAATACAGATACTGAATTTATGACATGCTAATCTACCCAATTCTTGACATTCTTCCTACACATTAGTAATGACCCTCTTCCCTTTTTTATAGGTCTTGATCTACCCATTACTGAGTCAAGCTCCTTTTTTCGACAAATTGTTTGCTGCTTCTGATAATTTCTGCTCCTTTCAGGTTCACAGCCCACTGGCTGCTTGCAGACATTAAAAACAAAAACAAATAAACAAAAAACCTCCCGTGCTTTACTGGAAAAAAGCAGGGTATTGCTTCAAACCAGCTCCACAGCATCCATATGGATTGCATGCTTCAGTAGGGCTTTTTGGTGCTTTTATCTAATAGCTGAGTCAATCAGTTATTAGATAAAACCGCCAAAAAAGCCCTACTAAAATCCCTGATTAATATAGACATTGGGCGAGCCAGATCCAACTAAGAAACTGCCTCTTCTAAGCATGTGCTGAGCTTGGTGCTGGAGTGCACCAAGTTTAACATAAAACACCATTTTTGTGTGAGTTTTTTTAGCATCAATAAACAGCCATATTTCTTGAAAATTTCTGTTCTTTGTTTCCTCCTCATATCTGAATAAGAATGCTTTGTATTTGAAAGCTTGACTTTATCCCAATGCTACAACTGGTCCAATAAGACACATCACCATAAATATCCTTGCTTCTCACATAACTTCTGGTCCATCACAGCTGCTACATCACTCCAACAGATTTAAATAAATTTAAACTTGTATTGATTTGAATGCCTAAAGACCGTTCAAAACCCTGGTCCCTATAACTAAACTTACAGCCCTCAGTTGGGTACCTGGTCTCCATATATAATATTTGGTATGAAATAGACCTAGCAGGATGCAATTTATAACTGTCAGCATTCTAAGATAGGAAGAACCAAAGAAAACCAATAGGAACTGCTGAGAGAAAAAAGTATTTTTCAAATGTAAACACTCATTTGATTTTCAGCATATTCCTAAGAGCTGCTACTTCCTTGCAAATGAAGACTTACCCAATTTTATTCTGTGCTTTATCTGTATGTTAACTTCAAGTCCTCCCTCTCCTTAAGAAGATTTAAATCCATACATCCTACTTCCAGGAAGATTCCTTAACAACAAAACCATAGACTACTATGAGAAGTAAGGAAAACTAAGGATTTCTCTCTCTCCTGTTGATGCTGTTCCACTATATGGCAAACTTAAAGTCTTCGGGAGTTAGAAAGTACTTTACAGGGTACTGAAGGTATGAGTTGTAATTACTGAAGCCAACCTAGAATCTAGGTCATCCATATACTCTAGTGAGTAGGTCACTAGAGAAAAAGAATCAGCCTTACACTGCTGTTTCTGTGAACATTAAAAGTATAGGACTAGTATTCACCTATACTGGGGTAGGCAATTATTTTGGCTGCAAGGCCACTTAACAAATTTTTGTGAGCTGTCACAGGCTGCAATTGTAGCCACCCCACTTGACAGGTGCCCTGCCCTCTGACCACTGTTTTGGGACTGGAATTCCGGCCCTTAGCCCCTGACCTTTGCCACCTGGAGTCCCTCCTCTTGCCCTGGAAGTACTTTGGGGGAAGGAGGGTGCCACCTTAGACCCAGAAAAAAATATATATACTAATAAATAAATAAATAAATAAATAAATAAATAAATAAAAATAATTGACTGTAACATATTTTAATTGCATTTGAAAAAACATTTTGTTCTGATGTATGTGCATTTTAATACTGTATATAGGAGTAATTGTATAAAAGCTCAAAATACAGTCTTACTCTTGTCTATTGTTTGTGTGGGGAAGAAGCTGTATGTGAGGGAGAATGTAGGGTGTGTGGTTGGGGGACTGTGTTTTATGAAATGGGTGGCTGTGTGTGGGGGGTGGATGTATGTGTGAAAAAGTGTTCTGGTATATGTGTATGGTGGGGGAATGGAAAAGTGGGTGGGGGCTGTGACAGGGTGTGGTCCATGTAGTGGTATGGTGGCAAGTGGTGTGTGTGTGTGTGTGTGTGTGTGTGTGTGTGTGTGTGTGTGTGTGTGTGTGTGTGTGTGTGTGTGTGTGTGTGTGTGT
>JAGPOW010003316.1:134802487-134847059 GCA_030014935.1 Caiman crocodilus
TGGTGGCAAGTGGTGTGTGTGTGTGTGTGTGTGTGTGTGTGTGTGTGTGTGTGTGTGTGTGTGTGTGTGTGTGTGTGTGTGTGTGTGTGTGTGTGTGTGTTGGGCAGCTTCTTGGAGGTCCCAAAGTATACAAGTCCCTGCAGCTGCATGTAGTGGCAGCATGCAGGGTCAGCCCCACCCAGCTCCACAGCACGCAGCTCCCACCTGAGTCCCTCGTTGCATATGACAACAGCAAGCCGGACTGGCTTTGTTGCCATGAGCAGTCAGGCCAATGCTCAGGATCTCAATATTGTGCTGTTAGACAGGAGGGTATGGTGTACAATTGCACATGCACACATAAAAATCAATTACACACACATGCACTCACTAGGCACATACACCCCTACTAGGTATACACACTTACACTAGCAGCTCCGATACACACATGTTCAAAATAATTAGTCTAGGTTCATGCACAACTATCACCAGTTTAAGCCCATACAGGCTATACACACACCAAATTTAAACAGAATCAGTTACCAGTTACCAACACCTGCACATACAATACACGTACATGGATTACTAATTCATATACCACACACACAATTATATCTATATATGTGTATTCACTAATTCACACACATACCACCCACCTACACATACACACAGGTGAGTTCCTAAGTTGGGTGCTGTGGTATGTATGTATATATGCTTGATGTATTTGGGATACCTGGGGAAAGGTTAAAGTAAGAAAGTAGAAGTGTAAGGATTTAAAGTTACTAAGACCAGGATTAGAACCAGTAGCCCAGGGGCCTGGGCTGAAGAACTGAAGCTTGGGAGGGTAACTTTAGGTTAACTGATCTTAAATGATTAAAAGACAATGCCCAAAGCTTGCAGCACAGGGAAGCATGCCGGCACAATCTGGGACTGGAGCCAGAGCTAGGGGGGAGCTGAAAAGGTAGATGCTGGAGAGGGAAAGTGGGACTAAGGGAACGTGTGGGTGTTAAAGAGGGGATCTGGTTGTAGGGGAGCCAGAGGATGGCTCTGGGGCAGCTAGAAAAGTCTGGGAAGCTGCAGGAGGGGCCTGAAACCAGAGAGACGGACAGCAGAAAAATCACAGAAAAAACAGCAGGAGAGACTGAAAGGTGGCAGGGGTGGCAGAAAAGCAGAGAAAGACAGCAGAAAAATTGCAGGAAAAGTAGCAATAGGAATTGAAAGGAGATTGGGAAACTAGTGGAGAGGGGTGGGGGCTGGAATTGAGAGAGAAAGAGAGAGAATGAGGCTGGAATTTAAGATAAGGAAGGGACTGGGATTCAGTAAAACATGATGCAACTCAGTGCAAAAGACAGTGGTTTTATTGAACAGGAGAGATGGTGATACAATGCCAAATTGATTCCCTTGCACCCAACCCATCCCCACACCCCCACCCCCACACACCCATGCAGCAGGGGTTAGAGAGGCTTAGTGTAGGGGCTGAAGTCCACTGAAGCCCTGGAAGAGAGAAACAGAGAGAAAGAGAGAGTCCAAATTGTAGGAGGAGGTGTGCAGATAATATCTACCTATCCCAAGCTGGAAGTTGATCCTTGATGGTCAGTTGGAGTCTCCTTCAGCTCAGCATTGTCCAGAAGGGGTTGCTGACAGGGCCTCTGGGGTGGATAGGTGATGTGAAGCTGGTCTGGTCCAGATGGAAATTGTTACTAGTTACAGTAGTCTTTATCCTCCTCCCTTTAGGGTTGCATGGCTTAACCTCCCTTGCCACTTGACTGGAATCCTTCTCATACAATATGAGGACTTCATACCTGATCTCCAGTTGAACAGTTGCAAGTCCAGAAGAGGAGTCTGTCTGTTCCCAGAGGCAAAAAGCTGTCATCTTCCAGAGAAGGTGCATCTCCCAGTGTTTTCTCTGGGTTGACCCTATTCCATGATACTAGAGGTCTCTTCTTGTATTGAATTGATGAAGGCCTCATGCTTGCATGAGATGTTTTGACAGTTATCCAGATCGTCCTTTATCTACCTGACCTAATTCCTTAGAGAATCCACCAGAACGCATGTCTTGTACCATAAGCATTCCCCTATCTGGCTGTCCCTGGAAAGACATGCAGACTACGGTTGATGCAAAGCCAGGGCATAACCTGGGTAGAAGTCTTGGTGGTCAGGGGCTGTGCCATAAGTAGGAGAGAAAGGGCAAGCAGTGCCAGAAGCTTTGACATTGTGACATTTTCCTGCCATCTAGTTGATTTTTTTTTTCCTGTTGGCTCCTTCTTCTGGGTCTGTTGTCCTGGGGGGGGGGGGGGGAAAAATCAAACAAACAACAAAAACCACCACTTTCTCCTTCACCTGCTTCCACCCAGCAAGCTTATAGAGATAGGAAGTTGTTGGGCAAGCTCCCCAGAGAACTCTGCACTCAAACTCCCCTGCTTTGCTGGATGTATGCCACTAGCTCCTGTGCTGCTGTGATCTGGAAAACATAGGCTTTCTGCATTAGTTAGCACTACGTTCTCTCTCATACTGCAATTACCACCAATCATTCTCAATGAGGCACAATCAGATCCCTCCTCCAAACAAACCTACAAAATGATTCCAAAATTAAACTAAGCATTTACCAACCTTCTTCTTTGTGACATCTACCAAAGATATATGTGTAAAAATTAGATATAGGCCTGAACCAAGCCTGCACATGTGAACACCCCAAGTCTTGATCTTGATGTATACCTGGAAAATGGGTATATGTAATAAAATTACTCCAATTTATTTTAACTACCTTTTATTGATTTTTATTTTCATTTGCTACATTTCCCTTTATTTCTCTACCTTTCCCCTCTTTTGTATCTGGGAGAAGTACCCTCTGATTCAAGTTGTCCAACTGACTCTACAACATGCTTCCGTTTCCATGCACAAATTTAAAAATCATGTACTTTTATTTCTTTTTTTATTCATATTTATTATTTCATAACTCAGGCAGTTTAATGCTTTTAATACTGCACATAAACTTTAAAAATTATATGGCACTTAAAAGGCAGTTAAAAAAAAACATATAGTAATTGCTTTTAACTTCTAAGTTAATTTAAAAGCATCACATAAATATTGAAGTTAATAAAACTTACTATTTCATTTTCTTTGCCAGTAATTCAGAGCACTACATATAAAACCCAGCTTAAGGTACTAAGGATTATCTCTCTTAATTTTCTGTTTACTGCTGCACAGGGACAGGTTCCTTCCTGTTTGCTGCACTGGATATTTTAACTAAAAAGTGATTAATCTTTTAGATGGCAGGCCTGGGAGGCTGCAATTTAAAAGCCATTTTCTCAAAAGCACTCAGGTGCCATTTAAAGTCTTAAATGGTGGTCATGTTTTCAACAGTGCTTTAAACTTTACATTGGGAGTTTCTGGGAGGGAAGTTCCTTTGAAATACTGGCCCTGTAGTATAACTTAGGAGAGTGGGGTTACATCGGGTACCAATTCAGATGAGGTATTAGATTCGCAGTCCCAAGGAAGCTTGCCTTGCCATCACTGTTGTAGACCATGTGCAGGGTGTTTGTACTGAGGCAGCAAAAGCCCAATGCTGCTGAAACAACTGAAGCCACTCCAGAGTGAGCAGGGAAGCTTTTGTTCTGCTCAGGGTGCCAACATTTTAATTATGCTTCTGCCCTAAATAACTTGATAATTTTATAGTTTCTAGGGTCAGAAGGGACCTGAGCAGATCATCAGGTCTGACCCCCTGTCCTAGGCAAGAATGAGTGCTGGGATCATGACACCCCAGGCAAATATCTATCCAATCTCCTCTTGAAGACCCCCAAGGTATGGGAGAGCACCACCTCCCTTGGGAGTCCATTTCAGAGCCTGGCAGACCTAACCATAAAGTAATGCCTCCTGATATCAAGCCTAAACATGCTCTCAATCAAATTGTGGCCATTATTCCTTTTCATCTCAGGTGGTGCCTGGGGGAACAGAGCCTCACCTATTTTCTGCTGCTTCCCCCTAATGACTTTATAAATGGCCACCAGATCCCCTCTCAGATTTCTCTTGTGGAGGCTGAATAGGTTGAAGCCCTTTAGTCTATCTTTGTAGGGCCTGGCCTGCTGCCCCCTGATTATATATATAAATATATGAAAGAGAGATCAAATCAGTTGGGCAATGTCTTATTGATATAGTTACAATTTTAAGGCACTTTGGAAGCCTACCAGTGCCTCTACCATTATCATAAAATAAATTCTAAAGATCTATATGTTTTGTGGTTTGCTTTTGGTTTTCTTACCTTAGAGCAGTTAGAACTCCCCCGACCCCTTCACTAACCTGGATGTGGGGACAACAGCCCCTGCAGCCACAACTCCTGCCAGCAGATTTGATCCTGTCTGGCTCTGGCAGGTAGACACAATGGGTATGTGATGGGGGATATGGTGTTTGAAGGAGGGGGGTCATAATGAGTGTGGGGGGATGTGGGGGTGCCTAGAGTATGTGGACAAGTATGGGGGGATTGTGGATGTGGGAGAACTGTGCATGGGGGGCTGCTCATAGAAGGTGTGGGTCCCCTGTCCCCCATGGGGAACAGCCCCACAACACAACACATTGACTGCACCACCTCCTACAGAGCCACAACTCCCCTTCCTCCCTCCCCCTACAGGGCTCATAGCTCATTAGCCCATGGCTTTCCCAGTCCTGTCCAATGCCATTCACAAGCAAACCAGACCATGCCAGATCCATTCAGCACATACAGAGCTTGGGTCACACAGAACCACATTGCTGCTGGCTGTGCCTACAGCCAGGCCACAACTGCACTGACTGCTGTCACTGATGGCACAAGTGGTGGAAGTGGGGCAGGTGTGTGTCAGCTCCTGTTTGAGCCCCTCCACAATCCCACCCACAGACCGCATATCACCCTGTCAATCCTCACCGGCCCATCCCAACCACCACTCCTCACACCCCTCCCACACCCATAAAACCCCCCACCCCCATGTCCCTACTCACTCGTGACAGCATCCAGGTCCTGATCCTTGCTATACATTTGCTTGCCCCAGCATGCTAAAGGGTTTGTATACCACATGCTGGGCATCAAGATCACAATAGAGATACTCTGGTCACAAACCAGAGCATCTCTCTAGAGGACCGGTCCCTGGGTTACCTCAGGGCATGGTTGGGGACCACGCCCTGCCCCACTTTTTCCCACTTTTTCAGTAGTATCTCGGTACTCGACTGCCTTGAAACTCGTCGAATTTGGAACTTGATGCATTTTGACGCGAAAATTTTGTCCCGGTACTCGTCATTTGCTTGGTACTCGACGCACAAGCTAGAACTTGTCGGTGTCGATTGCCTCGTGACTTGCTACCCTTTTCAGTGGAAACAAAGGGTTTGTTTGGTACTTGTCGTGCCTCCCGGAACCAATTAACGATGAGTACCGAGGTACCACTGTATTTTATTTTGATACCTGGATATCCTGCAAATATATGTGGCATTGGGAATGTTTTGTTTTCTGGTGTATGTCTTGCAGCATCTTGAACTCCACTGAGATGCCACAAAAAGCATGTGTGGGTTCATTTAGATGTGCCCTAAATATCTATTCCACAAAAGTTTTGCTATGGATTGAACAAATTATGAATGAAAATTATACAAGGTATAATTCAACAAATGACCTAGATGGAATTAACCAAAGATTAAAATGTTTGAAGTACTGTTCTCTTGTATTTACACGCATCTTTGCATTCTTACGGAGGCTAGAAGTTCTGAAATACTAGGAAAGGCTGACTTTACAGCATTGGTGGTCAGCATAAAGGAAGAAACTGCTAGAAATTTCAAGGGACAATGTATTTTTACTGGCAGCTAACTCAGTTTTTAGACCACTAGGCTCAGACTAACAAGAGGATAGGTTTGGTGAAGTCTCTCTCCCCAGGGTTTCCTAGACCTCTTTGCTTCAGCTTTTTTCTTCATCCTCTGTTCTCATTCTATTTCATTATTCTCTTCATCTGCCACTCTACAATCCCATTTTACATTAATTCCTCCCAAATAGCCCTTGCAATTTGTTATTTCCCAAATTTTGGAACGTTAATTCTCTTTTTTCATTGATTATTTAAGGCCACATTACACAGTAATTTTGGGTGGCTCCTGGAGCAATTAACACCTGGATTGTCAACACATTAACATCTGAATCTGGCTTTAAGCATTTGTTAAGTGGCTCAAAGTGATGCCACTCCAGAACAGGATTATCTGGGATCCATGTGACCCAGCTCATGTTACACTAAGGTGCAGCCAGGCTAGGATAATTCTGAAAATAGACATCATATATATCTCAAGAGAGCCTTTTTTCCCCAAGGTCCTACAGACATACAGGTCCACTGTCCTGCTTTAAGGTCCCTCTGAAACATGTGGGATAAAATAGACTAAAATTTTTTTTAGGGTATGGCTACATTCACCTGTGAAGTTATTGTGATTTTTTTTTTCCCTTTTCTTTTTTTCCAGGACAAGTTTCCCAGGCTGTGAATTTCCCTCTGGTGGAGGATCAGCAATGTAGCCTGGAAGCGCAGTGTGTAAATTACTATGTTGCTCCTGTTTTGATCTGTGTCAAACCTCTGGATAATTAGATCAACATCAAATAAGATGTCGATTGACAGCCTAACAGGTAAGGATAGGACTAGCAGGGAAATACATATTAGTGGCAAAGAGTGAAGAGTGAGGGAAACAGCTCTGCCACTGTAAATGGAGGCTGTTCTCCCCTCTTGAGCTGAAAAGAATCTTGCTCTGTTTAAGGGAAGGGAGGATGGGAACTGTTGATGATGCAGCTCCCTTTGGGTGTATTAAGGAGTTAAGAGGAATTTATCTTTTTTTAATGTGCCTGGGAAAAACAGTGAAGATTAATATGTTCACTTTTCCTATTCTAAAGATTCATTACTTTTAAAACACTTAAAATATTTAGTTTTGGAATTATTGTTCTGACAGTAGTGACTTCAACTTGTTGTCCTTGTGTTGTATTCCAATGCATGGCCATTTCCCCAAATGTACCAGTTATTCCTGATTCCAAGTCAATCCTGGGCTCCTAATTAAAAACAATAAGTAGATATAGAACATGAGGATGTATGTGGTAGTCATATTGGTCTGAGATACAAAAACTGCAAAAATCTAGAACTCTTAGTTCCAAAATGATAGCTTTTATTACACCGAGAAACTGCTGAGAAACCTTTTTTTTTTTTTTTTTTTTGCAATTTTCTAGCACCTTTAGTATGCTGGATCTAATATAAAATATGTGCATTTTCAAAAATACTGAAAGTATCTATTGCTTGTTTAAATGAGTCTTCTAGTCAGAATAGCACTCTCTTGCTTGTTCAACAAAATTATTTACAGCTATGTGGGGGGCAAGGCTCTAGTGTTCTTGCTCAAATATCAATAAGTACCTAAAATTCAGCATATTAATATCCTTTGTTGATTATTATAATTTTCCAATCCTTTCATGTTGTGACTTTCATTTATATGTTTGATGCGACTAAGCTCTGCTCTGCCTTCTGCATCTTTTTAGGTTTGTGATCTACAAAATATAAAGTTGTAAAAATAAATTGGCTTCCTTTCTGCATTCAAAATCTTTATCATTTTCTCTAAGACCTCATAGTCCTGAAGTATCATTAAGTTATAGAGAATTCACAAGTATCAGAGGCAGCTATCATATATGAGATTGTGGTACTGCTGCATGGCCAGTAACAATGGCTCTCATCCCTTCCATACTTTTCTCAATATCTGAATTATCAGAGATTTCTGCAAAAAATTTAACAAGCTTCTTATATCTCCCCACTTCTGAAATAATCAAGGTTTGTTGTGCTTTTGTTTTCATCAGTAGAACATCATTTTCTTCATTAATGTCTTCCAGAAATAGCAAGTCAGATCACAATTTCAGGTCTACTTTTGCTTTTACTTAATTTCTTTTGAATAACTCAGATTTTTTTTCAATTCAGATGTATTGCTTTCTACCCTATTCATTGAGGCTGGGGGCCAGAGATTCTCATTGGAAGCACGGAACTGCCAGGGAGCTGCATGCTATGGGGCCAGGCTGGGCTGTCCCTCCCTGCTAGAGGAACATGGAAGCTTTACCGCAAGGGGCCAGGTATGTCTGACCCTGCATGCTACCATCATGTGCAGCTGGGGACTTGGGGGGAAGTGCTATGGGGCTGGGTTGGCCTGGCCCCACAGTTTGCCAGCCATGCAGCCAGAGACTCAGGTGAGAGATCTATGGGCCTTGGATGGGCTGGTCCCACTCAGTGCTGCCATGTGCAGCCAGGGACTTAGCTCCTGTACTCCCGACCACGTGCTATGGGACCAAGTGGCAACGGACCTTGCGAGGCAAGTCTGAGGGGAAAATATATCCAGAAGAGCTGGCTGTACTTTAAGGAGATCTCTTAAGGGTGCAGGAATAAGTTATCCTGATGAGCAAGGATCCTGGTTCTCTCTGATTTAACTGAAAATGTTTTTTGTTGTTGTTGTTGTTGTTTTTTTTTAAGTAACCCCAAATCCACATTTTTATCATGATTTATATGAAACGCAACTAATATATTTCCTATATATAGTCGTGTTTCATGTTAATCATGGAAAAATGTGGATTTGGAGTTACTTTTTCAAGCCAAAAATTGGGGATTTTTTAAACCAAAGAAAACCAGGATCCCTGCTGATGAGGTAGAAAAATGAAAAGTGCAATAGGAGACCAGCCTGGCTATACAGTACTTTCTAAAACAGGAATCTCTAAATTCCTCAAAAAGGAATCCTGTAAAAAGGAGGAACTTGATCACAGTATGAGGGAAGAGTATAAAAGTATCTCCCAGGTATGCAGGGAGAAAATTAGGGGAGCCAATTTGAGATACGGCTGTCAAGGGACATAAAAGATAATAAAAGCAGATTCTATAGATTTGTCAAAAGTAAAATAAATCCAGAGATTCCATAAGAATGCAGAAGGCAATTTAGTCATAGACAGTCAAGAGAAGCCTGAAGTATTTTAATACCTTTTTTACTTTAGGTTTCACAAGTGCACTTGGTAGCAGAGATAGGGGAGAAGTTAGGGAGACTAGTATAATGACAGAATGAGCTAGGGATTACTTAGAGAAGCTAGATCAAGTTGGTAATACCAGATCCACCCAAGGGTAATGAATGATTTGGATGAGGCAATTTCAGAGCCACTGGCTATCCTTTTTGAGAATTATTGGAGGTCAGGTGAGGTCCTGCATGACTGGAAAATGGCAAATATAGGATGCCTATACATATGCAGCAAAGCTTCTCCAATACACTGTAATTACAGCACATCAGAACAGATTAAATTAATTGAATCTGTTAGATCATGATAATGGCCACACTTCAGCATCACATGTATCAGTATCCCCATGCTGGAAAATGGTACCAGGGTGCTTTAACTTAATCTTGTTGAGTTAAATCACCCCTGTTGCTCTAACTAAAGCATGCTCTCCTCCCCACCCCGAACATGGGAATAAATACCCATAGTGCCCATCTTAAGAAAGGGGAAAAAAAGATCCAGGGACTTACAGACCAGTCAGCCTGATGCCTATACCTGGAAACATCCTCAAGGAATCTATTGTGAAGATCCCAAAGGAGAGCAAAGTGATCTGAAACTGTTAGCATGGATTCACAAAGAGCAAGTCATGCATGATTCAGCTGATTTCCATCTATGATGAAGTGGCATACTCGGTGAATGAGGGAAGATCAGAGGACCTGGTATACTTTGATATTAGCAAGGCTTTTAACATTGTCTCCCATGACATTCTTATTAACAACGTCAAGAAATACAGACTAAATGAAAGTACTTTAGTGTGGATAGATAAATAATAACTTACTGGATCATCTTATTCAGCAAGTAGTCCTCAACGGTACAATGTCTAATTGGGAGGGGGTATCAAGTAGGGGTCCCTCATGGTCTGTCCTGGGTCTGATATTGTTCAATGTCTTCATTAATGATTTGGGTGATAGAACTAAGTGCAAATTTGTGGATGACACCAAGTTGGCTGAAACTGTGGATGCTTTGGGGGCCAGAGCCTAGATAAACTGGAGAAATGGTCTGCAATCAATAAGATGAGATTCAATAGGGACAAGTTAAAAGTCCTGCACTAGGGATAGAATAACCACATGCACAACTACAGACTGGGGAATTCCTGGCTTGGCTGTAGTACTTAAGAGAAGGACCTGGCGGGTTACTGTGGTCTGTAAGCTGAATATGAACCAACAACATGCTCTTGTTGCAAAAAAAAAAAAAAACCACCCAAAAAGGTTAACAGCATATTGGGTTGTATCAACTGCCCCTTGCAAATCAAGGGAAACGATTCTTCCATTCTGTTTAGCATTGTGATGCCTAATGTGGAGTACAGTTCTGGGCCCTACATTTTATGAAGTATGCAAACATTTTGGAAAGAGTCCAGAGCAGGGAAACAAAAATTATTAGGGGACTCAGAGTCAAGACTTATTAGAAAAGGCTGAGAAAACTAGAGTTATTTAGTTTAAAAAAAGAGAAGGCTGAGGGTGTGCAAGAGGGTGCAGCAAAGACCACCTATCTTTTCCGAGGTCACCAGGTCTCCACCCCCACCTTCTCTTTCACATGCCATGCCTTGTTGTTTAATGTTAGAGGGAGGTTGAATTTTATGAGAAGGGCAAAAGTTCCACCTGGATGAGGGCAGTCCTCTAGGCAGGGCTCCTCCTCCCACCTATCCCCTGGTCCTTAACTCTCCAAGCCAGGTGTCTAAATCTGTGGCCATAACTCTTGAATTATGACCTACTCAGGCAGTAACTGCCACCTAGTCTTTGTGCTTTTCACGCATTCTGCAATACTCAGTTTCATAGCCAAACTTATGACCTTCCAATTAAACTATTTGCTTGAAGGGCCACTAGACTTCTCAGGATAGGGTAATCAAAACATTGAGTTTCCTTTGCCCTGTGGCAATTTAGTCAGCTTCCTGCCTCTCCAGGGAACTCAACAATCACTTCTGCCAAGTTCCCAATACAGCACCTCCAAAATAATTTTCCCTTTTGGGCATCAATTAGATCATCAAGACTTTCCTGTTGCAACTCAATGAATTCTTGATCTAGTCTGGAAGGCCTACTATCAGCTAATTCCTTTCACAATGCAAGCTACTGCATTTTACTTCCTTCTTCCCAGTAATCTTCAATGCATTCATCAATCCCCCATTCTTACAGAACATCCATTAATTATTAATAAATTCCTCAGTGTCCCTTGATTATAATAATTATCCATGAACTTGCCAGCCTCTCCTCATTATGCAAATTCAATTGATTCTCTCTTTATTCTTATAAATAATTCATCCAACAAATATTCATTGATGGATAACCCCATCAATAGTTTAGGGTTACTGTCATTTAATTCATTACATCCCCCCCAGCACCACCATTTTACCACTTCTTATTCATGCTCTTACTTCATTGATCAATTTAATTCCTTTTTTCTCTCCCAGTCCCACTCTTCTAAGCTTTCCCCAAATTACCAGACACCACCATGTCCCAGCATGGCTGCTGGGATGTCTCAGTGGCCTCAAGCTGCAACAGGGGAAATGCAGCTTGGAGATTAGGAGGGACTTTCTGAATATGCAGGTAGAACAGGCTACCTTGAAAAGCTGTGTAATCGCCATGCTTGGAAACTATCAAAAGCAGGGTAGACAGATACTTGGTTGGGGTGGTTTAATCACAGATGATCCTGCTTGAGCAGGGGGCAGGATTAGATAACTTTCTGAGGTCCTTTCCAGCCCCATTTTCCTACAATCCTTTGTTGTTACGGTAGAGATTTAAACAGAAATCTGAGACTTAAAAGTAATGAAAGCAAGGGGGACAGAAATAATGCTCTGTGTACACTAGGAGTCAGATTCACTTTATACTCCTAAACAGCACCTACACATGTGTATCCCATTTTTGGCTCTTAGGCACAGTTTGCAACTCACCTCTGTGTGCACAAGCCCATATATACCCTCAGATTTACACACTTGGACTGCATTCTTGTTGGGCAGCTGCTTGGAGATATAGGATCACCCAGGTATGCCTCAAAACTGTCATTACAGAAAAAAAACAAAACATCTGGGCCACTAAAAGAAGGAGCTATGTGAACAAGATGTCTGAAAATAAAATTGTGGATGAGTGAGATAGATGAAGTTCTGAAAGGGAGGAGCCCTGGGTTTTAGTCTGGTGCCCTACTTGAAAGAAGAAGGAAACTTTCCCTGTGCTGTTTATCCAGTGAATATTAAATGCAGGATATGTGGGAGATTTAGAAGCAAGCTAGTCTGCCTCTTCCCCCCTTCTAGCTCTTCCAATATGCCACCCTCTCTCTTACCTGCCCTGAATTGATAGAATCAATTAACTAGGAAACATCTGAAGCCTTTGAAGGGGTGGGGAGGAGGAAGTTCATTTATGTGACCTGGCTTCTCCTTTCACATTTTGGCAGGCCATGATCTTCTTGTCTGAGGCCTCATTTGCTCTAGCATCTCTCTTCAGCCCTGGGCCCATTTAATCCAGTCTTGGCTTTCTGATAGCCACAGCACAGCTGAGAATTAGGCTTCACAGTAGGGTTTTGGCCCTCAGGGTCTCTCAGCCTAAAGGGATTAAATCCCCATTCCCCATCTTTCTCTCCATATATGACCCCTTGCTTTCAAAGTGTGAAAACATGCAGGATGCCTGAAAAGCTATTTCAACCTCCCCTCACAGTCACTTCTGGGCCTCTGGGCATCCATTACAAAACAAAAATTAAAAGTCATAACTGAAAGTTCTCCTGCTTTGGGGTAATGAACAAAGTGGCACCTAAACCAACTGGAAACAAAAAGGGAACACTGCAACAACTCACTCCCCCTTCCAGGGCTACTTTCAGTGTCCATTTAGGCTTTCTCTCCCCTCAGAAGGGTCCATCTGACCTCTTTATGATTAGGGTTCCACTTCCTCTCCAGCCTTGGGGAAAGCTATGTACCCCCTGAGCTCTGCCCCTTTCTGCCAGCCTGGCCTATTAGATGGCCTGAGCACAGGAGCTGCACATTAGTCCCAGCCCTGCCAGCTGCCTTTGCCAAGGCCACAAAAAACATACTCTAATTCTGCTGGTTTTGTAGCCTGTCCGCTGGAACAGGGCAAGGGTTCCTTCTTATAGGGTACAATAGGTCAACTTCAAAAGGAGGGGTCTTAACAGACAGATGGGGAATATTGGCGCTGGAGGACCTGGTACTGGCATTGGCAGTAGTCCTGAGAATTTGTAGGGGTTTGTAGACTCAGGAATGCCTGCCAGGCTATTCACCCTAGTCTACCTTTCAGTCAAGTACTATGTGATTCTAGAGGATCCTCTATCTCTGTACTCACATAAGAAAAGGTAAAACACTTCAACTAGTACTTCATTCAAATATAAATAGCAGCAACAAATATATATATATGTGACATTTATACTTCCATACAACTAGCCCTCTGAAACATTTAAATTATTACTTCTGTCTGCACCCAGAGACTCACAGCTACCTTTCTCATTCCATTAATATGCAGACTTACTGACAGCCTAATTTGCTTCCCTCAGGTTGTGATTCAACTTCTCTGACTTGCTAAGAGGGTAGATTTCCAATTAGGTTACAGTTTAATTACAGGAAGTGTCTATCAGCATGTCTTGTCAAATGTTCATTTAATGACCTGATAGGCTGATCTCAGATTCCAACAATCATGACTCCTTCCATGCCATACATGCATGGCAGGATGTAATTTTGGGATCACAGATCAGATCCCAATTTTACTATTACTACTTGTCAGTGCAGGAAGAGCTTAGGATCATGGTCTTGGATGAAAGCTGGGTGCCCACAGAACCAGGACCTATAGCTAGGTGGTCACAGCATAAATCAGAGCAGGCCAGGATTGAAAATTAGCTGATCAGTCCCAGCCCCAGAATGGTATTGTGATCTTGAACCAACACTACTGGATCCCAGACATAGGACTGCATTGGAGTCTGGAACCAGCTCAAGTTTGTTGCTATCCTGCCACATGTTCAGTTTAAGGCACAATGGAAACTATCCACAAAAATATTACACATCTTTTGTGGAATATTTGTGTGTTTAGTTTCCCATTCTATCACACCATTTATTCCTTGAACACACGGGAAGGTTATTATTTACAGTGTAATAAAGAGGTGAATTGTCTCTTAAGTGTAACATCTCCCAGAGTTCCACATTTTCTCTTCCCAGAACAGTTACCTAACCTCCAAGCAAAGGGCTAGAAAGCACTGATAACATCTTCCATCACTCCTACTGAAGTTGTCCACTTGGACAGCAAAGAAGGGAAATAATTGGTGGGTTATGGGGTTGGGGACTGTTTTAAGATGTTATAATCAGATTAATATAATTTTTGAGGTTGTTTAATGCAAGTGGAACCACTCAGAGTGTTGAAATTACTCACTTAATCTTGCAGTTGTACATTTCACTCAAATTGTTGGTTTTGTTTTTAACTATTGTTATTACACATTTTTCTTCTTTTGCTTATTCATTTCTTTTTCTGTATATGGTTGTACATAATAAGGAAACCAATGAGTTCACTGGGTTTGGAGTAAATTCTTAGGTGGTGAGAATGAGGAACACCCCCTATCCTCCCAATACCCAGCAGAGGTATTATCTGGGTGGACCAAGGTCCCCAGATCCTCTGGATTCAAGGTGAGGAGGCCCTGAGCCACTCCTCAGAGACTGACCCCTTGACCACAGCCTTGTCAAAGTGGAGCTTCTGGTATCTTTTGCTTTACTTTTGGAGAGGATGAGTATAGGGTCAGGGAGTGATCAAATGAAGAACATCCAAATTTGGTGCTTCAATGATGGTGAAACCTCTGGGTGCTGAAGGAGAAATGACACTGGGGTCAGGACCTGGAGCCTCCTGTCACTCCAAGATGCTTTGGCTCCACAGTCATAAAACACCAGAAACAGTTCCCACCTGGACTCATAGGCCCTCACGTGAAGGTGAACACCACTGTGGAAGGAGTTCAGTGCACTTCCCTTTTAGACACTGGGTCGCAGGTGACTATTGTCTTTGAATCATTTTATGAACAACATCTGGGGCACTTGCCATTTCATCCATTAACTGGATTAGGCCTCTGCAGCCTTAGCCACGAGCTCTATCCCTACAGTGGTTACATCATACTTTGCCTGGAATTTCTCACTAATGTGGTAAGGGTTAAGAAAAATTGATCACAGCCACACTAGGTTGCCTGGACCCCAAGTAGATGAAGAGAGCTCCGATCATTGTAAGAACCAACTCAAGTTTATCTCAGTTGTTAGTCTGGTATTGCATATGAATGACTGTGAGGCAATACATGAGGACATTGTCTCTGTGCTTGTTGTGTGCCAAGGCATACCAAGCCATTGAGGACAAGTTAAGCTTCCAGAGTGACTCATGTGTAGGAACTTTTCACTTCACCAGGGCTGCTGAGGAAATGGTATGGGCTCAGAGCAGCAGGATGTTGACAGTGAAGTGTCACTCTAGGGCCTGTAGGGAAATCACCATTTTGGGCATTTGGAACCTACTCATCAAGTCCCATGAAACAGATACTGGTACTTCATGGGGTGATAACCAATAGATGAGGCTACCAAAGGCAAAGTTATAGTGTCCGTGCGTAACGCTGCTACTAGAGACGTGTATGAAGCCAGGGCAGCAAATTTCTGAGATCATGGAAGCCGATGCAGCCTTGCCACATTTAAGTTCCAGTGCTATGCATGCCTTAAATGCTATACAGTTCTCATTTAATGACTCTCTCATACAATGGCTGCAAATGAAGCTGAGTCAGAGTCCTAAGGTAGTCTCAACCCATGAGTGGGATGTGGGGCTTGCCACTGGAGTATATTACCAGATACTGCTAAAACATGATAACTCCTTAATAATTTCTTCCAATTCCTCTAATAATTTCTCATCATAGCAAGTTCTGGAGGTGCTTCCTAATATCTTCCACTTCAATCTAGAAAGATCGCCCTCACATAAATTGAGGATATTAGGAAGCACCTCCAGAACTTGGTACAACAAGAAATTATTAAGGAGTCCCAAAGTCCCTATGGGTCACCCATTCTAGTTGTGAGAAGGAAAAATATGGATGTGTATTGATTACTGAACTTTGAACAGCAGGACCACAGTGGATCAATACACAGTGCCCTGGGTTAAGGATGCGCTGAACTGCCTGGTGTGCAACAGGTTGTTTTCGGTGTTCAACCTTTGTAGTGGTTATTACCTGATACCATTGAAGTAGGAGGACAAGGAGAAGACCAGTTCCACATATCCCCTTGGGTTCTTTCAACTTGAAAGAATGCCACAAGGGATGTCAGGAGCTCCTGCTATTTTTCAGTGGTTGATAGAAAGTGTGGTTGGCAACATGACTATTATGCAAGTTTTAGTTTATTGAGATGACATCATTCAGTGTTTTCTTGATGTCAACACAAAGAGCATGAGGAACAAGTAATTAGTCTGGAAGCTGTTAGACTCAAGTTGGCACATGGCCAACTGGCAGAAATGGCACTTACCATGAAATGTGAAGCACAGTGCATCAGCAGACAAGGTTAGCATAGACCCTGTCAAAATTAAGGCAACAACAACCTGGCCATGAACTAACCACTCCTGGGATCTAAAGTGATTCCTTGGGTTTACAGGGTACTAAAAGACACTTAGTTAAGGATTTCATGATTACTGCATAATTCCACATGGAGTTGACCCAAGGATACTGTCTAGGAAAGCATAAAAGAGGGGGAAAAAAAAAAAAAAGTAGGGCCTGGAAATGAAGAGGGCCTTTCAAGGTGTGGCCTTGAAATGAACAATGATTTCCCATCAGGCTATTCTTAAATTATATGTCACAACTGCTATTGTGACAGTAAGGAGTTGGGGAGCAAACCACTATAACAGAAGCAGGCAGGCATTCCATCATTAAGTTATGATTTCATGAATTAAAATGACAGATATTTAAATGTTAATTCTTTTGTGAAATGCAAGCCTCATTAAAAAGTCAGTACTTATAGGTTTCACTATTATATATTTTTTCCACCATGTACAGTCATGGATTTCTTTATACATATAATCTCACAACCACGTAGCAGAGAAAATGAGATTACTCAAATATATTCTTCCACCTCAGTAAAATTCACATGAATATTACATATATACCTACAGCCACCCAGTAGAAATAATGAGATTACAACTACTCCCACTTCCTCCAAGGATAATAAGAGGATACTACTGTACTCTACAATAACTTCAGAAATAAAATCATGTAAAGGACAAAGGAGACTACAGTTTTCTAACAACAAGGGTGCAGAAGAATCACTATTCAATCTTTGCAGTATTAGCCCCTACAATGTCTCATCAACCTACATGATGAAAAAACGGAGAAATTCCCTATTATATATGTTTTTTTTTACTAATTTAATGGAGGAAAAACTTTAACTGTTATGTTCAAGACCCAACAGTTATAGTAATCTTACTATAGTTAAGCAGAAAAAAAGAAAAAAATTAGGAATAAAGTAAGAATACCCTTCTTAACTAAGGTGAGATTTATACTTTCTTATACCCAATTGATTAGCTAAAGAGTCAAGGTCTTTCAGGTCATTCTAGCTGGGAGGAGAAAATTATGATAATTATGATGGATGATGGAGTCATGTTTCTTTGACAACCCTGATTTTCTCTTTTAGGGTTTTTTTTTTTTTTTTTTTTTTTGCTTTTGGCCTTAAACCACCTAACTTCATAATCTCCCCCTGTCTAGACTCTTTTCAGGATTACAAAACCAGTAACTGACAGGTTTCTCCGATACATCCTTTCTGGTTTCTCACACCATCTCTCTCACCTTGTTGCCGAGAAACCTCATAGCATACTAGGCTGCACTAGCAGGAGTGTTGCTAGCCAACTGCGGGAAGTGGTTATTCCCCTGTATTTGGCATGGGTGAAGCCACATCTGGAGTAATGGTGTAGATACTTTTGGGGACTTCTTCCTGCTAGCCTCCTGGTTAGCCTCCATAAGCTCTCCCCTATCTATAACCTTTCCTGCCAGGACATGATACAACACCTAGTGAGGAAACTCTCAGACATCAGGCCCATGTCTGGCCTGCATCCCTCCTGACCTCAGTTCAATTTTACTCTAGCTGTGCTTACTAACTGGGAGCCCACTGGTCAGGGCTGTCAGCTTTAGGTGCATTTAGGGTATATTGCACCATTTTCAGTCCCATCTGGCTTTTCCCTGCTGGGCTCAGAGTTAACCCTACAGTCTCTGTTCTCTACCTTCCCAATCATGTTAGGACTGGGGGTACTTCATGAGCACCCCTTTTCCTCTGCTTCCTCTACAGCTACCACACAGGCCACCAGGTTGAGCATTGCCCACAATCCTGCTGTTGACTTGACTCAAAACCAAAAGGGTCTGCCTTAGGTACATCTCATCCCTGCAGCAGCATTCTCTAAGCCAAAACCAAAAGAACAAGCAAGTTCCAGATCTCACTTTGCTCCCAATGCAATATTACCAGCATTCCTTACCTGGCTGCTGCCTAGAATCACTTCTTCCCTGCACTGAGTTCAGGTTCTCTGCCTCATCACAGGAAATTGCATCCCCTAAAAGTTCTCTGGCCAAACTGCTTCTCTGATTAGAAGCTTAAGTTTATAAAGTGATGCAGGTCACCTGACTTCTCTACTTCAGCTCTGGGGTAATCAGGGACTCACAACAGCTGGATCCAGTTGCTGTCTTGTTTCAAACTCCTCAGCTTGCTAGTGAGCTGCAATAGCTCCCAGAGAACATGAACAACAATGACCAAGCTAACATGGTGGAGGGAAGGGGAGTGTAAAGGGATGTAGTGAGAACATGAGAGCAAGATAGGATTGAGGGAATAGGGAGTGAACTACACCCAAGACAGCCAGGGGAATCCAAAGGAAAGGGACAACCCAGAAAACCAAAGAAAGGGCAAGGGAATGGGGAGTAAAAATATATAGGAAGTGGTGGTGCGTGGTGGGGGAGTCTCAGCACCACTGTCCTCTATTAACAGTGTAGAGGCCATTACACTTATGCATTTGCAGCACATGGTTATCTTAAATGAATTGCTGCAGTTTTACACAAGCCTTAACAATACTTTTGTTAGAAGACGAGAGTCAGAAATGCTATGCTATGGATTTTAAAACCATTTTATAAGCTCCATAGAAGAGATTTTATTATTAATTAATTCATTTGCAATTATTCTTCTGTAGCACTGAGTTGGGAAGCATCAAGGGATACTTACTGTGCCATAGACAGTGCTGTGACTCATAAATAACATTGTTTGTAGAGTGTTATGTATAAGGGGAATCACATTATAACATCCTTTTCATTTTTGTCTAGTCAGCTAACCACAGCAGGCTAAGAGATGTCAAGGATACCATTTACTTACTCATGGAAACAAATTTCTTCCAGGATGAGGTAGGAAAACAATTTTTTTTTCTAAGCAAGATCCAAAAAGAGCTCATGATAAAAACAGAACAAAACAAAACAAAACAAAAATACTGCCAGCAGGTTGCCATGTTGAGAGAGATGTTTAGTCTGTATTCATGTCTTATCTGAATATGACAAAATAGACTCTGACTAATTCATACCAATTTTTTCAGTTTTCATGGATCCATACTATACTTCACTTATTAGTTCTAACACACAACCATTACTCCTCACTGAATTTGATCAGTGTTCCATAAACCCCTTCATAAAACAAAGTGAAAGAGAGAGTAATGTGTATAGAAATGCTTTATTTATAAACTGGAACAACTCCATTTCAGTAGCATATGTACTGCATCTCGAATCAGATCCTTCAGCTTTGCCTTTCTTGCAGGCTTACAAATTAATATTGGAACATTATATTATTAATAACTGAGCAATAAATAATATTTGTATTTATTAAAATATTTTTAATTTGGAGCTTAAGATGGAAAGCTAAGTTCAACCTTAACTTTGTGTGTTTACACTAATGGAGAAGCAAGGTGTTTGTAGGTGAAATCTCTCATTGGACCAACTGCATGATTTGCACAGATTTAGGCAAATTTTCAGGCACAAGATAACTTGCTTCAGGTATGTGGTTTTGCTTAATGTAACAAATGGTTTAACTTAAAATTCTGTGCTCACCAACACTGTATTCTATGGACAAAACTTCCTTTTTCTTTTTCATCCCAAAGTGATTTTCATCTGGAACATCTAGGCAAAATCAGTTCAGTTGTCTAAGATGGATGAAGATGTTTTATATACATATACTTACTATGTATATAGTTATAGTTATATAATGACACACACACACAGACTTCCCTTTATAAAATAGTCTAACTAAACTTGCAGTAGAATTAAACCAAAGACATTTCAAAGTAAATACAAATAAAGTAGAGAAGTGAATTCAGCAGCTTTTTGTAAAGGCTCTTAGCCCATGCTGTTTCACTTCTTATCTCAATTAGATTTTGTGAGAAGGAATGATTAAAACTACAACTCTCCTAGGAACTTAATTCCTAACCTGAGAGAGGCAGTTTGTCTGGAAGAAAGAGAATTTGGTTTGACCACTCAGTCTTGAGTGAAGCATACATTACAACTCACTAAAATGTAGTGTTGGGACTTACAAGACCAGCAAAATAGGTTTCCTTGAAAACTTTAGCTTGTCTTCTTTAGACTGCTTTGTCCCCTCAGTAAACCTGTCCCATGTCTGTCATCATTTTTATGAAGCAAGCCCAGGATATGGTAGTATTTGCCCAGATAATTTCCTTTTTTAAGATGTAAAGGGCAGATCCTTTAAATAGGTCATAACAGCTGCATCCAAGTGAGCAGGGGAATGTGCTTTCAGTGGCAAAAGTAGTAATGGCATCAATTTGTACCACTACATTTTGCTGCTGCTCACACACTGGTACATACACTTTGTTGAGGGACAAATTGTTCCACTTCATTCAAACTGCTCTTGCCCAGCTCGTCCCATGCTGAGGAGCCAGGGCACAACTGAATGAGTGGAGATGCTCTTTTCTCCCAGACAGTAGTGTGAGGATGAGTGATATAAAGAGGAATGATTCTATTAAAGTGAAATAAATGTCAACAGCAATTATAGCCCTCATTTTGAATAGCAACCTAAACACAAATTTTATCACCAACAGCTGGAATAAGTATTTATGATGTTGCTGGTATTCTTAAGATAATTTTGTCCTCTGTATTCAAATTGGTTGGCATTCTTTTCTTGCCTGATAGATCATCTAAGTGGCCACTTTTTGGATGTCTCCAGGGCATTTTTGGTATTCCCACATCCAGGGGCAGGCTAATCCTGGGCTTATAGCTCTGTGCATGTGAATGATGATGTACACATGCAGGCTGGCAGTAATAAAACACAAGTGAGAAAGACTTCTCATCTTTTCCTGAGTGTCTAGGGCATTCACATGGGTCCCCTCACTTCTACCCTCAAGGTTTCTCTTACTTCCCAGAGCAACACGTTAGCCACTACAACACTTACCAACTTCCCCACCCCCCTTGTACTACACCTGAAGATATTCCCCACCACATGGGAACTACATGGGGAGAGAAAGCAAGGAGAAAGCAGGAAGTGTTTGGCACAATATGGTAGCTGCTAGTTTGAGAAGGAAGAGGCACGTAGGACCTTGCTTTCAGTAAGGCAGAAGTTCTCCAAACTTTGAACTGACAACCATCTTTCTTTTCTAGCTTAAGTCTTATTGTGGTTAATAGTACTAATAATTGCATGACAATTACTTAGGGAAAACATAATTGTTAGCTCAAACAGCTCCAAAGAATATGAAGACCATGTTTTCAATGTACAACTACCTTTACTCTGAAGATCTCTCTAATGCTGCAGTACCTCCTCTTGGTCAGTTGCCTCCAAAACTTAACAATATTCATGCAGTGCTTCAAGAAATCTAACTGGCTACTCCAGGTATACATATGCAAACATGTATAAAGTACCTAAGTATGGCAGCAAGCACATATTGTAGCACTCCTAGAAATGAGAAAAGATCCCTCAGCTCCTAAGAACTTGAGACCTATATCTTTACTATGTCGTGTTTTCAAACTCCATGAAAACTTTATATTAAACCATTTGTCATCAGTTGTCAAAGAACATCTAATCCCTGAGCAAGCTGGCTTTTGCTCAGGGAAATCATGTGCCAGTCAAGTATTAAACAGCACACAGCACACTGAAGATGGATTTAAAAAAGGAATGGTCACTGGTGCAGTATTCGTAAACATGTCAGCAGCTTATGACACTGTAAACCACTAGAGAGAGACTCCTTCCAAAAATATATATGATGAAATATTATAAGATAGTACAAATAATATGATCCTTGCTAGACAAGTGATGGATTGAAAAACTGGTGGATGAGGTATTGTTTGTTTGGGTCCTTGAGTCCTTTGACATAAATCTTGCATCAGCATTGCTTCTTCTGCAGCCACCATCTGGAAGCCAGTTTTGGTGACATAACCAAGTGGATGAGTTGGTGAACAGTTCAGCAATCATCAATTCCTAGCATAGCTCGGGTAATGTGGACATCTTTGCATTATACATTGATGACAGTGGTGTATTGGCTTTCTGCTAGTTTAAGATAGAAAGTCATGAAGTGCTCATTAATTCCAATAGGGAACTCAGAGTTGATTTATGAGTTCATTCTTAACTTTTGATGGCAAAATCTACTCTGTGAAGCCAGTATTATCCTTCCTGATTACGCTTCCAGAAGAAGGAATAGCCACCTTCTTGTTCTTTGAGCTGCCCATCTCCTACTTCCTCAATCTCATTTAGTGCAGTAATCTCAATGTTTTTTTCTTAGAGTTCTCAATCCATGGTTGTGGCATTGTAGGCATTCAGAATTAAGATTGTCCTTAGGGGTCCTGATGTTTCAGGTCCCAAACCTGATTGTTTGTTATAACTGATCTTGGCTGAAGTAAAGCTAATTCACTGGACAGTTATACAGTCAGTAAAAAGGTAGCCAGACTATGTTTAGGGCACCCTAATGTGGCCCCCTCCTAATGTGGAGTGAGCAGAACAGATTTTGAATAGGGCTACTCACTTGTAGTTACAGCTGTAGAATTGCACACCTGGCTCCAAGTGCTAGATCACCTTTTTATAACTGCTGCCTTCATGCCAGTTCATAAATAGGAGCTTCCAAATCTCACAATCCTGCTCCTGTCGTCAGTAGGTGGTCACCAAAGGACTTGAAGAATGGGCTGGAAACGCTGTTTCCATGGAAAATGCCTATGTGATATTTCTTTCATCATGGAGAAGTTACTGCACATCAGCTTCCACATTTTTCTTGACAGAATGAGACCTTAATCCAATGGCAAGAAGGCCAAAGCAATTGGAGATCTCATTCTGCTGCAGACTTTGTTCACCTTTGCAGCCAATGAGATTCTATCATTTTCTTCCACCTATTCTGCTGTTAAGAACCTGTAGACCCATAGCCGGGGGCTAGGCAGGCTTATTATAATTATGACCTCTACTTATCATGTCATAACCCTATCAAAGGATAAATGTGGATTTCAGGAGAGAAAGCATAGCCATCTGCTATTCCCACTGCATCCCGGTGGTGCTACCACTACTTGGTCCATGACTGCTTATTTGTCAGAATTACCCCTACTAATTCCATAGCTAATCTTCCCTAAAGGTCATTCCATTATCCAACACCTGTGGATGTGCTGGGCAGCAGTACAGATCTGCCACCAGGAGGACCAGTGATATGAAGGACAGATAGTGGGAAGACAAAGCAAAAGAGATTCAACATCTCACTGACATGCAAAATATGTGTTGTTTTTTCAGTGCCACCACATCTACAGTCTGAGCACCCAGGCACCAACCCCCTTGAGATTTAGTCTTCTAACATTCAGATCATTAGTCTTCTGAATGTTAAGTCCCATGTTCTTGTATGCCGTGGTAAAGATGTTGGCAATTGGCTGAAGGTCTGCTTTCGAGTGAGCACACACTACAGCATCTTCAGCATACTGGAGCTTGATGTTTGAGGTCAGGTTGGTCTTGGTTTGGCAGGCATCTGTACTTCAGAAAGATCCTCCACAGTGCTTCTCAGTTAATGGAGTTGAAGGATTTTGTGAGGTAAAAAGGCCATGTGAGAGGCTTATGTTGTTCCCAGCTCATTTCCTGCAACTGTACAGCTGTAAAGATCATGTCAATTGTGTCTGTTGATACCCTGAACCAGGGGCTGGCAATTATTTTGGGTGGAGGGCTGCTTACTGAGTTTTGGCAAGCTGCCAAGGGCCACATAGGTAGCCCCACCACTTGACAGGTGCCCCACCCCCTGGTCGCCATCTTGTGATCAGAAGCCCCACCCGCCAACTCCTGACCTTTGCCACCCAAAGTATCTCCCCTTGCTCCCAGAAGCACTCCTTTCAGCAAGGGGTTGTGCCATCTCAGAACCAGAAAAATACCAAATTATATTCTAAAAAGTGAACATCTAAAACATTATTTAATTTTATTTTTAAAAATATTTTTGCCCTGGTTTACATGTGTTTGTATACTGTACATAGAGATGATTGCACAACAGTGTAAAATGAAGTCTTACTTTTGTATGAAGTGTGTGTATAGTTTTGTGAGGAGCTATGGATGTGTGAATGTGGGGTGTAGGTGTGTGGGGGGCTATGTGTGGGGGAGGGTGGCTGGCATGTGTGTGGGGGTGGGGGTCTGTGTGTATGGCAGTGTGAGTGGCTGTATGTGTATGGTGGGGTGTAAATGTGGGACTCAACCTATGAGTGCGCGCGCGTGCATACACACACACACACACACACACACTGCCCCTACCTACACACATTGTCCTTGCCCGCACACACACACACACAGATGCACATATACTGGCATGGCCCCATGCTTCCCGGTCCAGCGATGCAGCCAGGAGCCACACAGTGCTGGAGCAGTGCGGGGCAGGAAAAGAGTGAATTGGCTGTGGGTGCAGTGGGGCTGGGCTCTTCAGTTCTGTTGAGTGTTCCCCCTGGGTACTACTACCCCTGGCTCATGTCAGCTTTGACAGGCAACCAGGAGAAAATAAATATTGATTCATTTATTGTTTTAGGGTCCCCTGCTCTAAACCCACACTGAGATTCTGGGAGAAGCTCTTCATCCAGTGGAAGGAAACAGTTCAGAAGGGTTCTCACAATGATCTTTCCTATGGTGAACAGCAAGGTGATTCCTCTGGAAGGGATCATCTTGTAAGGTGGACTTGTCTCCTTTTCTTGAAGATTGTCATGAGCATGGCATCCCTGAGGTCATCTGGGATTTCTTCATTATTCTAGTTACTTAAGATGAAAGCACAGAGCTGTGATGTGAGCTCCTGTCCCCCCACTTAAAGATTTTTGTGCAAATTTCATCAGCTCCAAATGCCTTGTCAGCCTACCTCTGCTTGACAGCTCTCCTCACCTCATCAAGGGCTGGAGGGATTCTGAGATCATTTCAAACTTGTTGCAGGATTGAGTTGAGAACACTCTCATCAACAACAGAGTCTTGATAGAAAGAGGTAGTACAGCATGATTGAAGGCACTGCTCTCTGCCATTGGGCCATATAACTATTGCCATATTTACCTTACATAAATCACAGATGCAGGATGGAGAGTATAGAAAGGTAATACTTCAAGAAAATAATTCTGTTATAATAAATACTTAAATTTTGAACAACTCCTTTAATCCCTTTTCCTTTTGTTCTTCCCTCTGACTCCTTTTGTTTGACCCTGTCACTCTGAAATGTAGGAAGCCACTTCAGCAATTAGCTTTTATGGTATATTGTTTGTTCACTGGCCAGGAAAAAAAAAATATAGTGCTGAATTTCAGGAAAGAGGCCAACATGCAATAATTTGCCTTTTTGTATAGTGCAAAGTATGATTTATATACCTCAACCATCCATCAGCTTTGTGACATCACTTGTCTAAACTTCTTTAAATAAAACCTGGAAGAAGATAGATTTGGATAGAACATACTTATTTAAATAATGGGTAACATAATGAAATATGCTAAATCAGAAAAGACTGAATTTAAGAATGGGATCTCTATTTTAGCTGCTTTAGGTAAGATAGGGAGATACTAGCCATTTAAGCTTTTGTTCCTCCTCTGATCAGTAGCGCAAATCATATTAGATTAAATGGATAAATAAATTTATACATTCAAGGGCTAAAAGAAACAATTATGTTGATTGAATCAGGTCTCCTATATAACACAGGACATAACTTCTCTCTGAACTAGAACATATCCTTTAGAAAGACATCAAATTTTGATTTAAGTATTTCAAGTGATAGCTAATATGCCCAAGAAAATAGTGTTCTTTTATGTATAATACATGCTAGAACACACCTAAGTAGTAATGGGTAGACTGGATCTGTGATGATCAGCACGGACAAATTCTCCCCACTCCAACATCTCTGGGAATGCAGAGTTCTTAAACATGCGGGCATTATGGACCCATCCAGACCAGCTGGCATTTATAATGGTGATCAAGCCTCAGTGGTCCATGATTGCTTGAAGGATGGCTGAAAAGAAGCCCTTCCTATTAATGTAATCCAAAGCAAAGTATGTGTGGAGGGGGCAGAAAATGGGCATGTGGGTACTAGCAATGGTTCCCACATAGCTCAAGAAACCCCAGCTGCTCAAAGTCAGAAATCACCTCTTGTGGATTCCCAAACCAAAGCATCCAAAGCCCCAGCTATTGCAAAATTGCTTCACATGCTTCGTGCATGGCAAGTGTTGCTGTTTTCCACCCCACACAAAACTGGTTGGCCATGCACCAGAGGCTGTCAGGATTCACCAGTTTCCAGGTTACCATCAGGAGCCATCTCTCCACGGACATGGGTGCAGAAGTGATGTCCTGGCACTGGAGTGGGGGGCAAGCTTGGGGCAGGGGTCCATGAACATTCCATGAGATGTTCTGAAATTCTGTGTCCATTGCTTGTCATCTCAGGTCCTGAGCACAAGCTGTTGTCACCACCTCAAGCCTACAGGTAGTGCCCAGCACCATAATGGGATCTGAAATTGGGCACATGCAACTGTGGCTTCAATCTTCTATCTCATGCAGCATGGCTAGCAGGATTCCCACAGCTACATTCCTGTCTTTGATGTAGTGAGCCACAAGTGGTAGCTGCAGACAATGCTGGTGCTTCTGTATGAGAAGTTTAGTCATGATTGCTGTGATTCCAACAGCTGCCATCTCAAAGATCCAAAGCTAGCTGCAACAGTCAGTTTGGTCAGGGAAATTATGATCAGACCAGACCTGTGTCTCTGTCTGTCCAGGGGGTTTGAACTGCCAGCTGTTGGTGGTTGACCAATCAGTGCATTTTGACTCTTTCCCCAAGCCCTCACCTCCCACCCCCAGCCATTCAAGGCAAGCAAATCAGGAAAAAATAGCCCACACAAAGAGACTGGTGTTTATTTCCCTCCATAAGCTTCAAACCTAACTTGGCAGGGGAGGGAGAACAGTAAAACAAGGCTTTGAAGACATCTTTTGATGCTTATCCCAGAACAACAGTGCACTCTACTGTATATTAAACTCCATTAAAAGTCAAAGCACCATTTTCTAACTGTGTTGCTTTCCTTAAAGACTGAAAATGGTATTTAAATTGTTCTTGTACTGCTTTCCTTTCCCTTAATTTAGAAAGAGATGATACATAGTATGTGTGGCAGTGCTATGTTGAAAGTGCAAAGGATTTGAAGTAGCTGAAGTTTCCAAGCCTTCTTCTGGGCTCTGGAGTGAGGGCAGCAGAACCCCAGAAAGTAGAGGAGAGCCCTGGTTAGCCCCAGAAAGCCTCCAACCTTGGTCCTGCTCTGGCATGCCTTGTGCACTGAGCCACCAGATATGCTTGTATATTTCAGAAGAACTATGGCTATATGTGGTTAATTGAATTTTTCCTATGGTTGCTTCTGGCAGCATGGAGGCTAGTTGTCCAGGCAACAGAGCACAGACCAGTCTGGAAGTAGGGCCTGGGGGGAGTGGGAGGGTAAGAGAACAAGGCCAAATCTGGCTTTCCTACAACAGGCTTCTCACTGGCATTACAGGCATTGGAACCACCTGTGGCCAGATTGGCTGGTGGGGGCACATTTCCTAGTGACCTCCTCCCTGAGCACTGGGTAGTGGAGGAGACATTGAGGTCAGGGCTTTCCCCAACCCTAGCCACCTGAAGCTATTGGGCCACACTTCCCTGCCAGCCTCAAGGTCATTGTGGCACTGTTCAGTGCCTGCCTTCCCCCTCCACTCCCGCCCCTCCAGCCTGTCTTGAACCCTGGGGAGTAGAGGAAGGAGGCCAAAATGGGTTTCCATGAGTTGGGGCTTCTTTCTCAGGGCAGAAGCAGTAGCTCTCCCAAAAATACCTTCCCTCACCATTTCCATATTCCCGTCACCCAAGAAGCTCACCAATCCCAATTCATTAAAACACAAGACCTTCTTTAATTAACTTCCTGTTTATTTCTTTTAAATTCTTTTTTTTTTAACTTTTTAACTTTTATTCTTCAGTGGCTGGCTTCCTTCTTTCCACCATCCTTTCTCCAGCCCTATTTCCTTTTCACCTCCCATTTCATTACACACCTTCATCCCATTAACTCTCTACCCCCACACTTCATTTTCCTACCCTTCCCCACCCATATATCTCTTCCCATTAGAACAAGGAGAGAAGCTTGCCCTGGCTCATCAACACTACAATGATAACTTACAGCTATCAGTCTTATTCCTGCCCTTCTGCTCTTGTTCAGTGGCAAGTCACAGCTGTGCAGGATGGGGAAAGTCACAGAAGGATTTTACCCTCCAAACTTGAGCTAGTACTAACACTGATTAACATTTGAGCAGCTCAAAGTATAATGCGTAAGAAGGCCCTTAGATAAAGTGCACACCTACATACCTTGTTAAGCCTTCAGGCTGCTCTGTGTCACCAGAATAAAGGAAGTAAAGTAAGTAAAGACCAGTAAAGGAAGATGGAAAAAAATGAAAAAGACAATACTGTCCATTTTTCTGCACATAATGATTAGCTAAAAGGTAGTTCTATCATTTGGTATATATTAAGATACTTAAAAAGCACACATGAATGTGGAATATAAGCTTACCTGAAGCTCTTTGTCCTCCAGCAAAACTCCCATATTGATGTCAAAGGTATTTTTTCCAGAAAAGAAAAAAAAAGAAAAGAAAAGAAAAGACTGAGTTTTATAACTATACTAAGGAATTGTTTTAGGAAGCCTGAGTGACCCAAGAGGCTACATTCCAATTTCAAAAGTGCCTAAGGGCCTTTCTACCTTGGGAAACTTACTAGCATAACAATACCTATACAATCATAATGATATACCAATATAATTTCCAACCTGAACACTTATTTTGGTAGAAATGGCTTTTTTGTAGATGATTTTGTGTTGCTTTAAAAACAGTTTAAGGTAAATTACAAAACGCAACTCATTTTGGAAGAGGAGTGTTCACACTGAGAGTTTTACTGTTTTAATTATGCTGGTAAATTTCATCAGCCCTAGGGCTATAATTTCCCTAGCCTTTAGGGAGAGATCTACAAAAGCACATGGGTGCCTAAAGGGTAACTTGTCCCTCCTCCAGGAGTGGTTTGGGCATTTTGCATAAAAAAAAAATCATTGTAAAACATAAATAAATGGCATTTAAAGCAGGGAGTAGAACCTGGGACTCAACCCAGGAACTGGCAGAGGGGTTCTTGGAGCCCTCGGCAATGATCTTCTTGAAGCTATAGGAGATGGGCTCCAGGTATCAGAGGACTGCAAAAGGGCCACCTTAATGTCCCTCTTTTAAAAAAGGGCAACAAGGAAAAGATCAGAGAACTACAGACCAGTTAGCCTACAGTTGTGTTAGCTAAAACGAACAGGATGAAGTTCAATGAAGACAGATGTAAGGTGCTGCACCTTGAGAGGAATAATCAAAAACACAAAGAGAAAATAGGGAGCACCTGGCTAGATGGTAGGTCTGTGGGAAAGGACTTGGGAGTCTTGGTAGATCACAGACTCAATACAAGTATGCAGCATTAAGCAACCACATGAAAAGTAAAAGTGCTTTTGGGATGCAGCAGTAAAAGAAGTAGGTATAAGACATGGGAGAGAATAGGGCTTTTCTACTCAGCACTACTCAGACCTCATCTGGAGAGGGTCCAGAGGCAGGCAAAAACATTATCTTCAGATACTTGAAAGGCTGCTATAAAGAAGACAGAAAGCACCCTTTTTCTCTTGCTACAAAGAGAGGTATATGGACCAAGGACTTGAAGTTGTAGCAAGGTAAATTTAGATTAGATACCCAGAAAAAACATCTTGTCTGTTAGAATAGTGGGGCAGTGGAATAGACTGCCTAGGAAAATTACTGTCCATAACTGTGGAAATCCAATGGAAGATGTGTTCAAAAAGAGGTTGGACAACCACTGTTTGGAGATGATCTAGGCATAGCTATGCCTATGTTCTATTATGGGTAGTTCCCATGCTTCTGAGCTTTTTCTGGTTGCTCCTATCCCCTCCTTGTTTTTTCTGCTATGCATGTTAGGTTGTATTCTAAGCCTCCCCAAACTCATTGGGTGTTGGCCACAGCTAAGTCTGGGGACCTCATCAGGGTTCTGCTGATTCTCCTGCTAGAAGCAAAGCCAGAAGTTCCTGGATAGAAGGTCTTGACCCTTCACTGAAAGTTCGACCAATTGCCATATTTGGGGTCAGGAAGGAATTTTATCCAGTGGTCAGATTTGTAAGGACTCTGGGGACCTTTACCTTTCTCTGTAGCAGGGGATGTGGTCCTCTACAAGGGACCTCTTGAGCATATATTGACAACATTATATAGAAGCAGGACATCGACTGCTGTGTTTCTCCTGCTTTACCTGTGGTAGGTTACTTAGATCTGTGTTGTGTAGCATTGAGGGTAGTTTTATTTAGTTTTATGTATGCTTAGGTTATGGTTCTATGGGATGGCTTGGGTAGGAATGATCCTGTCTCAGGCAGGGAGTTGAACTAGATGACCTCTGGAAGTCCCTTGCAGTCCTACTTCTTTATCTCTGACTATTACTTTCTCAGTAAATTCTGTCATCACTGACTATAATAATATTTTTTCTTGCTTTCTCTTCCTCTGCCATACCATTTGTTTCTATGTGAAAATTAGTTCAGCAGAAATGGGGAGTATGCTTACCACTTCTCCGTATCATTCAACATCCTGGCAATTGAGAGACTTTCCTAGGAAATGGGTGATGTGTATTTGAACCCCATCAAACTGAGGATCCAGGTGTTCCACTTCCTGGGCATGTGCTTTAAATGTTGGACTATTATGTAAAAGGAACCACTAACATTATCACCTTCTTGAAAAAAGAGAGTGAGTTTCCTGTCTCTACAGAAATAGATTATCTTAGGCATTCAAATGCAAAAGGAGATCTCAAACTATAAGTCCTAGTCTCACATAGAAGCTTAACTCAGGACTATGCTTAAGTTACTAAGTCCAGGAGAGAGGATTTTAGATATATCCCTCACTTCAGGCCTACCCTGCTGAGTCTGTTAGGAATTGTAAATGTCAATAGGTGTCTATGTCCCTTCACTGCATACAGAACAGAAACACCTAATGCAAGTTTGAGAATTCTTTCCCCAGATCCAGACAGACACCTAAGTCCTTTTTGTGTATCTGGGCCTTGGATAATTAGGTGCCTAAGTCTTATTGACATTCAATGAGATAACAATGTCTTTTAGGCACTTTTAAAAATTTTACTCAAGTATTTTGTTTGGAAATGATACAAACACACACAAAGACATATATATTCACAACAACCATGGTGAGGCTAATATGAATGACTGATAATACTGTTGCCACTAATGATAATAGTACAAAAAATAATTTCTCATGGGAACTCAGATCATGTATTCAGGGAAAAAAAGAAAAGAAAAGCTGCAGGGAGATTATTTGATCGTTGCAATGTGTAATAGATATATCCTAGCAACACTTGCTACTCAGCCCCTGAATTTCTTTCAGAGAAGTAGCTCTTTTCTGACCAGAAATGACCAGGTAAGAGAAAGTTAAGATAAAACCAGTAAAAGCAAGTTAAGCAATTTACACAGAATACCCATGTAAAATGGTCCCTAAAAAACACCACCTTGTAAATTATGTAAAATGCTGTCCTACACTTATTAGCTCAACAATAAGTTATTTTTGTCTAGGATAAATCAATCCTTGACGTGTGGAAGGAATTGTATTTCTAGGTATACTAATTTATTACAGTATTTGGAACAGTTATGGCTCCTCAGTTTTGTTTTGTTTTTCTCAAGTTATAAATTTAAAAAGTTGAAAGGATTTTATTAACCGTTTAACTTGACATTTGTGCTTCCTTCAGAAAATAAAGTAATAATCAACCATTAAAACACAGAAAGTAAATGAAAAGGTTTGATCAACCCACCCAACTGAGAATAACTTCCAACATAAATGATGGCCTGTGAATGCAGAGGCTAGACCAATGACCCAGAAGGCCCCTTCCAATCTTAGCTTCTTAGGTATTCTTCCTACTTCCCTGTTATTCAGTCAAACAAGGTAACATGTCACAATTACAGTGTCCTTTCTTACTTAATATTTCAATTAGTTAAAAAAACCAGGAAATTTGACTACCACTAAATATGTTGTTACAAAACAGCATCTAATGCTCTCTTGATCTTCCTCTATATTGTGATGGAATTGTCAGCCTATCTCAGAATGTAATTAACTTTTTTTCTTTCAAAACTATATTTTAAATGGGGAAATTACTAAACAACATTGCATGAGCCTGAGGCTATTTATTGTTCATTCCACAAGTCTAGACAAAATCATTCTTTAAGCTATTACCAATAGTATTGTGCTTCTGCAAAAGGGATGCAGAAATTATACTATGTATAGTATGTATGACTGAAGCTGTGTCTATATTAAACGGATTAAGGAAAATATCATTGAAAATCAGGAGTTTTAGTACATTTAGAGGGGTATTGAGCTACTGATATTGCTACCAGTTCAAACCACTGTGGTTTTTGGTACCATTATATTAAAGGGACATCTACAGGGAAATGTAACTGTGTAGTAAACAAGGATGAGCAAATGCAGAAAATTAACTACTCTGTATTATCTTACCATATTGACATTTTAGTGACAATTAAGAAACGCTTTCTATAAGAAAGCTTACTTCACTTTGAAAATGGAATGAGTTACCTCACAAGAGGGGCTTGTGTACAGGTGGACAGTTAAGAAAGTTAATTTAATTAAGATGTATGTTTAAATTGGATTAATTAAACTTAATTGTATGTGTAGATAGTCTTATGCAGCATTAAAACCATTTAATTTGATTTAGTATAATTTACAGCAGTACAGTAGTGCAACTGAATTAAGGCCACTTTGATTTTAGATGAAAGTGTCTACACAAAGGTTTACTTTAGTTTAACTTACCCACTTTAGTTAATAAGTTAATTCAAACTAAAACTTACTGAGGTTCCACATATAGACATTCAAGGAACGCTATTACTACTTTACTGCTTACTAAGAAGATCCATGTGGGGAGTTAGTATGGACTAGCTACTCTGCTATAAATACACATCATAGTTTACTTTGCAGTAACTTCATCATGAATTCTATGAATAAGTGTTCACAGCTCATATAAAGGTCAGTAAGCAGGACAGTAACATAATTCCTAATAGAATTTCTGTTCATATACAACATTTCTGGTTCTAGCTGAGGCTATTATGGTCATTTTCTATACCTATAAGTACACTTTTTTTTTTTTGGACAGATCATTTTTTGTGAAAAACAGCCTTCTCGTCTTACAGTCATTGACAGCTTCCTTGATTCATGTTAAAACAGCTTAGCACAAACCAGAGTTATTACTGAGATCAACGTTGAACTCCAAGCAAGTCAAGCAGAAGCAATCAGTCAGCTGATTTGAAAGGCATTTTTCTAAGGTCTTGGCACTGGAAGTCAATTTTTCTCTAAATGTAAACAGAGAGAACATTACGTGAAAATTATGGGACATATTCATAAAAGAGCATTCATAGGTCATATTCCCTTAGTGATTTTTTAAAACTGTTTGAACCAAGGTATGGATTCCAAATGCAATTCCTTATGACAAATTTCTGATGTACTTGATATCTTGGTGGTTGGGCAAAGCTTAAGGAGATAGATTTCATTTCCAGCAATCAAACAGAAACATAAATAAAAGTCATTTTTGATCATAAAATCTGTAATCACCCAGCTAAAAATTGAATAATATATGCAGTCTTTAGCTACTGATTTGAAAACAAAAATACTCCATAAAATCATTTTCTCACCCTTTTTATATGCCTCACTGGTGAAGTTATGTCTGTTGTAGACTGGCTTATCCTGTTTACCATGTAAAATCTAGATAGAGTTTAGTATATTATGAGAATTATATCAGAAATTCTTCAGTCTTTTCTTATCCAAAATAATTCTGGTTTTGATCTCTGAATAAATTGGAAGGAATGTTTTGCTTTCTGGTAGGTTTTGTCAGAAGAATTCTACCTATGTTGAACGCTAAGCTTTTGATTTGTAAAAGAAAAAAATATACATTATAATGTAAAATGAAAGGTGGTAATTTTTTTCTTTATTCTTTTTTATTTTTATTATATGACATGAAAATCTTTTGTAAGGAAAGAAAACAAGCTTTTATGCTAAACATTAATGAAATTATCTCCAAAGAAAATGAGTTGAAATGTTTGATCATCACATGCACTTCCGTCTAAAAGGTAATTGAGCATTTAATGTCTGATCCATTATCTGGATGTTATGAGATGCTCATAGACATTGTGACAGAAGGACTATGGACTCCTTTTCTAATGATATTTTAGAATATTTGTAGACATATTCAAATGCAATGTCAGTCTCTTAGTCATCCTTAAAAGAGTTACAGGTCTCTATTTAATAACTTGTTTTGTTTTATTGGAGAGGGAGGCAAGCTAGTTTTAAGATATTTAAAAGAATGATACATTTGGACTTACATTGTTTTACATTCCTGTTACTGCAATTTGCAGTCCTCTTAGAGTTAATGGCAGACTTCTTTTTTCTTTCGGTAGAATTAGAACTTGGTCCTGTGGAGTCAATCAATTCACATTAGCTTTATTGCATGCTATCTTTCTCAAATTCCCCATCACCTATGGCAGAATAATATAAAATACAGCATGATTTTAAAATGGATTTTTTTCTTTAATGATGAAATAAAATGTATGCTTGTCTTGGTTTCTCTCAATTGTACAAGTGTAAACAGAGTTATATTCTTATGCAAACAGTGTAAGGTTAGTATTAATCTTGCGATTACTTTAATTCTTGGATAACATGGAAAGGAAATGGTCCATGTTGTCTTACCTTATGTGTTGAAACGGTAGTGGGCAATTATTTAGACTGGGGGGCCACTTAGGAAGTATTGGTGCAATGTGCCAGGCTAGGTCAGCACCCAACCCTCCCTCTGCACCAAGTCATCACCCATTCCCCACAGCTTGCACTAGCTCCCCAAAATTTGTTAAATGGCTCTGCCCCAGGTCTGGGGCTCAGTCCAGGGCTGTTACCACCTGGCAATCCCAGTCTCAGATCCAGGGTCTCCATAGAGACTGGCCTGGGACCCCTGCAGGTATGGAGTGCTTGATCAGGCAGATGGGATGGGGATGTGGGTGGGCACTGAGTGGCACCTGGGAGTGGGGTGGGTGGACAGGAGCAGAGCTGGGATTATGGGGCAGTGATGGCATGGGGCTGGGCCCTGGTCCCAGGGTAGAGCCACTTATGGAGTTTTGGTGAACTGTTATGGGCCGGAGGGTTGCTGAAATGATGCAGCTGGAGGGTGGGGTGCTGACCTGGCCTGCAACAAATCACCAAAACTCTTCAAGTGGCCCTTCAGGACAAATAATTTCCCACTCCTTCTCCAGCACCCTCAGCAGTGGATGTGGTACAGACAGGCCAGGGTGCCTAGATAGTGTGACTGGGTTTAGTGGTGGTGGCAACACTGGCAGTGGCAGCTGGAAAAAACTACCACCACCAGGGATGCCTGGAAGTGAAGCCCAGCTGCTGTACTGCCCCATCATCACTGCATGCCTGGACATAGCAGGACCAGTGACACATGCCATATTCCAGTTACCATCCACCCCTGGGACAGCTGGGGCTGAGGGACTTGCCACCAGCCAAATAAAATTCCTTGGAGGGCCAGTCCATGGGCTATATTTTGCCTGCCCCTATACTGGAAAGTACCTTTGGAGAATTCCCCTGCACATTGAATCTGAAATCCCAGATCTTCTGGCTGCCTTGATCAATGCTGCCTCAAGAGTTAGGAATGATAGCTATTGACAAATATGACTAATTAGTATCATTCTGTAGAGTTTCTTCTTCATCTTAACACTCCCTTTCAGTGATGAAAACTTTTATAGAATATACCACTGCAAACACAACTTGCCTTAAACTAGACTGATTCTTAAGTATAAGAATAACACTGAAAGGGACCTGGGGGTAACAATCAACCAGAAAATAAATATGAGCCAACAGTATGATGAAGTTGCCAACAGGGAAAATAGACACTGGCATATATCAGTCGATTGTTGTGAACAGATCCATAGAGGTGCTCCTCCTATTCTATTTGACATTGGTGAGGCTACAGATGGAGTACTGTGTCCACTTCTGGGCACCGTACTTCAAGAAGGATGTGGATAAGCTCAAAAGGGAACAGAGAAGGGCCACACATATGATTGGGGGCCTGGAGGATAGGCCCTATGAAAAGAGACTCCAGGAACTGGGTTTGTTCAGTCTGAGCAAGAGAAGACTGAGAGGTGACTTGATAGCCACCTACGAGTATATCAAGGGTGAATTCCAAGATTTAGAGGAGCAACTCTTCAGAAAGGCACCTCCAGGGAGAAAAAAGACCAATGGGCTCAAGCTAATTGAGGAAAAATTTATGTTGGACATTAGGAAAATCGTCTTTTCTGTAAGGGTATCTAGAATCTGAAATACACTCCCAGCAGTGGTGGTGCAGTCACCATCCTGGGAGGTGTTCAAGAGAAGACTGGACAAGCACTTCTTTGAGCTTGTTTGTGCCCAGTAACCTTCTGCCCATGGCAGGGGACTGGCCTTGATGATCTTACAGCTCCATTCAGGTCTTTTGATGCTATGATTCTATATCAAAAGGTTATGGTTTCACTGATGGTGATACATGTAGGTACATCATGTCCATTAGATTTAATTTATACACAAACTTGCTTTATATATCCTGAAAGATTTAATTTACTATCAGAATAATTTTATCATCGTAACTTGTCCTTGATCAGTTGGATTGACTGGAGACCCATGCATAATAGATACTCTGGCTAAGGTCTTCCAAGCCTAGGGGTTTATATCTCTTTGGAATTCAGTTGGATTTTGTTGTTCAACTCATGTAGGCACTTTAGAAAATCTTAGCCCATATTCTTGTGTGCAATATGTAAGACTGTTACTTTTTCCCTCTTAACAAAAAAAACTTTAAAACGTACTAGTTTAATGACCATATATAAGCAAAAGTTTGGAAAATGCCAATTAAGTTTATTAATGAGTAATTCACAAATAATTAAGTCATAACTAATTTACTTTAACATTTCATAAAATAGTAATTATAAATAATTAAAGCTTCTACTCCAGTATGCAATATTATATTGTTGTTCACTGGTTAATAATTTAAAGAAGGCTAAAACTTGTTAAACAACTGGAAACTGATTAAGTTGTCTGAATCATTTGTGTGTTTGCTGTAAAGTTGTTATACTTGATTTTCCCCTTGCCTGTACTAGTATAAGCAAGAAGCAACTGCACTGAAATTAATAGACTTACATTCATGTAAAACTAGTCTAATAGGAAAACTAAGTCTTTTGTCTATTGTTGTATTCTAATCCACTTTATTTCTTTCAGTAAATAGTGAACACATTCATTACATTATTGAATTCTATCATAATTTCAGCTTATTTATACCCAAAATAAAAAAATCATTTAGCTGCCTAACTTGCCATGGATGGATGGTTAAACAGTGTTCTATAATTAACATTAGCAACAGATTCGAGCTGAAAACTTTCATTCAGTACTTTCCAAAACTGCAAAAGTATCCATACAGAGTTTTGTTTTGAACCTTTAGACAGCTAGTGTACAATCTAAAACTAGGTCACTACTTTCCTCAGCTCCAAGGGTATTTAGATGTGAGGTTTTGTGAGGTTTTGTTTCAGGCTTATATCTGTTTGTAGTAAGCAAACTTACATCAGTCTAATAATGCACAAGATGCATTTTAATGCTTTGGGTTTATAAATCTTGATTATGTCATCCTATCTTCTGTCAAACATACTTATTAATCAACACCAGTCAATAAAACCCCTGAAACCTCAAATTCTTTGTCTAGACTAACAGGAAAAGGGGTTGAGGCCCTCCTTGAAATGTTGGAGAGAGTGTAGTGTATAGAAGGAATAGAAGATATCACTGAAACAACAGATTGGCCAATGGGGCTTAGGTAAGTCACTGGCCTCTGCACATATCAACCATGCATATAAACATGGAGTTGCATTCATTTCCCTTTGATCATCTAAGTGACAGATTTTAGGTGTCTTAGTTGTATTTTTGGCATTTACGCACAGGTTATAATTGTTTCTTGGATGCATAACCTTGTGCATGCAGATGACTGCATGAATGGACATCTGACTGCAAGTCCCAGAAACAAAATAAATGAAGAGGAGAAAGGCACATATCAGCCCCAAAACCAGGCAGTTAGACATTTTTCTGGGAAACCAGAAATTTAAGTAAAAGGCCAACTTCACAAAGAGTGGAATTGAATCTGCATCTCTAACTGCAGAGCTCACTAGCCAGTCTAGGGCGGTGCAAAACACCATAATTTCATTTTGATATCCAGTTCACCTTTTCAAAGGGACAGTGTTTCATTTCATCATCTGTTTTGTTTAGAAGCACTGTCCCATTTTGTTTCATGAAAGCTGTTTCACTGGTTTGATGAGTTTTGATGTTTTGCCCATAGGCTATAATGGGGAATCATGAAAATGCCTGAAACTATGTCATGTCTTGCCTGATTTGGATGGCAATTGCAGGGATGGTAGCCCCTTCTGAGGGCATGAAGCCTGCCAAGTTTCCAGGAGATAGGTGGTAACCATACCACATATTGGAAACTGCTGCTTTAGCATGCTTTTTAGCTCACATTTCTCCCATTCATGTATGCCTAGAGGTCCATTGAACAAAAGAGTCACTTAGTATTCCACAATGACTGGCCTGTGTTGTGGTGGCTTCTGTACTTTGATGTCATAATGATGCAGGCTCAAGCCTTCTCTAGCTGAGGATGACCTAGAGCCTTTTGCTCCTGCTTCCTAGGCAAGTTTTCTAACTAAATCAACTATTAGAGATAAAACACTGAAGGGCTCTCTTCCTGAGTCTAACTCATGCTAGTCATGGCATTAGGCTATTCAGAATTTGGGGGCATGGCATATGCACATAGGTATCTGAAAAGTACATGACTTCCTGCACATGCTCAGTCTGTGTGCATATTATGTACAGCCACTTATGTGTCTATTCTTTTAGGAAACAAAATTGTTTCTTATGCATCAGTGTCACTTTGGCCAACATTGCCACTTATATGACCAAAGTGCATTTACATTCCTACATTAGAAAGGAATGGGTAACTCTGGGAATCAAAAAAGATATGGGGAAGAAACAGCAAAGTTCATAGATGGCAACTCTTTGAGGTAGGAGTCCAGTGCAAACACTTATTCAATTGAGGGACTCAGCACTCTGATATATCCAATTTAGATGTGGCCTTAGGGAAGTTATCCTGTAAGAACAATGTCAGAGTTCTTACTATGTAGTTAAGCCAGAAACAACAGCAAGCACTGGGTTTACAGCAGTTGTCTGGGGACCAGCATTTAAGAGATGATGAAAATGACTAAAGTGACAATGATTAAAGAAGAATGATCTGCCTTGTATAAATTAATGCTGCAAGGTATGTCAATTTAATAAAGTTGTGGTATTATTAAGCCTTATTTTGTGCATCTTTTTTCCTGACTGCCTGACAGAGTGGTCTACTAAAAGGATGCCCAACTGGCAGAATATGAGCTGCATGAGGTCTATAAGGGATTAAGTTATGGCCCCAGGCTTTCACTACTGATCCCAACATTGTTCTGCTGCAACACCAGCAGGAGTTTCAGGCTCTCCTTACCTCCTCCTCCAAGTGTTTAGAAGTGGATTCCTTGACAGCCTGCTCCATGATTTTTCCAGGAACTGAAGTGAGGCTGACCAGTCTATAGTCCTCATGATCCTCCGTGTTCACTTTCTTAAAGATAAGCACTAAGTTTGTCATTTTCCAATCATCTGGGACCTCTCCTAGTTGTCAACAGTTTTCAAATGGCTAACTGCTCTGCAATAACATTGGCCAATTCCCTCAGCACCGCAGGTTCCTGGCATCTAACCCCATGGGCTTGTACACATCCAGCTTCTCTAAATAGTCTCTAACCTGTTCTTTCACCACTGTAAGCTGTTCACCCACTTTAAATTGGCCTCCCAAGGGATCCTGACCTGCGGCTGTTATTCAAAGCTTCCCAGAGCTTTCTTAGGATGTGGCGGCATACAAATCCTATATATATGTGTGTGTGTGTGGGGGGGGTGTATATATATTTTATATATACATATACACACACACACACACACACACACACACACACATATAATTCATCCCATTATATATATACATATAATTAAGTTTATACACACACATAAATATATAAACATATATCCATTTGAGACCTAACTGACTGGCTGCATATCTTACTAAGTAGTCCAGTTTTGATTCACCTTATTTAAAATAAATAAATAACTAGAAAGACAGGCAAGGATTTTTCTTCATAACACCTTTGACTGGACTACCTTGCTTCTTATTTTTTCCTGGACCATAAAGGCTAAATCACCCCAAATGTAAGAAAAAGTAAAAACAGGTGGAAAAAGGAAAAGGAAAGAACGAAATAGAAAACACTTATACAGAACCCTCCCGCCCTGCAAGTGTATATTTATTCAAATTAATACTTCACATCTGAAGCAAAGTCTGCTGTGAGGATAATTATGAGTATAACGACGTGTACAAAAGAAAAAAACTTAGCCTTAGGCAATATGCTTATCTTAATACCCTAACTTTAGGGTAGTGCAATTTCTTTACTTCCCTAGTCTTTAGGTTTTCTTTCAATTGATTTCTTATAGCTAATTGTCACTTAGTCGTGTAAAACAATCAGTTTGTATAAGGAAACATAAGGATAATTACACAAAATTCATGTGTCTATTTAGTTACTATACTGTGGACAGCAAACAGATTTCCAAAATGGATTAAGTACTAAATACGTTCACAATTATGTTGTATTTTATTTTTAAAATGTCTTCAGTATCTGCTTCTTTTCTTCCCCTACTCTTGTATCATCTTTATCTCATCTATAAGATAGGAATAATGAGACTAATCTCCTTTGTAAAACATTTCCAAATTTCTGGGTGAAAATTATGATATAATATTTTATAGTATTATTGTATTATAATAGAGTGTGAAAACCTAATTTAGGTGCTTACACTGATGTTTGTATCACATTCAGGGTGCCATTCACCATTTGTTTGCATGAAAGAGAAGAAAGTAGTCTTGGGAGGTTCTGGAAGGTACTGTACCTGTGTCTCTTTCCTGGTGCCTTGCAAGCATGTTCCCACACATTAACCTTTAATTAGAGATATGAATTAAAGGCACTATGAGTATGAATAAAAGTGCAATATAACCCTTTCCTCATGTCTGAATGTAGTCCATCAGAAGAGCCTGATATTTACAAACATATCCATTATTCACAAACATTTATTCAATAATTTATACAAACAAGTCTTAGCCCAGAAACTGTTAATGAACTTCGGTGTGATTCTTTAAACTCTTAAATCTTATAGTACTACCAATCAAAATCTTCCCCTTCCTTACACTAATAAACTAATAGAAGCAATTAGCATTTACCTAATACAGGTACAGTGGAGTTTCAGACCTCTTTATTAATTGTTCACCAATCATAGCATTGTTCCTGAAAATACAGTGGTCCCCCACTGGGGGAAGTGCTGTGAGGGCTGAGAGGGTTCAGAGAAGGAGAACAACAGTTCTCTGCTATAATATAGCAGTTCTCTGCTCAATTATAACCTATAAACAGTTGACTGCTTAGAGGCAAGAGAGCCAGAGGGTTTAGATCCTAGACTGTGAGGCTTATACCCCCTGTAGAGCAGCTGCTGCTGAGAAGCCAAGACCAGAAAAAGGAGACTTTGGACTAAAGGTAGCACTCAGAGTAAATAGGCCAAGACAGAGACAGTCAAAGTTGATAAGATGCAAAGGGCTGAACCAGGAAGTTCAAAGGGATAATCCTAGCAGATTGAGATTTTCAAGGCATGGGTGTGTCTACAGAGTATGCAGGAAGATGCTATTAAAGCTTCTTAGGCAATTTAGGACTAACTGGTCCATTGGAGCTTGTCAAGCTCAGTGGAACTATGCATTATAATGTAGTAAGCCTGGATCAAACAGGGGGGAGTAGTAGATATGCTGGAGGATAGGGCTAGAATTCATAGTGAGCTAGGCAAATTGGAGGATTGGGTCATAAGAAATCCCACGAGGTTCAATAAGGACAAGGGCAAAGTCCTGCACTTAGGATGGAACAATCCCATGCACCAATACAGGCTGGGCAATGACTGGCTGGACAGCAGCTCTGCAGAAAAGGACCCGGGAGTTACAGTGGACAATAAGCTGAATATGAGCTATTGATTTGCCCTTGTTGCAAAGCAAGCTAACAGCATACTGGGTCTGCATCAATAGGAGTGCTGCCAACAGATAAAGGGAAGTAATTCTTCCCCTCTATTCAGCACTGGTGAGACCACATCTGTAGTCCTGTGTTCAGTTTTGCCCCCCCCCCACTACAGAAAGTGTGTGGATAAAATTGAAGAGAGTCCAGCACAGGGCAGCAAAAATGGTGAGGGGCTGGGGGACATGACTTCTGAGGAAAGACTGAGGAAAATGGGCTTATTTACTTTAGAGAAGAGTAGACTGAGAGGGGATTTAAAAGCAGCCTTCAACTACCTGAAGGGGGGTTTGAAATAGGATGGAGCTAGACTGCCCTCAGTGGTGACAGATGACAGAGCAAGGAGCAACTGTCTCAAGTTGCAGCAAGGAAAGCTTAGGTTAAATATTAGGAAGAATTTTCTTACTAGGAAGGTAGTAAAACACTAGAATAGGTTACCCAGAGAGGTAGTGGAAGTTGGCCTACCCAGAAAGGTGGCACACGCATCCTTGGAGGTTTTTAAGACCTGGCTAGACAAAACTTTGGCTGGAATGATCTAGTGAGGTGTGGTCCTGCTTTCAGCATGGGATTGGACTAGATGGCTTCCTGAGGTCCTTTCCAACCCTAATTTTTTTATGACTCTATGATTTTATGACCAAGGCTGTACTGAAAAGATACCACTTCAAGGTTTGGGATATCCCGTACAAGTATTTATTCCATTAAGATGTAGCAAGCAAGACACCAGATCATGGTACGGAGGAGCTGGAGTGGGACAGGATAGCCAGCCACTGTGGGCACTGTTACTGCCCATTACAGTTAGTCTTTCCACAGTTACATGATTATATATATAAAATTGATAATGAATCCTGTCCCAAAGGGCTTCTATATGCAAGTGTGGAGGTTGCTCTGACGCACTGGAATTCCAGCATGTGGGACAAACTCAATTAATTGAGTCTGCTGGAATGTGGCAATTACTGTGCTCTAGCAGCCTGCTGTGTCTTCTGTATCAGAGTCCCACGTTTAAAAATAACAGCAGTGGTGCTTGAACTAAAGGTCATTTGATAAGTTTTAGTTCAAGCACCTGCCAACATTTTTAAGTGTGGGGAGGCTGATATACAAGATGTGGCTCACCTCTCAGAGCTGCTTTAATTAAAGTGCTCCCCACTCCCGTCCCTGTAGCATATGTAAAAGCCCTCAATGTGACAAACAAAAGCTGATTTAATATGAAGCATTTGTTTTAAGAAAACATGTTAGTTTAAAAATTTGTATTACCAATAGGCTCTGATTATTATGTATTCACTGAAAATATTATGTAATATAATGAAATGGAAAACTTACTTTTCAGATTATGCATTTACAATTCATAAAACTTTTATGAACACTTCTCTAATGTTATTCATGGCCATGCAAAATGCATATGACACAAAAATATGTAAAGAATTACTTACTAGTTATATTAAAGAACTGCTACTTATCCTTTATGGGATATCATCTCATCTGTTTTGTTTTTTTTCCAGAAAAGTCAACTCAAGTATTAATGTTGTCTATTCAAGTACTTACCCTAGCTAATAAGGAACACACAATTACATTTGATTTACATGTTTTTGTCACACCTCTGCAGCCTTAATTCCGACAGGCCCCTAGGGCGAGAATGAACGGACTCTAGCTAATTTATTTTTCCTGCGCTAGGCTTTGATTTCCCCTTTTATTGGCTGCTAGATGTCGCACCTTGAGAGCCTTAATTTCCACAGACTCCTAGGGCGAGAACGAACGCTCTCTAACTAATTTATTTTACCCGGACTAGGCTTTGATTTCCCTTTTATTGGCTGCTAGACAGATCAGATATCGCGAGATCGCTGAGATAAGGTTGCATTTACTCACGTGATCGTTAATTGCAG
>JAGPOW010003316.1:134847159-134889734 GCA_030014935.1 Caiman crocodilus
ACTGGCCTCAGGTGTTACTACAAGGGGTTTGATTTCACTACAGGGGTTTGGCTTCTTAGGTGGTGTCATGAGTCACCGCCTACAATGCAGTCTGCACAGTTTTAAAAAGATAAAAATAAATGCTTCTCTTATCTTTTATTTACTGCAAATAAGTTATTATTAAAACACATGCATTTTTGCTAATTACCTTTAATGTAAAATATTTTAGCAGACCTTGATACAGGACCTGGACCCAGACTCACACCCTGTACCCACATGTGTGTGCTTTCACCATTATTCTGGATTCATGCACCTTCACTTGCTCTTTTGTTCCCTTGCTGGCTCCGGGAATCTTGTAATCTTGGTTGAAGAGTTTTGCTAATTGGAGCTGGAGAGATTTAGAGTATTCTTTAGCTTCTTCATAGTGTGGAGATTAGGGATGTACCTGGGAGATATGGATCTGAACACTATCAAGCAAAGAAGGCATAGACCCTAAAGGTCTATTGGCTTTATGCATCTAAGCCTCATAACTTCTTAGTTTCATAGTTTCATAGTTCATAGGCTCAGAAGGGACTTGAGCAGACCATCAAGTCCGACCCCTCCCATGGCAGGAACAAATACTGGGGTCAAACGACCCCAGCAAGGTGTTCATCTAACCTCCTCTTAAAGATTCCCAGGGTGGAAGCCAGCACTACTTCACTTGGAAGTTGGTTCCAGGTCCTAGCTGCCCAAACTGTGAAGCACCTCCTGATGTCTAGTCTGAATCTACCCTCTGCCAGCTTGTGATTGTTATTTCTAGTCACTCCTGGTAGTGCTCAGGGGAACAGGGACTCCCCCAATGCCTACTGGTCCCTCTAACTAGTTTGTAACACGCTACTAGACCCCCCTCAGCATTCTCTTGTGGAGACTGAACAGGTTCAAGTCCCTTAACCTCTCCTCATAAGGCCTGCCCTGATGCCCCCGGATCATGTGGGTGGCCCACCTCTGAACCCTCTCAATGCTGCCCACATCCCTGCTGAAGTGTGGCACTCAGAACTGAATGAAGTACTCCAACTGCAGCCTGACCAGTGCCGCATAAAGGGGGAGGCTCACCTCCTTGGACCTGCTCGAGATGCATTTGTGGATGCATGAAAGGTGTGGTTCGCCTTCCTGTCCACATCCCCACACTGTGAGCCCATGTTCATTTTGGCATCAATAATGATTCCAAGATCCTTTTTCTGCCTCTGCACTGACAAGAAGGGAATTCCCCAGCCTGTACACATGCTGCTGGTTCTTCCTTCTCTTCAGTTTTGGGCACTTATGCACAGTTTATGATTAAGCTCCAGATGTGCAAGCATTCATATGCCTATTGAGCATGCTTAACAGGGTGGCAGTCTGGGCATAAAATCACCTGTGGAAAACTGGGGAAATCCTGGAACTGTAGCTGGAAGAAGCTCATAACCAGCAGGAGTTAGACAGAGGTCCTCATATTTTCATTCACTATCCCAGATGTTAGGCCCCCAAGGTTTCTATCAGGTTTCTATCTCCCAGAGACATTTTGAACTTGCATCTCCTAATTCTCAGCAAAGTATTCTAACTACCAGGCCCAAGAATGTGCATTGCCCAGACTCCAATGGGACCCTATGTGGTGCACAGGCAAGATAGAGAGGGAGATATGCGGTGTGAGTGGATGAACAATCCTAAGCCTATCTCCCTCTGGACTCTCCTGCCATGACTTAGATAGAAAAGAAAGGAAGAGGGTAGCAGTGATCTTTCCAGGTTAGGAATCATTAAAACCACCCAGTTGGTACCTTCTCACAATGTTGGTTTATTTTGCAGCAGGGAGTTGCACAGTAACAATAGCCTCACTAATTATTTTACTAGTAAGGAGCATCCAAGCTGTCAATAAAGTAACTCAGCACCGGATGCTTTACAGATACAATGTAGTGATTACCACACCTTTTACTGATTGCCTTGTTAAGGCACATTCTTCACATCTTTTGCATACGCCTCATGCCAGGAGTGGTCCCAGCTACTCCTCCCCCTCCCCCACTGCTGCTCATGGAGTGTTATGGTCCTGAAAGGCCAGGGACATATATGAGCTCCTCCTTCCCATGTGTCATCCCAGAGTGACTCCTTCACTCAGGACTCCCCCACCAAGCCACTCGATGGAACCCCGGCTCTTCCCCACACTCACTGGAGTCTCTGGGGTTCTTAGGTACATAGCTTACCTTGGGGTTAAGCTGTCCTATCATCCAGCATCGTGCAATCTCGGCATCATCCTTAGGTTCTCATCTTCCTCCTCATCTGAGGTTTTGGTAGTCCCTCATTTCTCCTCTCATGCCCAAAGGCAAAATGTGTATGTTCCACCACTGGATATATACCGACTGTAGCGGACTAATCACCCTGCCTTATCCTGGGTGCATGATTCCCTTCACCTGGTGGAGTGCATCATCAGGTCGATCTTGCCTGATGCCACTTCAGTAACAGGGCTCCAGCCTGAGCCCCTGTTACTGAAATAATATTTTATACACAAAATAAAAATAGTCAAACTAAAATACAAACTGTTGAAACAAAGCAATTGTTATGCAGAACAAAAAGGGGGACTTATCAAAGTTCCCCTTTCAAGAAAGGATAGCGATTAAAATTTTCTGTCAAATAATTCTTCTTGGATATGTATAAAGCAGTTTAACAAATGTTTGGTAAGCAAGTGTATCATCATTTATACAGAATTGTGATAAGGTAGCACAGTTTGAAACATCTTAAAATTATATATATATATTATGATATATATCATATCATAGTAAATTCTACCCCATTCATTTCAAGTACCAAACAAAATAACAAATTCCCTTTTTATAGAAAATATATATGTGCAATGGTCATAAATGTTCTCAAGGTCCTCAATATCTTTAATGTGTACTAAGAAAATGAGGCTTTCCAATTCCTTTTGGAGGAGAGTTAATGTCTTTTTGTACACATTGCAATAAACTCTTGGACATGCTGTATTTGTGACCTCTGACACTGTTCCTCACACTAAGTGCCACTAGTGTGCTCTGCTCTGAACTATATTGATTGCTAGATCCAAAAACAGAATACTTAATGATGCCAGGAAATATAGCAAACAGAAGGTGTGAAGGAGTCCTTAATGAAAATCTATTAATAGTTTCATGATTCTTCCAAGGTCAGGTAATTTCTCTATCAAAACATATAATTAGACTGTATTTCAATGTTAAGGACTTCTGGTATCATACTGCTTTTCAAAACTCTGGAAGTCCACATGTCTATCATGTTTTATTGCTTGAAGGAGCAAATAGTAATACATCTGTGCTTGACAGTGTTCATGAGGAACAGTTACTAATGATAGCAAACTATTTCAGCAACATTATGACAATGAATCCTCATGTTGACATTCCAGAAACTGTCATGAATCCATGTAAGTGACACTTTTTGTGAAATACAAAATTCTGAAGAATATACAAAGTTTATAAATTATTGACAACAGAATACATAGAATAGTGAAAAAAAGAAAAAGAAAACTGTCAATAACAAATACCACTTTAAGTTCCCACATGAACCACAAATTACTTTGGTGTTGGTTAAGACTGAAGGACTGTGGCAAATTAAAACAATGGAAAATTATAATTTGATAAACCAGAACAACAGATTTATTTGAGTGTGTTAGCAGGCCAGCATTGGCACATGATGCATTATGATCGTTGCACTTAATTACACAGCTTAACTGGCAGATTAAGGGAAGCAGATCAAATAGAGTGTATTTTTCCCCCTCTCTAGGAAGATTTGTCCCCAAAAATACTTTGAATTTAGCTGGAATGGTCATTGCATCATTGTAACACTCTATTTGCATTAGTTAATGTTCTGTCACATCTGTAACTAGCAATCTACACCAGTAGCAGAGAAGCAGATATCATAGCAGTTATTTCTTTACCAAAAATGTATTTTTAATATACCAAAAGACTTGGAAAATATACCAATAATAGAGATGTTGTGATCATGGGTGTAGAAAAGAACATATATGAATTAAATAAAGGTGAACACAAGCAATTTTAAAGTATTGTAAAGGAGCTTAAGCTGTCAAACAGACTTCCTTCATTGAAAGATAACTTCAAGACAAATGTGTTGCTAGTGTTCCCATTATAAATTCTTAAAATAGATGATAAATAGCTGACTGGTGTTGAGAATTATGCTTTTCTGTGAATGGATAACTTATAGGACCAAATGCAATTGTGTTATATCAGGATATTTGAAACATGTAATACGGAACTCAGTCCTACTATATATGATGTTCACCATACCTGCAGCACTCTGTGTTCTTTGGTATTTCATATTAACAGCAAAAGTAAAAAGAACAGTGATGCTGATACTCAGTGGTATGGAATTTTAAATGTGGTGTTTTCTGTGGAACAGACAAATATTTTGGATTGACTGCAACTGCAAATATCTACCATTTAGAAAAGTAATATAACCAAATGTCAAAAAGAATCAGAATCCAAGAGAGAAATGGTCATGGGGAAAAAAGGAAATATTATTAAATCCATTAGCAGCATTTTAATATAATCATAGAATGGAAGGGTCAGAAGGGACCTGAAGTGATCTAATCCAAACTGCTACTCAAGGCATGAACATCCTCATCCAAACCATCTCATACAAGTGTCTGTATAAACTAGTCCTAAAATAACACAATAACCCTGTTGTACAACAAAGGTATATTGTCCAAAGACAACAAGGACACCCTAACCTGTCACAGGTACAGCAGGAGACGAGGGAACTATCCATTTCTTTCTGTTTTAAGAGTTATTAATATGCATTTGAGAGATCAAAAGGAAGACGACCAGGCTCCTTGCTATAGAGAAAGGCAAAAACCTTAAGAGATCATGCTGATGTGTCCATGGGATTTTTTTTTTCTGATCCCAAATGTGGCATTTGGGGCAATCCTGAGCAACAGGGAAGACCATCTACCCAGTAAGCTCTGGGTTTTAGTTCTAGGAAAAGGATAGGTACACACCCCAGTCAAAATTCTAGCCTTGACTCCAATCAACACCCAATGCTTCCAAAACAAGGGGCGGGGTGTCACTGCCACCTGTCACCTTTAACATCAGGAAGATGTGGGGGGACCTTTCTAGTCCTATGTGGTAACCAAAAAAGCCCAGAAACGGGAGGTGGGGGGGAAACACTCACTGCTCTACTTTGCATCCTGGGGATAGCAAAAAACTTCACGTATCACAACCCATAAATGGAGAGCCAGAACATCCACTTTTGTCATCCTATCCCCTTCAAAAAACTTATGCTAGCCCCTTTAATTTTCTTTCATAGCTAAGCTCATTGTGGAGCAGTGCTTCATTCTCCTCAACACTGTCCTCTCCAATATCCATTTGCTCTACAGACTACAGAGCTCTTCTCATGATTTCCCAGTGAAGCATGTGCAGGGGTCTCCTGATCCTCCAGATGTTTTGTTTTGTTTTTTTTTCCAGCAGACTCCAGGTATAGCTTCTCATAGATAATTCCTGATTAATACCTAGCCAACCTCTTTTTGAAAGTTTGCAGTAAAGAAGATTCCAAATTTGGTTCTGAAATCAGTGTTCTGGTGGTACCTATAGATACTGCGCCTGTTAATGTTTCCAAGATTACTACTCATTCAATTTTATATATTAGGACCGATAGAAACCTTAATAACTAGAAGGCAAATTAGGTCAAAAGTTACAATCTAAGTTAAAAAAAATAGAATTGTATTATCTGTGATTAAATGATTATGGCAGCCTGCTCATTTATTGAAAAAAAAATGTGGGCTGTAGACAAGGAAAGCAATGCTTGCCAACAAATCCATTTTGAGAAACTTTGTTTTGTTTATTTTTTTCTGAATTTTGAATAGCTTTCACTATAACTTGGAGCATCCATTACACATGGATACCTTTAGTGGCATTTTTTAGAATTATAGAAGCTGTCTTTCAGAAATGCCTTCAATATTTCAGTGATAACAAGTGGAGACAAGAACTACTTAAAACAATGTTGGATAAGTTTAAAATAGGCAGAGAACATTGATCAAAACTTGTGCAATGGGAGATATCTTTTTTTCCCATGAAAGAAATCTTCAAAATGTTTAAAACAATCAGGCTGCTTCCACTAAAGATATTACCCAGTGCTTTCACCTTCCCTACACTTCAAGCTAGCCTCCTGGGCAACCAAGAAAGGTATACAAGGGCAAAGAACAAGGAATCTTGAAGTTGTTTGTCTCAGTGAAATGAGCACTTCTCTATGGTGGCCTGATGGTTAAAGCACCCTAAACTAGCTCTTAAGTAGCTGGAAGGCTATCAATGTGGCCTGTAAAGTGAAGTAGGATGTAGTTTAGTGTATCTGCACTGATTTGGCTATTTTGACTAAGTTTGGGATTAAGGTGTTAGTTACTAAAGTTCAAGCACCCACTTTGAATGCCTTCAGGACACGTTTGGATGTTTATCTGCAGGGATCCTATGATCCCTGCTGACTTCCTGCCCCTGGGGCAGGGGGCTGGACTCAATGATCCTTCGGGGTTCCTTCTAGCCCAAATGTGTATGAAATATAAGAAATCTTTGAACTAATATTTACTTTCAAAAATAAAAGAAGATGAAGATGAAATATAAAACATGTTTACCTAATAGCCACAGTTTGTTAAATACACATTTAAAAAAATGTAAAAACAAGTGATGAGCTAAATCTATAAGCAAAAGTTCATGTTGATTTCTCTTTCATTTGTGCTCACTTACAGATTCTTTTCAGAATATAGCTTGAATTAATATAACTGGAATTGGATCAGATCCTAATCTGCCTCTAAGGACATGTACAGACATTATACTTCTACCAGTAGAAGTGATCAGAAACCAGTCTACACCCATAACAAAAAAGAAGTTTGGAGCACAAAACTGATCTATACCCATAATAGAACAGAAATCGATATAGACTGGTTTAAAAATGGCTGAAGCCAGCCTGAGATTTGCCCCGACATCCAAGGGTGAATTTGTGTTCTGTTCACTACCAATCTAACCTATGCTGCTTACAGAAAACCATGCAACTTAGAGCAGTTCTGCCTCAGGCTTTTTATATGTTTGTACCTAGCCTAAGTGGCTCTTTCAAGGATCTAAGTTCATGTCTATACCATGTCCAACTGCACTAGGGAGGACCACTATTATAGTATAGCTACATTTCAATATCCTATGAACCAAATGCCAAAAATATATTAGCACATAGCATTAACTATACCTAAGATTGTGAAGCTGAGACAGGTACCCCACACATATACTAAAGAATGACTATATTCCTTCTTCTTCCTCTCTCTTTCTCTGTTTTGGTGTGCTAGATCTAATGGCAAGTTGAATAGAATTTGTTCTCATGGTAGACCTATCTAACATGGCTAGACAGGGTAGATATGTTTTAAGACACTAAACAAGATCCCATTGAACTCTATGCAGCAGACAAAAGCAGCAGGATCCCTAGATCCCTCATCTGTTTCACTTAGCTGGGAGATCCCTAGGCAACTATGTGTGGAATACTACTTGCTCCAAAGTAACCCAGAAAGTACATTGATACTTCTGTTCTGGATTCATCTAAGCTCAGGGGAAATTCAGTTCTAATTTGGAAGTCCATCCACCCTATGCCAATCCCAATCCCTTGATATGAAAATACTTGGGAAAAAACTACATTGAATAACTAGTTGATATTCCCATTTCCCTTTTGTCCAATAGTCTATTGTCAAATGCACTTCTCCAAAAAAAGGAGACATGCATTCTAGGGGATCTTAGAATAGAATTAGAAATAAGAACAGAACCAAAGATTTTCTACCTCTAAGAGGAGGCAACAGAGGTAGGGCCTCTTGAGTTAGTTCTCCTTCTGACCCTTTGACAGTTTCCCTCATGGCAGATTACTGCTCAATGGGACATGAATGGAAGGTGCTTACAGTCAGGCCAGTCCTATAGGTTGATGATTAGGGAACTGTTAGAATATAAATGATATGGCTGAAGCTGGAAATGGAACTAAATCACAGGTGTCCTATATTTTGGGCAAATATTCTTATCACCAGGGTGTTTGAGGCATAGGAGGTGCTTTATATTACACCTCTAATTATATGCGTTAGGCAGATAGAGTCATCTACATAGATATCTTCCTGCTCAGATTGTCAATCTTATTATGATGCCTGTGTTTTAAACTGTTAGGTAGAAGTCAAGGTGTCCTATGCTAATACACCTTCCAAGCAAGTGAAGGTGTTTTAACATTGGGTAACTCTTTCCATTGAAATGGATGTAAAGCTACATGCCTTCTGAACAACAGTGGATCTTTTTCTATTGCTGGCTATTGAAATAAACTCTCCAACCCTCCTTTTGAAGCTGACCCATGAGGCAGCCAGGAGGGAGAGATGTGGGTCATATTATACATTCTGAAGCAGAAAATTAAATATGCCTTGGAGTTGCATCAGCTCCCCTTTGAAAGTATAGAATAATTAAGAGCCAACTCCTATTTCATCTTTACGTTCCCAAATATAACTGTGTGTTCAAATAGGTCAGAAGACAGACACATTTTATGTAATGGATATCAAATGTCAAGTACAGAAACATCATTGGTAGAATGAGGACGGGGGAGAACCCTCACTTTCATGGAAGAATCCATCTAATACATCTACACAATGCATCTAGCTCACTCTCTACCACCTGAACCATATATCTTCCCCTCTCAGCTGCCCAGTGTCAGTTTCAAAAGGACAGTATAGAGTGTTATGAACAATGCCTTGCCTCCATTTTGTAGCAATAGTACTTTGCTTAAAAACAAGAGAAGCAGGTTTCCACTTCCTGGGAAAGTACCCTAACTAGTAGTGTATTTAACTCTTTTGCACTCCTTCCCTGCCCCAGCCACTAACAGTGGCTTTTCTTCAAGACAATGTGGCTGTACAGCTGGTAAAAAAGTTGTTAAAAAATAAATTATGCTTTTTTGTAAGGGAAGATACTTGGATTCACTGGTGTGGCCAGTGGTTCTTCATGGTGACCCATACAAAATGTCATCTTAGCGATATCACACTGAACTTTTTTTCTCCACAGTACCTTAAGAAGTAACAGGAGTTAAAGCAAACAAGGTTTCACTTATGTGTAGAAGCATGAAGTGGTTTTCTAGGTGTTAGATACATGCATATGTGCATTTTTTAATGTAGGGTAGAAATGTCTGCATCGAATGTATATGTATATGTATATGTATATGTATATGTATATGTATATGTATATAATAGAAACACACACAAACACACATACATACATACATATATATATGTTCTTCACTGTGTACAGCATCTACAGACCCAACCATATTTACTTTGTTATTCAGAGAAGGCAAAGACAAAGGAGGAGAGGGAATTAATCTTTGCAACAGATCCTTTCCTCTAATAAGTATGTATTTTTCCTGTTCTTCATATTATAAAATTATTTTTATGCAAAATGCATTCCTAGTGTAAGCCCATATATGTAAATGGAATTACTTCTTGGATAGCTTTGAACCTTTGTGTTTAACTGAATACCCACCGATATTGTCTAAAACTTCCAGTTCTCACAATATGGTATACCTACAATATATAGTATAACAAAAACACATGAAAAATTCTCCACCAGGCATCATAACACTCAGGTAAAGAAAACATATGTCATCTAATTATCATGTGTGCTCTTTTGTTCATTTCTGGGCATGTTTAGCTCTGGGTTTTTGTTGTTGTTGGTTTTTGATCATTTAGCCATTTCTTTAAGCTTCTCTAGGCTTATGTTCAGTTAGCGACTAGATTTGTTCCTTCTCAAAATATTAAAGGCATTGATTGTGTTTTGTTTAGAAATGCTATTATGAATTGTTGTCTGCTTACTAATCATGAGACTAGCTTATCCCCTATTTCATCCTTCTCTGAGTATATTGATTATTATATTGATTTTTCTATTCATTGTGTACTTGCTCTTTCAGACTAGTTTCTGCCACTAACAGAATGTGTATTTTCTTCCCCTTTCCCTAAGATTTCTCCAGAATTAAGCATTAGAAGACAGCAATGTGTTCATTGTAAAATAAACCTTCTAAAGTTTGTTCTGTGATAAGTAATTGATCCCCAATAAAGGCTAGTTTCTGTTTACCCTCTAAAAGAAAGGAAAAGATTAAGCTAGAAGGACAGAAAGTGTGAATTCCAATACTGAGAAAAATAAAAGAGACATCTATAGTGGTAGATTTAAACACATCATCGAACAGCAGATAAGACTGGACCTGTGATTCTCAACCAGGGGCCTGAAGCATCCTGGTATACCTTGAGATCTTTTTAAGGGTTCTGTGAGATACCACACAACATTATGACAGTTAGGTATGCAAAATAAGATAAACACAGAGAATTCAAATAGGAATACACAGTGTTAAAAAAACAAACAAACCCAACTTCTGACCTGTTGTGGTTTTTTCTGAGGTTTTTGCAGAAGTAAAGTTTCTATATTATTTTTCCATAGTCAAAAAAACAAATGAGAGATAAGAGTATGTCTTTTCTCAAGTGGTGTCTTGGTACTTGAGTCTAATGATGGGTGCCTTGAATCTAAACAAGAAGTTGAGAACCACTTGATCAGAGCTTGTACTTTATAGACTAGAAGTCATGGGTATGACCTTGACATAAAGGGGTCAGGGTTCAGAAGCCAGGGGTAAACAATAACAGAAGTTCAGAAACAAAAGCAGAGGGTCACAATAAAAAGTGTCAGTCTGAATCCAAGGTATTACACCAGGGATTGAGGTCAAGGCTGGGGCAGAGGTCAGTCAAAAGCACACAACAGGTAGGCAGGAGCAAGATACTTGTGGCCAAGGCAGGGGTGAGGAAGAAATAAAGCAGGAGGGTCCAAGGGAAAGCTGAGACAGAATCAAGGCAAACCAAGGCAGGAAGGTACCAAATAACAAAGCTACAAATGCTATTGATGGGACAGGGCTCCAGGGGATGTGGACTGTCTTCTTCGGCTGGAACAGACAAGACTCCTCCATGACCTGGGGACAAGAAGATTTGTGACGCTTGGAGGGCAGGGGCTCACACGCTGTGAAAGGAAGAAAGACCTGCAGATCCTGCAGTGAAGGAGACTATGCAAGGCACCTCTTGGCTGGTAAGTAATTAAAGAGGTGCATTTTATGTTGCTGACTATTTAAACCCATTAGGCATGGATGTAGCTATGGGAAGACTACAGGCCATGATTAAGAGCCCAGAATCTGTGCTAGAGGCCCTGGGACACAGATAGTGGGCAGCCTGAGAACAGCCCCATATGCATAGAGCCCTTGGGGGAATGCACCAAGAAGGGATCCTAAAAAGGAAATCAGTCTTTAGATGCAGCCTCCCAAATTTATCAGAGCATTTAACAACAAAAGCATGGCAGGCAGGAAACAGGAAGGTGCTGTGGAGGCTGGCAAGAACAGCAGACTGATCTGGCTGCCAGGAGGTATCAGACTCTGGTTTGCTACACTGGTGACACACAATTAAGACATTGGGAAATCAATTAAAAACAGAGATACCTGGCATCTTAAGAACTAAAAGTACTTTTCTCAGTGATGTGCCATTCTTAGTATAAAAAAATACTGTATTACATTTTAGGAGAGAAATGTTTTACAAATAAGTTTTGCCATTTTTTAAATGATACCACTGTTCAACGTAAAATGAGAAGTTTGTGTTTATTTTGTAAGTAGTTCCTGGGCTTAGTTGGCTAACATTGTATTTTCTGTAACCTAGTTGTGTTCCCCTCCTTACCCCCATCCCTCTAATGTTAGTCCCTCGCTTGGGTGAGATGTATTTCTCTACAGGCTTTGTCATCTTTTTTAGATTCACAATCCTAAACATTTACTAATAAAAGTCAATTTTTAATACAAAGTGCCTTCCTATTATTTGTTCATATACATTTCATCCTTGGTTCTATTCTATTGTAAAGCCATAAATGAAAACAAAACAAACTTTTTTTCCACCAGCTGAAGTCACTAACTATTTTATAAACATAATAAGTCACTCCAGGGCATGAATTGTGTTATATTAATTCAAGACTAGGTACACTGATAGCACTCAGCCTTCAGCCTCATGCTTAGCAACACAGTAGGTGTGAAATATTATAACACAATTCACACACTGTCATGTCTTATTGCTTAATTAGAGGTGTTTATGATCTTGTTATTCATACTTTGTCAATAAGAGACAACTTAAAAAGAAGCAAGGGAGCCTTGTAGACAGGATGGCATTATAACAAGCAGTAGCAGACTGCTCAAATAGCAGATCACTTCAGGTTGGGAACTAGTGACTAAGAAGGAAAAAAACACTTAACTAGCAGAGCAGAAATATGATATTCAGACAAATAATTGGAAAGAGACTTGACATGAAGCTTTTGTCTGTGTCAGGAAGAGAGAGGCAGGAATAAAGAGTTCCTCAAAATCTCTATCTTGACTTTTAGAAACATAAGTTTTTAGGGGCAGGGGAGGGGGTTCTGCACTATCTTTCCCCAACACTAATAAATATGAACTAAAGGAGATACTCAGTTTTACAGCAAGCCAGATGAAATGCAAGTTTTGTCAGTTCCAGTCTTCCCATTCAGTAAGATAATGGACTCTTTTTGAAGTCCTGTACCAATGAAATCACTAGGGTATAGTAAAGCATATGTGTATCACAATGGGCAACAGATGAGGAGTATATGCACTGGTAGATTGACTACAATATCATAAGTCTTGGCTTCTAAGTCTACGTAACAGTTGTTAGCAGCCTGACTTTCAAAAGATATACAGGAAACTCCTCAGAAATCATCACAAAAGCTTGTGTGCTGGGAACTTTGTTTCTTCATTACAAGATAAAACCTTGACATGCTTAGAGGGATGTAGGTTGTAGCTGGGTTGGTCTAAAGACATAGGCAGACAAGGTTCTTTGGGTAAATCCAATATATTTTTTATTAGAGCAACTAAAATAGTTGGAAAAATTCTTTTTAGTAAGCTTTCAGGCACAGACACCCTTCTTCAGGCTGAGGAAGCATCTGCAAATGGTCTGTGCTCTTCCAGATGGAGTGGCAAAGCAGTCAGAAGCCACTAGTTCTTGCATACATACTAATCTTTGGTTGCTTTACCACTCCATCCAAGAAGAGCACAGACCACCTTCAGACACTTCCTCAGTCTGATGAAGGGTGTCTTTGCCCATAAGCTTGCTAAAATGAATTTTTCCAACTATCTCAGTTGGTCTGAAATACTTTTCTTTTACACTGTTTCTTTCTGCCTCCTGTAACTATTGGCTATTTGGTCCTGGGTTGGACACTGATCACTTTTGGAAAGAGCTTTTTATGCATGTTGTTTATATATAGACAACATTCATTAAAAATGCATACTGTCATGTTTATCTAGTATTGTCATGCTTATCTGTCATGTTTATCTAGTACTATGAGAATCTTTCTGGATGGTGAACAGTAGTGAACAGACAATTTAATTGGTTCCCTGTGTGGTCAGTTCAATTATCTGCCCCACCCACACTCCTAATTTCATGCAATCTGGAAAAATTAAAATCAATAAATATCAACAGAAATACTTTAAAATAAACCTTGATTTAGCCTGTGAACTTATATTTTAAAAAATCTGCCAAACCTACTTATGTCAAAAAGTTAATACTATGGTGGGGGTGGGCATGGGGAGTAGTTTAAATTAAGAAGTTATGCAAACTCTAGCGTTTTCTTTGTTTTAAATGTTATGCTCAAGGAACCTTTTCAGGAGCAAAGAAATGATGATCAAAAATAAGACTGTCTTGTGCCTGTGTTTTCTCTTTTTTTTTAACTGTTTAGCAGCAGCAAGAATTCCTCAGTTCAAGGATGGTATTGACCATGGTTCACTGATGGGTCTCAAGGTGACTTAAGCATGCAACTCTAGGGCCACAGATTCATCCACAGAAGTTGCAGGTTGTTCCACAGTGGAAAATGGATTGCAGGCTAGGATTTCTCTACTTGTCCTTCCTTGGTTCTTTTCCCTACTTTCTATCAGTAAATATCCACAAATCAATAAAGCATACCTGCTTTAAATCATTCTGTTCATTCATCAGGAAAGGACCAGGCAGGCAGAGACCAGAACGGGAGGGCAGCAATACTTCAGAACTCTGGGAATACAGGGACAGGCAGCAGACACTTAGACCAAGGCAGGAAGCAGCTCTCCATGGGTCCTTATCAGGACAGCCCATCCTGGTGGGCACCCAACCCTGTGATGGCCATGATTTTCTACACCTCTGGGCAATATGGGGCCAGTGGCTGTGCCCTGCTCGCCTCCCCTCAGCCCTGCCCTGATCATACTGCCTCTCTATATGTGTTCTCAGCACTCTGACCAGCTATCCCCTACACTCAGGGCAGGGCATGGGGGTGCCCTGTGGGGCCCAGCTGTGTCCTCTCACCATCTTCTTTTGTTCTCAGAGCTCTTGCCTAATCCCTAGGTAAGCATCAGGGATCCTGGTTTTCTCTGATTTTTAAAAAAATCACCTTTTTTAATTAAAAAAGTAATCCCAAATCTACATTTTCCCATGATTACAATGAAATACCACTATAGATAGATAGATAGATAGATAGATAGATAGATAGATAGATAGATAGATAGCAGTGGGGTTTCATTGTAATCATGGGAAAATGTGGATTTGGGGTTACTTTTTTAAATCTGAAGATTGAGGATATTTTTTTTTTAATCAAGAAAACCAGGATCCCTGGTGATCAGGGAAGGGGCTAAACCGCCAGTGAACAGAGAGTAGTCCAGGTTCATCAGAGACTGAATCCCTGGCTGGGCCCTGGAAAGAGAGAGTGGCCAGCAGCATTGGGCTTCTGAGTGCTACCAGCCCTGCCTCTCAAACTCTCCTGCCCAGCATGGTTCTCTCAGCATGGGTCCCAATTCCTGCAGCAGCTGCCCAAACCATTGCTAGAGAAGCAGTGCATTGCTGGCAGAGGTGGGGCTCCCCCGATCCTGCCTGCAATAGCTGCCATACACATTTGTGCATACACACCCTTTCTATGTATTTTGATGATTACTGATGGATATATTTTATTCTGTCAGTTTGTGGGGTAAATCTTGCTAAGCCTAGACATAAGTAAATATATGAAAAGTCTTTTGACTAAATAAATTTATAAAAAATATTTTTTATGAGAAACATATAGTAGTACTGCTTACTCTTGGCACAGTTTAATAGCATGTGCATACATTATATGCAATGGCAGGGGGAAACATATACCAAAATTGGAGTGCATATACATTTTGAATAATCAAAACTATGGTTTTCTCTTCACATTATCAGGTTCATAATAATTTAAAATTGAAAGTGAGCTCAAAATAGTTCATTTTCAGTGATTTCTTCCTTGAGGTTTTTGTTTGTTTTTTTTTGTAACAAAAATACATGCTCAATCCCTTTATCTATGAAAAAAGATTTAAAAAATGAACAAACAACCTCTGAAGCATTTCATAGATCCGGTGATTAAAATAAATTCATCTTTTTACACCTATTAAAGTTTCTGTACTTGTTAAAGTTTTTATTAAAAAGAAAAATCTTTCAGCATCGCCTTATAGGTGTTTTTCAGACATTAAGACTATGATACATTAGTATATTTAAAAAAAAATGATTTTCCTGCTTTCACTTTGTATTTAAATATGTTTTTATTTTGCCTTGCTTTCAAAATATGCACTGAAATATGGTTGTCTTGTTAGTCATACAGTGATTTGCAGCTGAAGTTATGGCTTGAATAGCAGCAATCGATAGCACTCTTTCCAATTAATTTTACAAATATTATATCACATGATAAAGACTAAAGTTTTCCACAGAAATTTCCTCTCTTCACCCCAAGAAAAGTTAGGTACTTGTATATGTGCATATGAATATGGATCCATATAAAACAAATTTGACCATCTTCAGCATTTTGCCAAACACAGCCTGTTACTTCCCTGATTGTTTATTGGTTCTAATTTGCAAACCAATTCTGCAGTTAAAAGATGCTGAAAGGAAACAATTCTATGTTAAAACAAAACGTGTATCATTGCAAAGAAGTTGCTTAATCTTAATAGTTGAGATGTAAGAAGTTATACAAATTAGTGTTATGGGTAACGACGTGGATTTTGGGGAGCACTGAGTGTGCAACTGAATGAAGACTTTTTCCTGTGTCTCAGCAAAAGCTGCTGGTCATAAAGCTGAATGATATATTAAAAGTAACCTCAGCAAAAGCCACTAGTCACAGGGCTGGATGATATATTAAAAGTAACTAACTTTGCTAATGATTAAGTAAGTGGATTTCTAACAAAATGAATGGGTGCAAAGTAGATGATGTGTTGTGTAAAAAATAGGATACAGACTAACAGCTATCATTAGCGGACAAAGCAGAAGTACTGCCTTGGAGATGGTGCTGAAGTCAGCAAAAAAAGCAGAAAGAACCAGAAAGAAACCACGGTTAACTGGGAAAAGATGGGGGTAAAAGTCTTACGCATGTGCTCTTAGCAGAGAGGCATGTAAATGAATGATATAGATAGGCAATACCATGCTAAGGAAGCAAACAGTAAACAGGATGGAGCTTGTAATGGGAGGAGAAATGGGTGGAACCGAAGGAGGATCATAGGCCGAGTAAATGTTAATAAGTATGAACCAAAGTGTACGAATGTGGAAAGAACTAATGTTCACTGCTGCTCCCTGGTTTGTTGTTTTTTGGGAGCTAGTTCGAAGCTGTCTCCATTCTGACTAAAGCTGTTGTGAGAAATATGTGCCGGTGTTTGCTCCCTGCTTGCTCTAGCTAATCAATAACAGGATCCATGAGCAATTGAATTGTCATCTCCCTAGATTTTGGGTGCCACATGGAGTCAGGGTCTAACACACGGGGCAGAATTTTCCCTCTCTTCTATCTATATATTGGCATAATGTGCAACAAGAAATCTTTCTAACTCATGTATGGTCCTAAAGTTACATAGAGTTAATTTTATGTTGCGACTCTGTCACTGTTGATAAGTATGTAGGCAGGATGAATAAGACCAAGGAACACTGTGCCCCACAATCAACAAACCAGCCAGTATAAAAAAATTAAATAGTTTATTACCAGTTGAATCTACCTATTCATATCTCTTCTCACTGTGGTCAGTAGCTATTATATTATTGTGCCACTGTTTTGCATTTTGTGGAGTTATTTATACATGATTGCTGTGTGCCCTTAGAGGCTGGGGGTGCATGGCAAGCTCCTGCAGTGGCAGTGGTGCTATTGGTGGTGGAAGCATGGCAGTGGTGAGCGGTGAATAGTGAGCTCCCACTGGCAGCTGTGGTGCTGTCAGCAGTGGAGGAAGGCTGGTAGCGAGCACCAACTGATGGTCAGCAACCATCTACAGACACTGCTAGCAGTGGCGATGGTAGCCACCTGCAGACATTGCTGATGGCAAGGGGGCATTTGGGTGGCAAGTGGTGACTGCCCACAGGCACTGCCTGCAGTGCCAGCAGCACCTTATTCCCCAAGCTCAGGGGATGCACTTGAACCCATGTGCACCCTGTATGCATCGCCAATGCATTTGTATGTAGGTTGTAATAATGTTAGGCATGAATATTTTTAATACAACAAATTGCACTGTGTGACAATGTAAGGAATCTGTTTTATGAACAACTTATACTATTGGTTTGATTTTTAATAAGTCTTTCTGTTTATGTCTCATGTTATGACTGTCTTTTAATTATGCTCTTATTTCACACTCCCTGTGATAACGGATAAGGCACCAATGCTAGGCCATCTTTCTATATCTAGGTGAATTGTTACAGACTATCATGATCTACAAAGAGCTTGCTGCCATACAAAAAGTAGTAACTGTAGTCAATTAAAAAAAATTCCATTTTTCTTCAGCTTCTCTGCAGAGGGAAAGGGTTTGAAGGAATGGCATTTCTCAAGGAGAGGGGAAACAAAGAGATAAAGTGTTAATAAAGCCCCTTAAAGAACAGACTAAGTGGGTTAGACAGACAAAGGAAACTTGTGGGAAGAGATAAAATAAACAAAAAAAAGTGTTGCTCTGCTTCCCTTGAATCTCCTTGGGTTCACTTCTTTACCTCTTTTCCCACGCTTGAATGCAGGTGTCACTTTTTCTTCCAAGCCTATAGTTCCTATCTTCCATTTCCCAGTATTGATGTGGCTTATATAGAGAAGTGTCTGTGTAGGGGCAGTGGGAAGCAGAGGAGCCCCTTCACCTTTTCCTCATGTGAGGTGAATCTCCTGAAAGGGTTAGGGAGAAACTCCTGCTGTTTCCTTAAGTAACTCTTAAAGTGACTGTTCCTGAGGAAGTTGGTCAATGAGAAAAGCAGCAAATCAGGAGCTTTTTTCCCCCAAGGGGTACTAAGAAACTGTCTCTCTCTTTGACATAGATCACATTTCAGAATTTTTATTTCCTGAGTTTTCAGCTTATAAGGACCTTGCACATTTCTGAGTACTGGACTTTTGGAAGAAAATGGGGATTTTTTGAATGAAAAAGCACCTGTGGCCAATAGAAATTTGCTACAAGAAGAAAAGTCTCCATATATCAAAAGAGAAACCATAAGCTTCAAGAGATGTGTTCTCAGTTCGTTAAAAAATTCTAAACAAGCCCAGCTGGCAATACATAAGAATATAAGATGTTATAGAAACTGGAGCAGGAAATGGTACATATTTCATTATTTTACCAGTATCAGTATATACCATGCTTTCTAAAATAACAAAAACAATTATTTCTTTATTATTTTTTTTATAAAAACATCTTTGGCAAAATATGTATCTGATTTGCTCATTTAACTTGTGTTGGTGATTTTTTTTCCAGATTCAAAATGCTGCAAAAGTGTATGTTAATGAAAGAAGGTCAGTATCTAGCATTACTTGTTTAATTGTTTAACTGATTAATTAAATAGTGTTCAGCAAATCAAAACTCACTGACCTGTTTCCCCCTCCCCTTCTTCTTGGCCCACATACCTTCCTTTTATGGGTGCACAGGAAATCAGCTTTAAAAGAGTGCCAAAAAGCAGTTCAGGTAATGCCTATCCTGTGGTGTGGTGTTTAGAAGGTTGTGCTAAGAAGTCAGAAAGATGTAAGGGCCTTGTTACATGTTGCACTGTAAGCGGCTCAAATGCTGATTGGTGTTAATGCTGGTTCGAGTTTGGAGCGATTGCATCTTAAGGATAAAAACCTTTTCTGACTGTCCCCCACACACACAGCTGTGACTGGCCACTAAAGGTCTGGTGAACAGAGGCCTCATTAGGAGATACAGCTGTGAGTTGCCACTATGTGGCTGTTGAGCCTGGTGAGGCTTTTATTTTTACTCTAGATGGAGAGGGGGTAGGGTGACAGATGGGTCAGTGGAACACAAAGCTGGGAAGCAGGGGCTAGGGACAGACATTACACGTGAACCAGTTAAACTGATCAAAATGGGTTTAAACTTGTAACAGAACAGACGTTCAGGTTGAAACGTGGTTGAATATGGCTGAAACTGGTTTGAGATAAACCTGGTTGAATGCAGTATCAGACTTAACTGATTTGGGTCAAACCAGTAATGCAGTCCCAGACTCCTTCCCAGTTTAACCTAAATAAACTCCTAGCATCCCAGATGCTTGCAGCCCTGGGTAGGGCTCTCTTCTCCAGAGAGCTGGGCTGGCACCTCCCCTCTCATCCCTGGCAGAGACTTGCAGGCACAAAAGGGTCTGCCTACCTTCCCCCCACCCACACACAAACACTCCCTGATCAAGCAGGGTCTCCCTCCCTCCTGTCTCCCACACAGACTATAGCCAGCAAATGTTCTGCTAGCTAATGCTGGAGGTGTCTGTGTAAGCCAGACAGGACAAAGGCAAACAGGACAGTGTCTGCTTAGGGCTTTTTGGAGGTAAAAGAAGATCTTGAACTAATGAGAGAAGCTTTTGTTTTCTTGGTGGACTAATAAATACAGTGTTACTCCCTGTGTAATTCCCTGTTGTGTAAGCAGATGCTGTAAAACTCCTTGATGGCTCCCTTGCTGGTTAGGAATAGTGAAGGGGAAACACCTCCCTAATCAGAGCATCCTGCTGGGGCCTAGCCACCCCTCCCCCCCTGCAGCTCAGCACTTTGGAAGAGAAGGAAGGACTACTCTAGCATCTCTCCGCTTCTAGCCTGAGCCACTGCAGGCATGTAAATACATTTCTTCAGTCCAGAGGGGATATCCGTCTGTGCAGTTACAAATCAGTTAACCTAATCAGGTTAAACTAACCAGCAAATCTTGAATCAATTCAGACTCAGGCTTTTTGAATGTCTGTCCTTAGCCAGGGAGTTAATGGGGTGGGGGAAGGTAATGAAATGGGAGGTGGAAAGGAAATTGGGATGGAGAAGTATAGTGAAATGAAAGAAGTCAGCCATTGAAAGATAAAATCTGAAGTAATAAATAAGTAAATAAATAAATAAAAGGAAATAAAGAGGAAGTGAATAAATTAAGGTCTCATGTTTAATGAACTGGTATGTGAAATTGGGATGAGGGGTGCTGGTCATGCTTCTCAGGGTGGCTAGAAGGTGGGAGCAGCAAGGGAAGATGAAGACACTTTTTGGGGGAGTAGGAAGCTCCAGCTTATGGGGACCAAATCCATTCAAGTATCTTGCTCCTCTTCACCCTTTTTAGATACCACTCTTGAACTCATCCATGCCCTGTAACTGGCATGTGTTCTGCAGGCTGTTTGAATGGAGTTGCACCCCAGGAGGTGAGAAGGTCACACCACTGGGGGCAGGTGGGGAGTTCGTTTGGTACCAGAGGGGCCCCCCCCCCATGGGCAGTAGAGCTCGGGGTGGGGGAAGTTTGTCCACACAGAAGAGGAGGATGAGGAAGTGGACATTTTACTCTGGGATGTTGAAGAACTGAAACATGGGCTGCTCATCTGTGTGGAGTAGCCATACAATAATGTAACATGAGCTGGGTAACATAGATCAGAGATAAACCTGCCCTGGAGTGGCATAATTATAAGACACCTGAAGTGTGCTTAAAAATAGTTTCAGATGTTAATACATGGAAAATCTAGGGGTTAAGACCTCCAGGAGCCACCTAAAATTAATGTGTAACGTTCAAAACCCTTTTGGGAAAGGAGCATGCAGAACTGAAGTTTCCAGCTTTCCAAGCAAGTGCCCCACTTACTCAGTTCTTAAGGTCAAAAGATGGGAAAGTCCTTCTCCTTGCCAGTGTTTATGCTTATGATTGGCTACACACTTAGGAATAGAATTTATATCTGAATTTCTACTTGAAATCACCAAAAAATGCTAGATAGATGAATCAACAAGTAAGGCCACACCATATGTCCATGGCATTTTTCAGCTGGCATAAACCCACTTCAAATGGCTTAATTTGTTTTGTTTGTCTACACACCTAGCCTCAGAAGTAGATGATTTGAAAGCTGCAATTTTTTTTCCAGTTTTAGAAAGCAGTAATATAATAAGTAAAGAAAAATAGGACCTTCTTGGCAAATCTACGAAAGACATTTACTGCAGAGTTGACTATTTAGCTCCATGGTAAATATCTTGCATCTACATGCGCGACCCTATTAGGCTGGATTAAACTAATTAACTCCACAGCAGGTTAGTACTTAAAAACACAGGTACTATCCTGCTTCAGAGGGTTTTTTTTAACTCTTCAATATGCTGACACAGCTCACTGGGGGCATGAAGGAACTTCAGTGTGGGGGCTGCCTCACAATGAAGACCCCTTGTGCCCCAGCCAGGTCCTCTGCCGCAGCTTGACCTTTGTCAGAGCAGCCCCTGGCTGGCAGGCAGACTTCCTGGACTCCCTGCCTGCTGGGGCTGTTTCAAGCTGGCTCAACATGCTGTAGTCCCAGATGCAGCACCTAGGAAAAATAAACTCCAGCACAATAAGTGCTGGAGTTTACTGCTTGCTTTGCCTTAATCATACATGAGGATGGGCCCACTGTGGAATAAGATGTAGTGAAACAAAGTGGGTAGGGGAAGGGTGACTGAAGCATAAGCCCTGGTACTTATACCAGAGAGGGTACAAAAAAATAGAAGGGGCTACACTGACAGACTACCTGCTGAAATGCCACCAGCAGCACAACCAGTGACAGTGCCCCATGCCAGTTGGCTCAGATGTCATATTATGTCTCTGGGAATAAGAGCTGTTATTTTTACATGATGTGATTTTAATTGGCAAGTCTGAATAGTATAATGATTTTTGAAGTCAATGCACAATAATTAAACAGTTTTCCACTAAAGGATAGACTGCTTTCTCCCGTTCCATTTAGATTACAGAATACAGTTAGGTTTTGTATTGCCAAATAGCATGCATCCAAGATAGTTAATAAAATGCACTGAAAGGTTCTAATAAAGTAAAAGAACATTCAGAATACAGAATTCACATATAATGGAAAGGATACAAAATACTTACAATACACACGCTGACACTTGCTAGCTTATGTATTTTCACCCCTGTTTAAGGGAAGAGTAACATGAACATATGTACTAAAATATCTTGCTGAAAATTATTAACTGGACTTGGCAATGTATGTGCTATTAATACAAGAAAGATTTATTTATAATGTATAAACCAATATAGAAAAGGGCTTATAAAAAAAAAAAAAACACCACGAAGAAGTGAAATTTGCTCGTATTAAACCTATAGGTATTTTCCAAATCCTTCTTTCTTAATGTAATAATGAATGGACCTATGGATGTGCTAAATATTTAATAATCTGAAAGTGCATGCTTAGATTCTATTTCTGCTGGCTTGAAGATTTTTCTGTTTCAAGGAGAATTTATGGTTTGCAGCTCATTGCTTTATACTGGTATGTGCAATTTAGAAATGCAAGCACTGTTTCAAGCACTGTTTAAGATCAGTGTTAAAACTGAGGATCACAAACAGCAATAAAGGGTTTGAAAATGTAACAGCAATGCATATAATGCTAAAAAAATGTGATGATTATGTACAACTGAAGGCATCTATAAAAAACATGGTTCAAAGGAAGCAGTAATAAATTAAATGTACACCAATTTCTACACAGTCACATCCTTTGGAAAGGAGATGCCTGTAATGATAACCAGAGATCTTGGTGTGGCAGGCTTGCCAGTGGCAGCCCAGCTTGCTAGCTTAAGCCAGAAGGTTCAGACTGATTGGTGTGGGCATTCCCCTTCCCCACCAATCAGGATAAGAGAGGAGAGAGGCTTGCCCCACCCTGGCCTAGAGGCAAGGCAAAGAGAGGACTTGAAAGGGAACTAACTCCTCAGGCTTTCCTATTAGTTTGCTCCAAGTCCAGGGGCAGAGCCTCCAGAAGGAATAAAAAGGCAGTGTGTCCAGCACATGGGCGACTTCAACATGGGACAACAAAGAAGCCAGATGAAAAGCTGGTGTAGCTGACCAGCGGAATGGTGCAGTTGCCCCAGAAGTACCTGTAAGACATGTTCACCAGATGGGAAGCAGCAATTGGTTGCATCCCCGCCCCACACCAAGAAGAGAGATGCAACAATGGTGCATAGACTGGTGCAGAGGGCTGAGGAGCCAGTGTACGGAGGATGGTGCACAGAGGGTCCAGGAGTGGACGGGACTGCAGCAGCTACAACATGCAGCATGGATCCCCAGCCCTGCACAAGGCAGATGTAGAAGCCCCCAGTGCACAGGGAGTGCACAGAGGGCCTGGGAGTAAATGGGATCACAGCAGCTGCACAAGACTGTGGGTCCCTAAACCTGCCTGAGGCAAGAGCTGGGCAACTGGTGCATGGAGCAATGCACAGGGCTGTACAGCTGATGAGTGCCAAGGCTGCACTAGGGCATGTTTGCACTAGGCTGCACTAGGGCTGCTTGGGGCAGGTGCCGTTTTGGTGCACAAGGTGGTGCATGGGGAGATAAGTGGGCCTATGCTTCAGAAGAGTTGAATGGGGTAGCTCAGGCCTTCTCACCAGGAGCAGCATGGGTCGACCACCCCAGTGAGAGGAGAGGACAGCCTCACCCCCAACACACCACTGGAGATGAGCCCAACCTCTTCAAAGGCTGTGGGAGTCATAAGTCACCTGAAAATGACATTCCCATAGAGGAGGACAGATGAGCTTTTGCCACTGTGGACAGCTGAGGGGAAGCCCCTGATAGAATGATAGAAGGGGACAATTCGCCCTGGGACATAAAAACGGATTCAGGGCTTCTGTTTGTTATGGGGGGTACCTTGGTTTGGGGATGTCACAGAGCACTCCGGTTGCCCTGTGCCTGCATAGGAGAAGGACTGCCAGAGGGGGAGCCCTAGCAATGATTAGGCAGCACAGCTGCAGGTTACCAGGGCAACTAACAAAGGTCAGATGACCTAGGGGCGGGGCTTGGCTCGTATAAAGCCCAGAGCCAGAGTCAGGCTGGCAGTTCTCTGCCAGCAGCCAAAGGGGCAGGAGCTCTGAGAGACAGAATGTGAGGGCAGCTCATGAGAGCTCCAGAGGCTGGATCAATGATGTTAAGTTAGAGCCAGGAGGCTTATGCTATTATGGCCAGGTGCCTGATGTTTGGTTATAGCCAGAAATTGTGTTTTGGTTGTTGTTTACACTGGTGGTTTGGGGGAGGCTGTAGGGGAAGGAGGAGGCCTCATATGGGACCCCAGCGGTGTGGGGATCCCGGCACCTGTGGGAGCGCAGTGTTCATAGGCACCATTGAGGGTGCACCAGCAGCATGGGGGTGTGGAGACCCCAGCCCCAGAGAGGGGAGATTTGATAAGGAGCCCAAGTTGGGCATAACAGAGCTAGCCCAGGAAGGGGGCAGCCCTGAGAAGGGGGTCCAAGTTGGACTCAGCGAGACCCTGGAAGGGGGGCAGCACTGAGAAGCCAAAGATGGGCACTATGGGAGAAGCCCAAGATGGGCACAGTGAGCCCTAGGAAGGGTGCAGCATGGAGGAGCCCTAGAAAGGGGGCTATTTTACTGAGAAGCCCAAGTTTGGGTACAGGGAGTCCCTGAAAGGGGACCGCATTTGCTAGGGAGCCCAAGTTGGACCTAGTCAGTCCCAAGGAGGGGGCTATTTTAATGAGAAGCCCAAGGGCGGGCATTGGAAGTCCCTGAAAGGGGGCTTCATTCTTTTGGAAGCCTAAGTTGGGCATAGTCAGTCCCAGGAGGGGGCAATACTGAAGCCCTAGATAGGGGGCAATGATTGAGAAGCCCAAGAGGGACAGCACAGAGAAAGCCCAAGAGGGGCACTATTTGAGAAGCCTGCGAGGGGCAACACTGAGAGGCCCAAAAGGAGCCACACTGGAAGCCCAAGTGGGGCACAGTCAGCCCCAGGAAGGGGGCAATATTGTGTAGCCCAAGTGAGGGCATTGAGGGTCCCCGACGGGGGAACCACAGGCACTAGAAAGCCCAAGTTGGGCACAGCCAACCCTAGGAAGGGGGCAGCATTTGGGAGCCCAGGTTGCACACATCCAGCCCCAAGGAGGGGACAGTATTGAGGCCCTAGACAGGGGGAAGTGCACTGAGAAGCTCTGTGGGGGTGAGGCGAGCCCAGAGATGGGAGCAGCATATCTAGGAAGCCCTGTGTGGGTGTGATGTGCCCAGAGTGGGGAGCGCCGTATTGAGGAGCCAAGGGGGGGGGGCGCATAGAGTCCAGGAGAAGGACAAGACTGGAGACAGCCCAGAGAGAACGAGAAAGGGGCCGCAATATCTGCGAGGCTTGGGCTGAGGTATTGGGGAGGAAGGAGCCTCAGACAGCGCCCCCTAGGGGAAGGGGTGGTACAAGAAGAAGGGCAGCCTCCCACTAATGAACCAATCAACATCAAAGATGTCAGGTGAGTAGGCGGGCAGTTGCCCAGAGACAGTTGCGGAGGCCATATTGAGAGCAGCCCCAAGGCGCGCTGTCATAGGGGACCTGTCCAAATGAGTAAACTTGGGAGGGTAATAGTGCCCTATTAGGTGACGGGGACCCTTCTTGGGTTTTTATTTCTCCTTTGGGCACAGAGCTGTGCCACTGCTTGGTTCTGTTTCTTATCCCATGCTGCTGTGATTCCTGTTGTTATCTTGCATCTGTTGTATTAGAAGAGGATTATCAGCTATCCTATATTGCATATTGGTATTTAGGGTATTGGGTAATGTATTTATATATATTCTGTTTAATGTAACCTTATTATATATGTTTATATATTGTCCTGTTACTATCAGGTATTATTGTCATTCGGTTGTATTGACTATCCAGTAAGTTTCTATTGGATGTAACCTTATTGTATATGTCTATTTATTGACCCATCACTGCCTGTTATTTTTGTCATCGATCTGTTGATTAATCTGATGCTTTAGCATTAAGTGTTCCTTTGCCTGCTGCCTAGAGAGCCCTGTCAGGGGGTTAGGTTGCAGACTAATCAGAAGGCCAGAGGATAGGCCCGTGTTTAAGGTCAGAGTTAGAGTGTTTGTTTGGGTGAATTTATATACACAAATGCCATTTACAGATATATTTTTATGAATGTAAGTGTATTGCTGTAAGTTATTTATTAATGTGTAACATTAAACCTGTACATAGTTAAGAATCACTTTGACTCCTAGTCTGCTCTGCTGTGCTCTGTAGGGAAGGAGGTGACCTGGCCTATAACTAGGCAGACACGCTTCCCACAGCATATACACTCCTACTAACATCCTTTTCATTTGAAGAGGGGGTACCTTCTGCGTACCACCCAGATTACAGTGTTTCTTTTTTTAAAAAAAAAAAAATCTCAATTTTTGGTTTAAACAATTTTGGTTACTTTTTTTTAATCATGGAAAATATAGATTTTGGGGTATTTTTTTTTAAAACTGAAAATTGAGAATGGTTATCAGAGAAAACTAGGATCCCTGATAACTGAGTGTAGGGTTATTTAAATTCTTCTAGGGTTTAAATCTGAAAGACTAATTTTTGCCTGGAATTTCTCAAAAAAAATCCATGGAACTGATATCTCCTTTGTTTCTTAGACTTTTCACACATTTGAACCTAGTTAGAAGTAAATAATAATACTTGGTAGCATATCACATTTCCTTAAAAAAATCATCCTAATTTTAAAGATATGAGTTCCAAAAAAATTGCACACTTACGTTGGAAGGATAAATACTCCTACTGTATAGAACAATTAACTTTTTGATTATACCCAATATAACACAATAAATAAAATGTTAAATCAATCTGTAAGAAAATTCATGTGTACTTGCATACAAATACACATACAAACACAATTTCTCTTCTAATAATAGTACTAAAGTTTAAAAGTGTTAACACTGGCTACCTTTTGAGTGTATATCTAAGCCTTTAATCAGACCCCCTCCTTGTTTTAATACATTAGAGTACATCCTTTAATTACATGAGCACATTATATTTTTTTCCTCAGAACCCTTGTCTCATTCACTGCCCAAAATGAAGGGGGCTAATGGAATGAGCAACTATTCAGTATATTTTTAACCTTATTGTTCAGTTTATAGCTCCATGCCTGTTTTACTGCACACTATAATTTGCTGTGAAGACAGAATTATTTATCTCCTTTTGAGCTTCTCTATAGTGCTCATCACTATGATATATGAGTGCTTCACAAGCATAAATTAATTTTCACAGTAATCATCTGAGATTAAGGGGCTTTATTATCTCCATTTTACAGATTGAGAACTGAGGCATAGATTGATTAAGGCCTGAATTTTCTGCAAATTTTAAATACCGCCTCTGACATACTGAGACCTTGAATTTTCATAGCATATCACACAGATCACTGAATATGTTAAAAAAAAAAAAAACAGCTATCAACACATGTTATGAGCTGTCAGGTCATCTTCAAAAGCATACACTTCAAGTGAAGCATCCAGAAAATGAAAAACACATGCTTAGTACCTATTAATGAAATATTCTGTCAGTTACAGGGGTGTTTTGTAACTGTCCTCATTTCATTACTCGGGCATACCCTTCCACTGAGGATTCACAACACATAACCTTTTCCTAGAACTAGGTGCTTAAGTCCTTTGGAAAAAAAACAAAAACAAACCCACAAAAACTATGAAAAAATGAAGGGTCATTCTTCCTATCAAAAACACAGGAGGAAAAAAAGCAAACATTCTAGGCATATCTACACATTCATTAATGCGCTGTAGTTACAGCGCGTTACATTTAGTGTTTGTAAAACCAAGTATTAAATCAATGTGCAGTAACCAGTGCTACAGTGCATTAGCACTAGCACATGACTTTTTTAGTGAGGCAGTAGTGGTGTATTAGCACTGTTTGTGACATGACATTCTACTGTGCCATAGTATTAAGCTACTGTGCATTAATCATCTTGTGTAGCTGCATCCTCTGTCTATGATTATTTAGGATACCAGAATTCTAAAATCAGTTTATTCTCTAATTGAGCCCACATCTTATACATGCCAGGATAATGCTTGACAGCCTGAATGTTAAAGTATCTAAAAGAAGATAAAATATATATATATTTAATATCAGTATTAAAGATGTATTGGGTCAGGAAAAGGCAAAAAGAAAAAATAAACCCACAGGAGTGAGCATGATTCTGTAGGCTAGTGGTTGGTGTACTCTGCAGGAAATGTGTAATCTTGGATTCAAGTCCCTGTTTCATTTGATGTATAGTACCAAGTATTCAGTGAAGGAGGGATTGAAAACCTGTTTTCTTCTGCAGTCTTTTTAAGGTTCTCATGCAAGAGTTTATATATGTGTATGTGCATTGGTAATACGTTGGGTTTTTTTAGACCAAAGTTGGGCGGGGACCCCAACAGATAAATAAACCAAAAGCAACAGTAGCAAACAGGAATTCACTCAAGTGTCGTCACGTTGATAATAAATGGCATTATTTTCATGGCTGAAATTTTCACACAAAATTCTACCATTTGAGCTAACAACATAACTGATAGTAGGAATAGGTTGGAAATATGTGGGTCAGTGTTAGTGAGAAATGGGACTTTGTGAGAGTTGGTTTCAAAGATATTTGCTGATATAGGAGGAATGTTGATACTCAAGAGTGTTCACTTAATTTCTAAATCCCAGAGGCATATATGTACTCTATTGGTCATAAACTCTTCTTACAACTTGATTCCTTCTCTTCCTTTCAGACTTATCCCAGTTTTAATCTGGGTCCTTGTTCCAGTCTCAACTATCTGGTCCTTTCATAGTCTGATTCTCCTATTGCAGTCCCAGCTTTTGTGCACCCCATTAGTCTCAGCGCTAATTTTCTCATGGCCCTAAGTTATCCAAGAATTAGGTTATGTTTTTGGAAATTGGTCCTGCTTCAGTTAACTTCAGTGAGAATTCCTCTAGTATTTCTGTAACATACAGTTTATACATCAAATTTCTTACTTCATGTAGCACAAAAAACAGCAATTATGTGTGACCTTCTTAACAACTGTTTTACGGACCTATTTAAATTAAATAAAAAAAGCATTGTGTTCATGCTTTTCCTGACTTTTAATATCTTCAATATAAAGTGACTTCCTTATTTCGTTAATTAGGAAATAAAGCTGAAATAAAACAGCATGTCTCCTATTTCTTGTGGGTTCTTTTAAAATCTTTTTACTTAGCTATATAGCTTTTCTTAGCATAGCTATCTAGCTTAGCTATCTACCTTAAATTTTAACATCTTTCTGATTTATTAGAATCTATATTTTATAGATAAGAAAGTACAAGCGTATCTTTCCTCTCCTATTACTTTTGATCCAATAAATTAAGTGCTCTCTGAGGAGCTATTTTTAGAATTTTAGAAACTAGATGTAAAAAAAAAAAAAAAAGACAAGCAAAAAGCCTAGTATCTATATGTTCAACTTGCTTAAAGAATGAACTCTCCAGTACTTCTCAAATACTACATTTTGGCAATTGCCCCCAGGCGTATATTTGCCAAACATACTTAAGCAGTATTTATGCTGTCTGAAATAGTATTTACACTGATTTTTCCTACACTTAAAATACAATCCTTAAAACAGACACTCAAATCAAGAGAGCTAAACTTGGACACTGTTCTGACCTCCAAAGTATCAACCTTATGACAAGGGCAAAAACAATCTGTTCATCGCTTACAGCCCCCAGCCTGAATACCTTAAAAATATAATGAATGACCTCTAACCCCTCCTGGAAAATGATAACCTTGGTGGAGAGGGAGGATGAGCCTGTTCAGGGAGCGATCCATGGGCATTGGGTTGTGTAGTCATACCTACTTCCCCTGCTTAGAGTCCTGCTCCACTCAAAGTTTTAAACAAACTGCCTGGTAGGGACAGCTGTATTTCTTTTAAGGCAGGTTGATGGAGTCATTTGACCTCATAGCTAATCCATTACCAACTGATCTCAGCTAATTTCTTCACTCCATGTGTGTTAACAACCTTTGATCTTCCACTAATCAAGTTATCTTTTATTTTACAATTATCCTGGTGTTTTGTGATCACCTCCATAATGTGTTCAGTAAAGATATGCTGCTACATAGGAACCTGTAATATGTGGTTTTATTCCTAGAGGAGTCAAACCCAGAACAAATTGAAGACAGGGGAGGGAGAGGCTGGCTAGGCTGAAGGTAGGCCTATCTGTTCAGTAGTGGTAGTACTACACAGTGGTCAGAGGCAGGAGAGAGTTGTGTAAATTAGACAGAGATAATGGAGGCTGTGAGTGGCTGAGCCAATGATGCTACCAGTGCAGCATAAAGCCAAGTATTGGCAGATACAGAGGGGCAGACTGCAAGTGGGCAAAGCAGCCCCCACTCTCTGAGCCCCAACTGCTTGCTTTTACATGTGTAGGGCACCATGGGCTGTTACAGTCCTGACCCCACCTGTCCTATGCTCTGGGATCATGATAAGCAAGGGGAACATTTGGGGAGACTTTGAGAGAAAGAGGCTTCTGGAGGCCACGAGGAGCTGGATTGGTTGTGGGGGGGGGGAGTCCTCAGGCACCAGTGGACTTATGGGGGAAATGGGAGCCTGTAAAGAAGAGGGGTGTGAGGTTGATTGACCTGTTCCTCCATCCATATCATATACAGCATCACTTCCAAAACCCCTGTGCTCTCTACAATGCCCAGATGGAGAAGCCCCTACATAGGGGAGTGAATGGACACCAAATTCAACATCAGTTCCAGAAACACTCAAAAGCCTGTGACTTCTCCATACATCACTGACATCAGGATAGCCATCATTAAACAGATAAACAGACAAACAAAAACTTTAAAGAATTACTTGAATGTACAATTGCAGAACAAAAAATCATCCCCTGGCTGGATTATTAGAATCTGGGTCTCACCAGTGACTATGGATTCTTATTTCATTAGCTGCAGTAGCTGTTTTACTCTGGTATCCCTCTATGTGCTAACTGCTTTGTTTATTTTAATTGACCCACGCAATCTACTTATTGATTGATTAAATGATTTTAATCAATTCCCTTCCAGTTTATATCACATATTTTCTTTTTAATAAGTTCATTCCTAACATCTGACAAAGTAGGCTCCTGTCTATGAAAGTTCATGCCTCTGAACCAGTCTTTAAAGTGCCACTCTACTTGTGCTTGACTTCAGATTAACCAAGCTAACTATCTCAGAAACCTTATTCAAGATTTGGTGACCAATAAAGTAAAGCAAGAAAGACTATGATCTCATAGGGATAATGGAGACCTGGTGGGACTCCACCTATGACTGGGCCACAGGTGTAAATGTCTATACCCTGTACAGGATAGCTTGCACATATAAAAGGGGTGAGGGTGTAGCTCTCTATGTCAAGGAAAGCTAAACATTCCTGCAAATTGACATTGACACCCAGGGAGGATGACTGGAGTCTCTCTGAGTTAAAATACATGGGGAGTGTGGCACATGGGATGCTGGATGAAGAATAAGGCTAAGACTGCATGCTCTTGGTGCATGCTTGTCATGGGAGATTTTAACTACCCAGACATCTCATGGGAAGAGCACTTGGCCAAATCTGATTGGTTGCAAAGCTTCCTCACATGCATGGATGAGTTCTACCTGACTCAAGAAATCTATGGGCTGACAAGAGGTAAAGCATTACTGGACATGGTACTGGCCAAAGGGGATGATCTAATCAGCGACTTAAGAATCAATGGAAATCTGGGTGATAGTGACCATGAGTTGATCACCTTCACTATTCATTGCAAAGCTGGCAAGTTAGTTAGCAATGCTGAAGTCCTTGACTTTAGGAAAGCCTACTTTGACAAGCTCAGGAGCATCACTGTTGAGGCCCTAAGGGACCACGACTTGACAGGAAGAGGAGTCCATGAGAAGTGGTTGCTCTTTAAGGGAGCAATCCTGACAGCACAAACGTTATCTATTCCATCTCAGAGGAAAGGTAGCAAAAGAGCATAACAACCCTCTTGGCTTAGCAGGGACCTTGAGGACCTCCTATGCCTAAAAAGAGAGACTTTAGAAAAGCTGGAAGGCTGGAATCACCACCAAGGAGGAGTACTCAGCACTCGTTCGTGCCTGCAGGGAGTGGACCAGGAAAGCCAAGGATGAAACCAAATCCATCTGGCTTCACATATCAAAGTTAATAAAAAGTCCTTTTTATTAAGGAAAGGGTAACATTAGACCCCTGCTGAACCAAATGGGAAAACTGATAACTGACACCCAGGAAAAAGTCAACCTGTTTAATGCATACTTTACATCGATCTTTTATCTGCCCAAAGGGACCACCCTGCCTAGAATGACATGGGACGGCTAGGGTGAGGGTGTATCTATACCCAGCATCAGTGTAAACCTTGTAAAGGAACACCTTGAGAGGTTGGACACCTTCAAGTCAGCTGGTCCTGACAGATTACACCCTAAAGTACTTAAGGAGCTGCCTGGTGTCATAGCCCAACCACTGGTAAAAATATTCAAAAACTTATGGTGCTCAGGTGAAGTACCTGAAGACTGGGAGGAGACCAATGTGGTACCCATCTTCAAGAAAGCACAGAAAGATCCTAAGAATTACAGGCCAATCAGCTTGACCTCAAACCCCGGTAAGATTCTGGAAAAAATTATCAAAGAGACCTTTCTTGATGAGCTGGCTGAGGGCAACATCCTTAGGGACAGCCAGCCCAAGTTTGTCTTGGGTAGGTCTTGCCTGACCAATCCCATCTCTTTCTATGGCCAGGTGACATATCACCTGGACAAGGGAGAAGATATTGGCATCATATATTTGGACTTTAAAAAAGCCTTTGATTTGGTGTCCCATAATCTTCTCAAGGAAAAATTGGCCAACTGTGGCCTCAGCTACACTACAGTTTGATGGCTGGGAAATTGGCTCTGAGGTCAGATCCAGAGAGTAGTAGTTGACGGTACCAAATCATTATGGTGCTCTGTGACCAGTGTTGTGACTGGTCCAAGGCTTTGTCCTTGGACCAGTTCTCTTTAACATCTTTATCAATGATGAGAACATTGGTATCAGAAGTGCACTGGCCAGGTTCACCAAAAACACTAAACTTTGGGGCATAGCGTCCATACCTGAGGACAGGCTAGTGATCCTGACCGACTTGGGTAAGCTTAGTAAGTGGGTGGATACAAACCAGATGACGTTCAATACCAATGCAAGGTACTCCACTTCAGAGGAAGAAACCTGCAGCATGCTTATAGGCTTGGCAGTGCTGTGCTTGCTAGCACCACGACTGAAAGAGACTTGGGGTTCATGACTGATCACAAAATGAACATGAGCAACCAATGCAATGTTGCAGCTAGTAAAGTGAACAAAACTCTGGTTTGCATCTGTAGATGCTTTTCAAGTAGATCTCAGAATGACTTCCTCCCTCTATACTTGGTCTTGGTGAGGCTACAACTGGAATACTGCATCCAATTCTGGGCTCCACAATTCAAGAAGGATGTCGAGAAGCTTGAAAGAGTCCAGAGGAGCACCATGTGCATGAGCAGAGGGCAAGGGAATAGGCCTTATGAAGAGAGGCTGAGAGCCACTGGACTCTTCAGCCTGGAGAAGTGCAGGCTTATGGGAGCAGGCTCAGGCTGGTGTCTGCCTATAAGTACATAAGGGGTGTGCATCAGGATCTGCGGGAACATCTATTCACCAGAGCGCCCCAAGGGATAACAAGGACTAACAGTCATAAACTTCTCCAAGACCGTTTTAGGCTGGACATAAGAACATTTTCTTTACTGTCTGAGCCCCTAAGCCCTGGAATAGTCTCCTTCCAGAAGTGGTGCAAGCACCTACTCTGGACTCATTCAAGAAACATTTGGATGGTTATCTTGCTGGGATCCTTTGACTCCAGCTGACTTACTGCCCCTGGGACAGAGGGCCAGACTTGATGAGCTTCAAGGTCCCTTCCAGTCCTAATATCTATGAAATCTATGAAATTTTTAGGGAAATCTAATGGTTACTTGGGAGATTTGCAAAGCATGACTAATGTGCTTCATTACCACGGGACACACATAGGCATGCTTACATGGTTAGGATTCTAAGCATAAAGAGCCTGGATGAGCTATGCATCCTATCTATGCTGACCCACTGAGATGATAACTTGTCCCTGGGGAGATAAAATGAACTACCCAAAGGCGTTGAACAACACACAGACTTCCTTAGGAGCTGAAGATCAGAGACACAAGCCTCATGGAACCACCCTGTAGTTATGTGATTATACCTGGTACGTTATCCTCCTGTTACATTATCTTTTTAATCTTTTTTCTGGATTTGGCATGAATTTAGTTTATAGTAGGTCTGAATAATAGTCCTTCGAAAACTTGTAGAATTACTTCAATTTTAACATGATTCTACGTTTGAAAATCACTATTTTATTTGCAATAATTTACTGTGCATAGAAACTTGACAATGAAATAGGAGTCCTCTCACAGGATCACTCTAGATCCTTACTTTTCTTTCATTTGTAATGAAAATACTTTTTATTTACAGCAGTATAACACCAGAATCAGGATTATTAAAGATTTTTTGTGCTCTGAATAAAATGCTATATTAACATTATACCCCTTCCTTTTAATTTTCAACTTCAACAGTCATATTGCTGAAAAATTCTAAATTTAATAAAGAATTTACAGAAAATTCTAAATAAGGAGATTCAAGGTGAAAAACTTCTGTTGTTCTGAGTAAAATGAATTGTGAGAACTTTATAATTGTCTGTCCCAAGCATTTACATTTTTCTCAAAAAAGCTGCATTTTTATGATATAATTAGGAATCTCAGGCATACACTTGTAAAATGCAATTATATAATTACAGTATAGTAATTTTAATTAAGTAATTAGTTCTGGGGCTGTGAAGCATAGAAAGTGATGGAATTAGCATAGTCACCAAATCTGGATAGTAGGCTCAGGAATGGGAAGTGGAGTCTATTAGATCTGTCTCAAATCAGGATTCTGGAATCCAGTCCATACTGATACTAGCAGTTGGATATAGCTTTTTTCCTGCTTGCGGGAGGCTGGGGAAAGAACTAAGGGTATGTGCAGACTAAACAGGGTCCCAAAATTGAAGTGGTGGGTTTTTAAAAACACTGCTTCAATTTAGGGCAAAGTAAACCCCTGTGTCATGTACACCCATGTCTTACCTGTCTCTCCAGCAACAGGGTGGGGAGGGCGAACTGCTGACGGAAGGAGCAGTCCCTGGGTTGCAGGAGAGCAGAAGACTGAGGTCCCCCCCTGCAAGCAGCACCTGCCTACAGGCACCTGGGTTGAATGGTCCTGGGGGGGCACTGCAGCTGTGGAGGGAAGGACTGGGTCCTCACACAGCTCAGGGAGGCAGGCAGACTCTGGGGTGGGGGAAGAGATTAGGCTTGCCATTTTTCTTTTCCTTTCTTCTGTGGAGCCTGCCTTCCCAGGTTGCTGCCAAATTGCCCGCTTGTGCTGCCTGCAGAGCCCCTGAACCACATGTATCCTGGTGCTTCACGCCACGGTTGTAGGGCAGCAACCTAAAACTCCTCAGGGGTGTTTAAGTTTGCTGTGTCCCGAAGTCAGTTAAGGCACATTACGCCACTGAATGTGCTACAGTGGCTGGAATTAATATACAATATGCCACCAATGTGTGTGAACACCAACACCATTAAAGCGGTGCAAAAGTATTTAACTCACTTTAAAGTGTTGTGCACACAAGCCCCTTGTTTCATCTACAGGCATCCTAAAAAAAACTATCTTGTAATAGTATCCCTCAAATACTGAAAAGTCCATGCTGCTTATAGCAGATAGTAAAGACTATGGCTTTTACACCCAATGATATCTGTAGCTGTTGCTGCAGTGTATTTTATTAGTGCTACTCTGGAAATTAAAGACATTACTTTATTAAAGACATTATTAAATGAAAGGTAATACTTTATACAAAACTCAGATATGACCCATTCATATTATCTTTTCTACCCACATAGAATTTAATAGAAAGAGACTATTTGTGTACAACCAACAGGACTTGAGACAATGGGAAAGATAAGGATATTGAGGGTTCTTGAGAAAACAGTGAGGGAGCAATTAATAGGCAAACAACATTGGCTGGCTTCAATCAGACTCACAAGATTTACTTTTACCAAGCATGGGATCAAAGAGAATGACAGACCTTTCAAGATGCTGGGCTGACAGGGACTGAATGGGTTACCAGCATGACTGCAGGACAGTCTGTCTTACCTAGTCAGAAATGTAGTTAAATGGAATGAGGGAAAATTAAAATTGCTTGCAAGGAAAGATTAAGGTGTAGGTAGGACTCCTTTATATAGGTCTTTGTTGTTTTATCTCTTTGTTTTGCATCCTATGTACCATTAAACTGATAAATAATGATTTGTTTTGGCAATGTGGCTTTCTGAGTTACTTTAGTGGGCTGCTGTCATAGACTACCTCATTAAAAAGTCTTATAACTTTCAAACCTATTGGAATCTGCTGTGTTAGTATGGTCAGCAATCAAATGGGGGACTCTGCCTTCTACATGTCATTTTGGAGAGTGGTTGAATTATATAGTTCTTCTCAGAGGTGACAATAAACAGCTATATCACCTAAAGGGACTCACTCCTTTGAAGGGACTAGAAGGAATCTAAAATATAGTTCACTTGTAACCATGACAGCTTCCAGTGGCATTACAGCTCTAGAATGACTTATGCTCTCAAGGGAGGAAGAGGGAGGGAAGGAAGGAGGGAACGAGATTATTGTCAATAGGAAGAGGTTCTTAGCACAGATGTGGGTCTCAGCAAGATAATACATCATGTAGCAATATTCATGGGCCACTTCTCATGCCTTGTCTAGGAAACAGGCAGCATTTTCTGGTTTGTTTGTAGATGTCCAGGTACAAATCAATTATTACAATAGTAATGTAGAATATAGGCTGTCATGAACCTACAATATTTGTGTGGTGTTTATGGGATGTTATGCATGTTTTCTTCAAATTGTTTTACTGATAAAGCAAGTGTAGTCTCTACATACAAGTAGAATCTAGTTGTATTTAGATTTCTCCTTATTACTATATCTCTTCATATTCATATTATTATATGAATTGTGGTATTTAATATGAGCATTTTTATGTTTATTTGTTTGGCCAAGACTACTTACTAGGACAATTAACATAAATGTTCCTCTCCTATTCACACATTAGAAGAGTAATTTCTGAAAATTAGCATCTGATGTGAATGTATTTAATGGCCAACCAGATAGATTTTAACAGGCTTGGCCTGTGGCACTTCCAGCCTGGCCCTTCCAGACATGATGAATTTACATTTTAAAAAGGGATATATGTAGCAAGGAAAACACCTGGCTATCCAAGGTACTTTAAAGACTGGGGTGTAGGCATGTCAGCAGTCTGACATAGGTGGTTAGGGTACTGGGAGAGGGCAGGAACCAAATTACAGACCAACTCAGGGGATAGGAGTCAGATACCAAGTTAGGAGATCCAAGGGGAAATCCAAGGGTAGAGTCTGAGTCCCAGACTGAATCAAGGTTTGGAGTCAGAAGCCAGTACCAATGTCAGGATGAGCCAGAAATCAGAGCCAAGTTTGGGGTACACTAGCAGTCAGGACCAAAGATACAAGATCTAAGGGAAAATCCTGAAAGTCCAGAATCAGAAAACAGAGATGACTAGGATCAGAAACTACTGCTACTCATGGATGTAAATGAGAAGGTGCTTTCTGGAAGAGTCAACCAGGAGGGCCTCACAGTGTCCAGCTGGCTCAGCAGCTGGGATAGGTCTGCCAATCAGAGCTCCAGGGAGGTGTTGCAACTAATCAATCAGCCTGACAGAGCTGTCTATTAAGGCCCCTGACAGCTATGTGAGAAAGTTTTCCCACTGTGAGAAATGCCCTAGTGAGAGAGAGGATCCTTGGGATACATCTGGAAGGATGCAAATATTTTCTTTATTAGAGCAGGAAATATTTCTGGTCTGCTAAATGGATACACACTTGGGGATCAAGAAGCATATATGTATAATATGATCTTCCTATGGAGTGCACATAGTGTCTTGGTCCTCTAGACTAAGTGAAGAGGACCAGAGGGCTATATTGGGGGAGGGGGGGAGGGAGTAATAAAGATCAAACAGCCCGAGAGAAGGGACAGATTACAATACAAACAAGATGACAGCATGTGTATCTGTTTCACTCACAACACATGGTATCAAAAATGGGTCTGATCTGCCTCTCTGTCTGTCTTGATCCCTCAAACTGTCAGAGTACAGAGTCAGGAAGAGACTGTGCAGCAGGCTGGAGACAGTCTAAAAGCCCATTGCAATTATGGAGGCTAACATGGATGGCTTTGCTAGAGAAGCTTGATTATGGGAATGGAGGCAGCTGGCCTTGCTGCATTGAGAGGTGTCAGATTGTTTCAGGTTTATCAGAAATACCAGGAAAATCCTATCTATCATCTTTGCTATGGGAGAGGCTGTGGATGATATTCAGTGCATCCTCCCCCCCACTGAGAAAGAAAAGAAAGACAATAAAAAAGTGAAAGAGGCATTTGATGCTCACTTACAATAAAATAAATGCATATGAAAGGCCAATTTTTAAACAAGACATCAGGAACCAGAAGAAATAGCTGAAACTTTTATTACTGTATTTCATTTATTACATAATTGCTGAATACTGCAATTGTGAAGTTTTGGAAGAACTCAGAAGGATTGTTGTAGGAATCAAATAGCACAGTTTATCAGCACCACTGCAGCTAGATCCAGAGCTCACATAAGAAAAATAAGATGCAAGAAACAATAAAGAGACAACAATATTACTGACAACTAACAATGTACCCAAAACTTCATCAGATAATACCAATATACTAAAGAGACAAGAGATAAGGGGGAAAATGACCTTCATATCTAAAATACATTATAAAAGTAGAGAAAAAATGAGGGAAACAATCAAGGAACTTTAATAGTGAAAGCAGTGAAAGGTGTAGTAGAAGTAGCAAAACACCAAACTAAGGTTGACAACAATATCTAGCAATAAATACAGAATACAAGAAATGCTGCACCAAAGAATATTTTGAAAGGCTTTGCAGACCATCTAGGCTAGAGGAAATAATTCAGGAAGTAAAAGTGGTATCAAATGACAATCAGCTTAATTTACTAGGAGCTATATTCTCAATAAAATAACCAACTATTTGGTATGCTAATATAGGCATCCATGGTCAAATCATTGAATTTAAAATACATACTGGAACTGAAGTTACTGCAATTTCTGTAAAGGACTATGATCAATCCTGGGATGGAGATCTGCAAAGGTCAGATAAAATTCTCAGAGGGTCAAATAATACTGTACTAGAAGTGTGTGTCTGATTCTAGAAAAAATTAAAAAAAGAGGAAAAAAGCTGTTACAACCTATCTATGGTACAAAGGTTAATAGGGCCCTTACTGGGATTGCCAACAATGCAGGGACTGTGCCTAGTAGAGATACTGGACTCAAATCTTAGCCAAATGCAAACAATACAAGAGATGTATTCTCAGATCTTCACAGGACTGAGAAAGTTGTAATAAAATTAAATTGGTGCTACAAACAAATCCATTTGCTTTAACGGCTCATCAGTGAGGCTCCCCATTCCTTTTACAACAGAAAATCAAGGAAGAATTAATGGGGATATGATGGAAGCACATGTGATGGTGTGTCTTTATGTAATCAAACAATCTTTATTTTCCATGGGACAAACTTGCTCCATACAGGAACCAACATAAGCAAAAAGTGCACAAATAACAAATCACAATTTATGGTCTTTCCTCAGACCCCGAGAGGGTAACCCTGGCTCTGTGCTTCTTCTTTAACCACTGTAACCTTTTAACTCCCTCTAGGCCAGGCAGTTATCTGGCCTAGTCTTCCAGACAGGCAGACTTTCCCTTTCCAACCATCTGCAGCCCCTGAGCAATGTTCCCTGTTATACACAGGAAGAATAGCAGTGTGACTGTATGAGGAACTTCTAGGATGTCTTGAATTAAAAAAGGAAAGTATACAGGCAATGAGAGAATGGTCAGGTAACCAAGGAAATGTACAAAGAAATACCAAGAACATGCAGGGTTGGCATGGCAATCCGGAAGGCAAATATAAAGAATGAGCTGCCTTTAATAAGGCAAGTTAAAAACAACACAAACAGGTTCTATAAGTATGTTGAACATAAAAGAAAGGCAAACACTGTTTACTCCCCAGGAGGGACTTTTAACAGAAGATACAAAGTAAAGCTACTCAATAGTAATTTTGCCTTAGTCTTCACAAAAAAAAAAAAAAGCTGCAGCCTGGCACCAAATTAGAGTTATGTGGCTAAGGAAGGGGACAAGCTAAGAGATGAAATAATAAGAGATGGAGAGCTTTTGATGGGTCTGAATGAATTCAAGTCATGGGGGTCTTATACATTTTATCCCAGAGAACTGAAGGAACTGGTGGAGGAGATATTAGAACACTTGGCAATAATAATCACGAAGATGCGAAAGGCAGGTAAGGAACCAGTTAACTAGAAAAGGGCCAATGCAATGCCCTTTTTAAAAAAGACAAGAAGGAAAATCCAGGGAACTACAAACCAGTTAGCCTCACCTCAATACCTGGAAAGTTTCTGGAACATATCCTAAGGAAATCAATTTGCAGGCATGTAGAAAAAGACTTACCACAAGCAGCCAGCATAGATATATGAAAAACAAATCATATAAAATAAACCTGATCATCCCCTTTGATAAAGTAACTACTTGGGCGGATGAAGGCAATGCTGTGGATATAGTGTATCTGGTCTTCAGCAAGGCTTTTGACAAGGTAATGCATGGCCTTCTCATAAACTAATTAGAGAAACAGGCTGGACAAAATTACTATAATGTGGATAGACAACTGGCTTAAATAGCTGCAAGCAAAGGATAGTTATGAATGGATCCATGTCAGAATGACAGGATGGTTTCAGTGAAAACCCACAGGGGTCTGTTTAGGCCTAGTGCTATTCAACAAGTTTACTAATGATTTGAATAGAAACCTTCTTAAGCAAGTTTGCAGATGACATGAGGAATGTAAGGTTTGTGAATATATTGCAGGACAGAAGCACAATTCAGAAAGATCTCAACAGATTGGAAAACTGGGCTGAAGCTAACAGGATAAAGTTCAATGCTGACAAAGGCCCTACCCCTTGGGAAGAATCATAGATACAAATACAAAAAGAGTGACACTTGGCTGGGTGGCAGCACTAAGGAGAAGGATGTGAGAGTCTCAATACATGTATTCAGTATGATGCATGTTCACAAAAGGAGAATGAGGTCTGGGATGAATCAACAGAAGAATTATGTTCTATTTATGTTAGAAGACATGGAAGGTAATAGTGCCTCTTTACTTGGCACTAGTTAGGCCTCATCTAGATTATTGCATGCAATTTCAAGTGCCACATTTTAAAAATAATGTGGAAAAGTTAAAGAGGATCCAAAGGTAGCTGACAATGTAAGACATATGAAGAGAGGTTGAAGGTGCTAGGCATATTCAGCTTCAGTAAAAGGCACTTAAGAGGAGACTTGACAGCAGTCTTCAAATACTTGAAGGGCTGTCATATAGAAGATGAAAAGAACCTTTCCACTCTTGCTGCAGAGAGGAAGATGCAGATCAATTTCTTGCAGCAGAGTAGGTTTAGATTGTATATTGTGAAAAAAACTTCTTCATTGTTAAACTGATGAGGCAGTTGAATAGAATGGTGAAGTTGTGGATACTCCATCACTGGAGGTGTTCACAAAGAGATTGGATCAGTGGCTGCTGACTAGGGATGACTTATGTTTCACTATGGGTACATCCCCTGCTTTTTTTTTTTCTTTCTGAACAGAACACACATGTTATTGTGGCTGATACATTTTTCAAGATATATTTGTCATAACCAAATCAGTTGAGTGCCCCTGTCACAATAGAACTGCCCTAAGCAACTGCAGTCACTTTTAAATTTAGTACATTCCGCCTCATTACCTATTCCCACCTGGCAGTCTGTCATTGGCTACTCTAAAAGTATAAAGGTCCATGCAGCTTCCGCCCAAGTCAGGGAGCTCTGAACATGTGGCAGAGTAAACTCGGCGGATGGATCACCCACCAACAACTCCCCATCACCGACCATTCCTGACGTACCCCCTCATCCTGCCAGCTCGTTTCAATAACGAACTTGTCATCTCATCCTGTTACCTGTAACTACATAAGCAACCTTATCACCTGCGTCATGGCCACCGGCGGTGTTAGTAAAGTTAAAGTAAAAGTTTCATAGTTTCAGTTTCATAGTAACTAGGGTCAGAAGGGGCCTAGAGCAGGCCATCTAGTCTGACCCCCTGCCAATGGCAGGAAACAAGTGCTGGGGTC
>JAGPOW010003316.1:134898017-134911069 GCA_030014935.1 Caiman crocodilus
GCTGGCCTCAGGCGTTACTACAAGGGGTTTGATTTCACTACGAGGGTTTGGCCTCTTAGGTAGTGTCATGAGTCACCGCCTACAATGCAATCTGCACACCTTTCTTTAGGAAGGGACATGTAAAATAAAGTACAGGCATACGCACATATTTTCTCTGAAATGTTTTAGTTTCTAAAAGAAAAAAAAATGTTTTAATTATTAGTTGCCACTGAAATATGCAATGGAGGACTACAGGATCAAACCACAAACCAGGTCTGTTGAGGTGATTGTATTTATTATCAGCAGATTGGAGTCAAGTCCTAGCCTAAAGTGAGAGAATTACATAATAGTATCCAGAGCCAGGTAACAGCAGACAGTCTGTCACCTGGGGCTTTGTGTTCTCAACAGAGATAGGAGAAGTAGTGTTGCAATTCACCTCATAACTGTGATACAAGGAAAACTTAGCTTTCTGGTTGATCTAAGCACTATTTTAATTATTACAAACAAAGAAACAAATACATAAATGGTAGTTGAAAAGAATCAATCAAGAAAAACTGATTATCATCATTATTGAGTATAAAGACCACAGCCTTAACAGGTATAGTTTTCTGTAGTTCTGCAGTATTTGGGGAAGGTAGGCCTGTGCAAAGCAGCTAGTATTCACTTCGGATTCAGATTCGGCCAATTCAGGGGACGGTGATTCAATTCGAATCACTGTCCCAAATTGATTCATCTGAATCTGATACAGAGATTTGGCCACTGACATATTGACTAAATCTCTGAATCAAACAGGCTCCATCTCCCGACCGCTCTCCCAGCCCCATCAATGGCTGTCCCGTCCAGCCCCAGCATCCGGGGCAGCTATTGACAGGGCTGGGAAAGCAGACGGTGGCCAGGGGCAATCAGTGGAGCTGAAGGAGAAGGCAGGGGATGGGATCTAGTGGGGTGTCCCCTCATGGTCCCCTCTCCCTTCCTCCAGCCCACCCTCCCACTTACTGGCATGGAGTCCAGTTCCACTTCCTGCGGTGGCTTGTGGGGATTACCTGAATCTCCAAAACTCTCCAAATCTTTTCCAAATCAAATTGGAGAGCTTCAAATCAATTTGGACCTCTTTATTGGTCTTCCAGTTTGATTCAGGTTCAGAGATTTGGCCACCAAATTGGGCCGAATCACTTTCAAATCCAGTCAGCACCCAAAGCTTCACGCAGCCCTAAAAGAACGCACATGCATCTACACCAGCAGAGAATCTGAGACATATCATATTTTATTTATAAGGAAAAATATCCTTATTATATGTCAGCCCCTAACATATCTACTTTAAAGGACATAAAAAGGATAGAGTAATTCACATCTGGAAGGTTTTTACTTTTGAATTGAAATATCTAGATCAGTGGTTTAAAATCATATTTCACTCTTTGAATAAATAAAATGTAAAAGACCTCAGTCACCCTCTGGTTTCATAAGAAACATTAAGTTCAGTAACTCTTGCATTCAATTCAGTAAATGTCTATTATCCAATAACAGTTAAACAATATAAAGAACTTCAAAAATATCAGGGGTAGATAAAGCTATTCAGATGTGAATAGCACATTATCATCGAGTGAATAACAGAATGGAATATCATTTATCATTGTCAGTAACTGACAACTCATGCACAATGCAAGTGACTGTTGATTACTGAATAATTTTGAACAATATTCAAATAAAACTTTGCAAACTGCCTTAGCTATCCCATTGTATTTATGTTAATAAAATAGCACCCTGTTTTGTTTTACTACTGGCTTTGTACAAGTTTTCTATCGTTTTATAATTTTTTAATTGTGGAAATAAAAATAGCACCAGAAATATCTGAAGGAAAAATTATATATTACTGTGTGATCCTGATTCTAGTAGGTGCACAATTATTCACGTAGAGTATCAAATGCCCTTAGTTGCTCAGGAAGCTTGTGGGTATTCCTGGGTTCAGCATTTTCTTCAAACACTAATTAACCTCATATAGAGTTTTGCCTTTTCCTATTGAGAGAGCATATTTATTTTAGATGCAGTTTGTTTTTGTGCTACCTACAATAAGGATTTCTAAATCTGTTTATGAATAGATCCTAAAACCAGATGCAAATGACTGAAATTGCAAATGGCAACATCAAACTCACAGCTCCATAGTTAATTGGATTACTGTTAGCATTTCTAATTACTATTATGAGCTGATTCCTGCAATTAGTAAATCAGCAACACTTGTTCTACCAATTGAAACTGCATATTCATACAACACAGAAGGATTTAGGATTGAACTGTATGTTCCAAACATGATATGAATCTAGAATTGCAAAATAACTAAGATTTTTTGGCATAATTTGCTTTTATCTTCCATTCTCAGTATACAATGATAAAGGAATTACTAATTTAACATAATGAATATTTAATTAATCTTTTAATATGATATACTGCCATTTTTAGTATGTATACAAGAGTTCCACTGAATGCCAGAAATGTAAGTATAATAAGTATACATTGTTATCTGGGTAGTACCATTAAGCAATGTGACTCAAATAATTAAAGGATATATATTATGTCCTCTAATTTACTGTATATTACTATATTGCTAATATATACTAATAAGCTCTACATAACTATATATACTATATTATAAACCCTTTAAACACCCTGTGCAGTGTTTTTAGGCTAACAATTACTACATATATACATATATATGTATATATGTAGTGAGTGTGTGTGTGTGTTTGTGTGTGTGTATACTGCATAGTAAGCTATTATTGCAGCTTTTAACTGCCTCACTACTGTGCAGTGTTATGCTAATGCTCAGGAAGCATCTCATGTAGATGTGCCCAGTATATAGTAAAAACCTCTACATTATTTTATATAACATGTAGTATATATAGTATATATAGATATATAGGACTTACATTACCACATATATATATATATATATATATAGAGAGAGAGAGAGAGAGAGAGAGAGAGAGAGTAATGTAAAGGGTTTATTATATAGTATATATAGTTATGTAGAGCTTATTACTATATATTAGGTACATAGTAATATACAGTAAATTAGAGGATATAATATATATCCTTTAAGTATTTGCGTATCATTGCTTAATGGTTCTACCCAGATAGCAATGTATACTTTTAGATAGATAGATAGATAGATAGATAGATAGATGTAACAATGTATATTTATATATATATAGTAATGTAGAGGTTTTCTGTCTCTTTGCTCTTCCTGTTTGGGATACACTGCTTATGTCTACGTGAGACATTGACTCCTCAGTATACCAAGACTACTGTGCAGTAGCATCATGTGGCAACAACAGTGATGTGATGCTACTGCATAGTAATCTTGGGCTACTGCACAGTCGCATCACAAAAAGCCATTCATCAGTGCTACTGCTCAGTAATGACTGTTTCTACCTGTATAAACAAGTACCATATGATTGCACAGTAATGACTGTGCAGTCAGCATCTCATGTAGACATGGCCACTGACTATTTCATTAAAGCTAACTTAAGACCTCTGTCATACTGACAAGGTTTTGCTCTTCAGACACACATATGGTAGAAAAATAAATAATGTAAAAAAAGAAAGAGAAATGTATAAAAAAGACATTAAAACACCAAAAAGGAGGCAGATTTTCAGGTTATGAGGCTAATTCCTCTGCCAGAGTCCCTAAGGCTTTTAGGATCATTTAGAATGACCATTCTTCCTGGTACACCATGGTATGCTGTAGGAACTTCTACATTATTTCCTCTTCCTTGCCCCTAAGGAACATGGCATTGCCAAAGTGGGTATTTTCCAGAAAACTTCTGTTGCTGGAACAGATTACAAGGCAATATACTCTAGCAGGAAAAACAAACAACTGGCCAAACAGTTCCCTAAAGTTTTCTGATCACAGAGCAACCATTAAAAGTGCACTGTGTAGAAAAAGGCACAGCTATAGGCATGAAAATTTTGAAAATTTAATCTCTAAAACTGTATTCCAGGTTTAAAATTAGTATACAGATATTTAGAGTTACAGGCTCTTGAATGGGACATGATTAATTCCAATGCATAGCTTCTCACTTTTAGCACAAAAGCATTTTATAAAATTGGAATTAACCTGTTGATTAGGGAAGGTGGCAGGTTTTAAACAGGTCTGCAGTTTTCATTAGTATGCTTTTAATTTTTTTTTTTAATTGTATTTTAATGGCTTTCTATGTTCATTTTCATCCTTCGAACATTTTAGCTAATTATGAAGCTAGTAACCCCAACCTTCTGGAGGTTTAAGTAGATAGAATACCATAGACATTTTCTGCTGGTTTAGGTCTTTTGTATCAGGAAACTTCTCTGTCAAACTGGATAGTGATCTCATTACCAACACTCTTTTCTTGCTTCTGTTTCTCTTTTGTAAAGCTCAGCCAGACTTATAAGATTTAATGACTGAGAACAAGAGGAAAAATATCTTTTGATCCTTCTTGGGCTGTGGTCTACATGAGGAATAGAAGAGAATAAAGAGAAGACAGAGGTATGGTTATATTTAATGAACTGGAATATCCACTGGTTTCTAAAGAATTAGACAACAGGTTATGAAGAAACAAAGTATGTAGCATACTGAATATTTTTAAATGAATTTGTGAACTTTATTTTTAAATAAATGGACATAGAATAACTCTTGCATCAGCTATACTGCAATATACATTGCATTTTAAAAGAAAAGTAGTGCTGGCTCCTACCCTGGGGGTCTTTAAGAAGAGGCTTGATGCCTACCTGGCTGGGGTCACTTGAGCCCAGTTTTCCTTTTGCCCGGGTGAGGGGTCAGACTTGAAGATCTACAAGGTCCTTTCTGACCCTACTTCTATGATGCTATGATTATGATATGAAAAAAAAAGTACTTGAAGGGAAAGGCTTTTCAATAAAGATATCTTTGTGAAGAAAAGACAAAGATCACATTATAATTTCTACCATAATTAGAAACTGGCATCTTTTGAATTCAAGGCAATATGTTAACAACAGTACAACAAAAACATTTTAAAATTTGTTTCCTCCCTGTTTTCCAGGACTATACTCTTCTGAGGAAAAGTCTCTGCTGAAAATGGGCTAGACAGGGTAAATTGGTATTTTCTTTTACTGATTGTATCTGTGCCTAGAGGTCAGAAGCAAAATTTCTGTTTGCTTCAATGGACAGTAGCACAAAATTAAGCTCCCCCCCCACTTTTCTTTCCTTGTGATAAAACTGGTTATCCTTCTTAAACTGGATAAAATGGTTTAAATACTCTCAATATCTGTGATTTGATTATTACAATGGAAATTAGTGCATAAGTACCTCAATCTGGGTGATTACAAGAGTTACCATATTTGTCTGTATCTAAGATTATCTCAAATTTAAGATGACTCCCTAATATTAGATACTTTACATGGAAAAAATTATAAATGTGTTATAAATTTCCATTTACAGATAGTAATTATTGCAGGGTCATCTTAAATTCATCCTTCCCACCACTGCAGTGGGGAAGGGAGGGAAGCAGCAAATAAGGGGAAGACAATGGGGAGATGGCCTATAACAGAATCAAGCATCCTGACCAGGTACCTACCCAATGCCTGCCTCCCTACCATATGCCCTACCACTTGCCCTACTCCTGCCCTGCCCACCCTTTGCCATTGCTTACCCTTAGCAATGACTCTGGCTCCAGCTCCAGCTTCTCTCTGGCTGAGGCATGGAGCACATGGTGGCTCTGGGCCACACCCTGCCATGCAACAGTAATTACAGCAATGGCAATTCTGGTCCTGGGGCCAGCCTCAGTTTTGTTGGAGCCAGAGTCAATGCTGGAACTGTTGCCAGTGTCACCACTTCTGCCTGGTTTGGCACAGGCCTGGGCCACCATATGATCTGTTCCCCCTGCTGCAATAGGGCTGGGGCCAAGGTGGCAGGGATGAAGGTGGCACAGAGGGACAGTGGTTGTGGCTCTAAATCTGGCTCCAAACTCAGGTCCAGGCTGAAACCAGATCTACAGCAGCTGTCTCTCCTCCCCCCACCCCCACCCCCAAATCTGCCTTCCTTGCCAGGGCAAGTGCAAAGATTTTGCTTTCCTAGACAAATAACATTTTACCATCCTCCCTCCCATAGGCAGTGGGGTACATGTGAATTCTGCCCCAGTACTGCCCTCCCCTGCATGATGCCTGCTTTGCAGAAAGAAAGTCTTAGTCCTCTGTGGTCAGAGGAGCCTACAAACATTGTTTCCTTTCCCTCACTCCCCACACATCACAAAGGGATGCTGCTTGGGGACAAAGGGAAGTCAAAATACCTGTATAGCTGCCTGCTGCTCCTCTGGCTCTTGCAGGAAGCCTCCTGCCCAGAATTACCCACCTGGGATCCATGAAACTCTGCTCTCACTGGCCTGCCTTGCCTTGGAGGACCAAGAGAAAGGGGGTCATACTAATGCATAGAAAGCATGAGGTGGATGGAGTCTGGGCCACCTGCCTCAACTGGTCTTCAGGCTCTGTGCTCTGCACCAGCCTGCAACATGAGCAGCACAGAAGATACATAGGGCTGTGCACCTTAACTTGATCCAAAGCCTCCTCTGGGCAGCAGCCAAAGTGTGACTGGAAGGTGAGGCAGGGGTGAGGGCCAGAGGTCTTGGAAAGTGTGAAGCTGGAATTGGAGAAGGAGCAAAGCTACCCATAACAGGGAGCCTATGACTAATCTGACAGAGCCCTGCCACAGCAGCAGAGGCATGTCTATAGTAACTGGGGTAGCAGCAACAAGCTGCCCATCAAAATAAGAGAGAAGCAGTTTTGCCATGGTTAGCAAGTCACCTGACCAGGAGTGGGCAGGGTTTGAGAAGCATATAAGCACAAATTGAAAAGCGAATGCAACTGGGAGCTAGCAAGTAAGGTATTGAGGTCTGGCAGGGAGCTGGGACTTAGAGTTCACAGGATTTTGTTATGCGGCTAGGAAGCTATGGATTTAGTTACAGCCAGGGTGCTTAGGTTTTGGTGTAGTTAAACTAGTGGACCAGTAAAGCACTAAAAGGAAGTTTTGAGGGTCTCATTGGTGCCTGCGAGGCATGTCTTGAGCCCTGCCAGAGGTTAGGGCTTTATAGTAGCAAGAGAGAAAAGGGGAAACAGGTTTAGAGAGACCATCCCCAATGGACATGGCAGTCAGGGGTGTTAGAAGCCATGAAATTAGTCCTTAACTTGAGTAGTGACCTCATAGGGGAGGGGCAAAGCCAGACAACAGTTTAATAGGAACCTATAGATTGAAAGCAGATAAGAGCTCACTTTGGGACCTTACGGCAGCCTCCCTTTTCACTAATCAACCAATATATCAAGGCATGGCAGGAAAGGAAAAATGAAGAAGACTCAGAGATCCAGAGTGAAGGCAGGCGTCACATGGCTGCCAGGGGACATCATGGCTGCCTCAGGGGACAGATCCTGTTATACCACCCCAACAAACAAAGACAGGCTTTCTGGGATAATACAACCTGGGCAATGGTAGTTCCTGGCTGAGCACAAGGACTGCCTGTATAGCCTGAAACCTATTTTTGCCACTCTGTACAATTTGTATGCTTTTGCTGGATCTCGCCCCCACCTTGGTACTTGAATCCAAGATGAGGTGCTTTTCCCCACCCCACGTTGAATAGAGGGAAATCTTGAATTTGAGTAAATCTAGTAATACATAAAATAGTGCATGAAAAATTGTCTTGCATAGGAAATTTCCAGAATAATAATATACTGGCTTAAAATATTGCTAGTGTATGGTTGATTTTTTTTTCTTGGAAGAATATTTTAAGCTTTAACAAAAGGAAAGATTTTCACCCCCTCAATTATGACAAAGAGCAAACTAACCACAATGCACAAACTTTTGAAATTAGAATGACAGATTATAGAACCACTAGGTCAAAACATTTTAATGCATCACACCATGATACATGTTGTTTATGAATATAAAAATGTCTATCAATCCTTGTTACATATGTAAATGATTTGCATCTTATTATTTTTATTTTGGAAGGTAGTGTTTACAAGAATCACAATGAACAAAAATGTTAGTCTGGAATTTAGTTTTGATAACTAACTCTCTCTCTCTCACACACACACATACAAATGATGAAAATAAAAAAAAATTGTTTTTCCAAAATATGTCTTTAAAATGTTTAGGGATTCAATTTAAACTTACTTTCCACTAAAATACATATCTTTTTTAATCTGAAGAACTTATTTTATTGATTATTTGTCCAACATTTCTTAGCTTGCAATTTTTTTATCAAAATTAATTAAAATATTCTTTTTCTAGAAATGACTTGTTTGAAAAGTAGAAATATTGAAAAAAACAGTATAAATACACTATTATAATTGGATTCTACTATTAAGTTATAATCACACTGTGTGTGTGTGTGTGTGTGCATGTATGTGTAATGTTTACACACATGACTTTCAGGGATAGGAAAGAAGTTTCTCGCTTTAACATTGTCCCTGTCTGGGATGACATCTCATCCCCATTTTTTGTACTACTCTCTGTTTAGGAAGTGCATCCCTAAAGATGTTATATGTCTGTAAAGTCTTTTGTGTAGTAATGGATGTACGGATGCATAAATAAGGAAAGAATCAAGTAAACTGAAAAAGAAAACATGATTCTGAGAGAGAGAAATTTCAGGGAAGAGAAGTGAGATGAAAAGAAGGAAATAAAATAGAAGAGGGCTTATAAGGAGAATGATGTAGGGAACAAAGGCAATGTTAAAGGAAAGATAAATAAAAGAAGAAACAACAAACTGAAGACAATCAGACAAAGATGCACAATAGTCTTCCATAAAAAAGTGGATTTGAAATAAAGCCAGAAATGAAAACGTAGAACAAAACCATGAGATATATTACAAGTTGTATGTTTAGAAACACATTCTATTGAGCCCTTGTCAAAAACCTTCCACAGTAGAAGATCTTGATCCGTCTTTTGATTTTAAGTGGATATATCCCTGACCCCTAAATATTTATAGAACTGGTGTCCATCAAAGGCATAGCTTAGTGGAAGTGATTGATGATTATTATTAAAATGGTTATTTTTCACTGCTATTAGTGAATTAATCTTGGGAATTTTTTTTAAGGACTACTACTAGTAATCTTCTGACAAGAAAGAAATAAACAAAAACTAGCTATAAAACTTGTTTTGTACATCATAAAACTCATAAGGCACAAAGAACTCATGGTTAGGGTTAAGAAAAAAAGTCAGTACAAAACAGTTATCAATGTAATTAAGAATCTTTTACAAATAATTACTAAGAATGAAAATGATTAAGAAGAGTAAAGTGGGCTTAAAATGTCTCCAGGTACATTCTCAACTCTTACTTTCCTTAATCTTAGTTATTATTTGAATGGCTCTTTTTTTCCTAATTAAAAGAACCGAAGTATTTAAGACAGTTAGAAATTAGCCTCAAGGGACTAAAAGAAAGAAAATAAGACTAGAGATTGTTTCTGTTTCTTTGTGTACTGGTTTTATCCTTGATTAATAAGGCAACACAACTGAAAGACTATAATTGAAGATAACATACTCTACCATTGTCTGAAAGTCAGTTAGAGTACTTTGGTAGTAGGTCATTATCAGAGAATTATAGGGATTTACACAGGGTTTTATTTTAACATGCGATCAATGTTGTTTTTCCTCCAGTTTCATGCATTTTTATAAGTAATACTAGCAAGCCTAAGTACTGCATATTTATAACATTTTGAGTAATCTTTCCTTTATATTTTATTTGTACACTGAATGTTCATAAGATCTGTTTATTCTTTTTTGTACAAATAATATGCTTAGGCTACACTTTAGTAGATTCAGGTAAAACTTTACATGTATATTGTTGGCTCATATGTAGCAGGCAAGGTACCTGCAATTCCTTGGCATTTGCATCTGGAATTCTCTGTAGAAATATATGCATATTGCCAAACACAATGAAAATGGATTTCCAAAGCAAAACATCCTCCAGATTCTCCAAGAACAAATACTTTGCAATTTTCATTCAGGATAAAAATGTCCCTTTTTCACAGTGTGTCAGGAAATTCCAGCTGTTAAAGTTACCCTTTTTAAAGTCATCTAGGTGAGAATCCTTGTAACTTCTCAGAGAAGACAGGGCTATTTTCTTTTTAATGTATCCATCTAGATACATTTTCAAGGTGTTACCACATTATTCCTACTCACTAACCTATGACTCTTCAAATGCACAGAGATCTTTGGCTTGGAGGAAGGAGACCTCCAGTCTTCTCCCTTTGATAACTAACATTTGACTAATTAACTTATGTCTTCAACTCCTTTCATCCTTCACAAAAGAAAAAATGAAGATGAAAATGTAACCCTTACTGTTTTTTGAAACAGAATTTCCAATGACTTTAATCAGATTTCAGTTGCAATTCAAGATATCCATCAGCAGGGATCTGTTTTTCTCTGATAAAAAAATCCCCAAGTTTTGGATTTAAAAAAAGTAATCCAAAATTTACATTTTCCCATGATTAAAATGAAACACCACTCTTTCTGTGTGTGTGTGTGTGTGTGTGTGTGTGGTGTAATTAGTGACTTTTCATTTTAATCATGGAAAAATGTGGATTTGGGGCTATTAATTTTAATGCGGAAACTGGATTTTTTTTAATCTGAGAAAATGAGGATTCCTACCCATCAGTGTCCAAGACCCAAATTATGTCATTTTAAATATAAATATACTTGCAGGCTATATAGGAAATTGTGAACTAGAAGATAAAATTTTGAGTAGATAATTATTATGAGGGGTTGTAGTAAGCAGAGGCACAATTTAAGTTACAGAGCAGCATGTAAGTATTTGCAATTGTTACCAAAAATATTAAACAGTTGTCTTTTATATTTCAAATGCAGTACTTGAAAGCCATTTGGAGATACAATTATTGTAGCAAAACATCATGGGACCATAAAGATTTATAAACTCTTAAATGATCTTCAGGGCAGATGCAAATAACATGTAACACCTGGCATAGACAGTATGTCTAATGATAATACAAATTCTTTATGGTACATTAACACCTTCAGAAATGAATAATGTCTTAAAATCAACTCCAAAAAAGTTACAGATGAGGGTCAACATGTAATATAATTGCACTGAATAAAATCAGCAAATAGGATTTATGTAACTCCTTTAAGCAAGCTCCATTACCATTAATATTTCCCAGTGAACAGAATTTAAGGTGTGTCTGTGATGGATGATATTTATTTCCTTGAGGATCTGGACTATTTTGCTATTTATCAGAATTAGAGCTATTATGCATTCTATTCCTCATTACGTGCCTAATTAATTTGCTGTATTAAAAATTCATCTTACTTTGTTCAGATCAGGCAAGCCAAAACCTTTTAATTTCATTGTACTCAAAAGATTAATTTTCTCTGCTACTGTATGGACTAATAATTTATTCATATTACCCAAATCAATCAGAAAATCACATTTTTTCTTACATATTTTTTGCAAAACTAGAGTGCTTATCTGAGTATTTGTTTTCTTGTAAATTTTAAATATTTAATTTGCACTAATGGCACTAAGCTAAACTAAGTAGTCTAAACTTTTGAAACATGGGGTAAGGAAAATTTGGCAAACACAACAGTTAATGATTTTGTTGAAAACAATACTTTTAACTCAGTAGCAACTTTTGTTTCCCTTTCTGGGAGTCATTTTAGAGATTGCATAAACTGCTTTAGAATTATGGCATTCTCTTGAAATATGGTTTTCAGGTTTCATCCCTTTCCCGTTGGAACCATTTATTTCAAGGTAGAGAAATTGGTAGAGTTTCTAACTCCATTTGTTTCTTTGTCTGTGTACCAAGATTAAGAGGTAGAAAATGGTCAGACAAACCATAAGAACTATATTTAAAAAAACCCTGATGTTTAACTTTATATATAATTAAAATAAGTAAATAGATACATTTACTTATGTTTTCAGGCATTTTGACATTTTTTCATAAATACAAAACAAAATCAAGGAAAGAAATATACTGCTTTATGAGATTCAGTTAACTACAATTTTCTTCAGTGCCCACATAGGTAACATTTGTATAAGTCCACCAAAAAGAAATGCTAAACTGTTTTGTAGTATAAACAATGGTGCATATGTGTGTGGTTTATATATATAAACACACATATTTACACCATTGTTTATACTAAAAACCAGATTAACATGTATTTTAATATATATATTATTTACACATTATTTCTCCTTGCTTTACACGTATAATTGTATTGAAGATATCTTTTAACTGTTGACAATATAATTGGTGAAATTCTTTGAAGTTTGAAGTTTTTAGCAGTGCCTAAATTGGAGTTGTCTACTGTGGATACGCATGCCCCCAGGGTAGTTTGAAAGGTCCAAGGGGGTATGCATGGGTAGGCGGGGACAGAGAGCTGCCACCCCATGCTGCCACCTTACAGGAGCAGGGTCCGGATGACCTGCACCCAAAGGTGTTGAGGGAGCTGGCGGGGGTGATTGCTGAGCCCTTGGCTCGGTTATACGAGCGCTCTTGGAGTTCTGGACAAGTGCTGGAGGACTGGAAGGTGGCCAATGTGGCACCCATCTTTAAGAAGGGGAAGAAGGAGGACTCAGAGAACTACAGCCCTGTCAGTCTCACCTCGGTTCTGGGAAAGAACTTTGAGAAAATTCTCAAGTCCCACATCTGTGAGGGACCAGTAGGGGACTTTATGCTAAAGGGCAACCAGCACGGGTTTGTTAAGGGCAGGTCCTGTCAGACCAACCAGGTTGCCTTCTATGACCAGGTGACCAAATCCATGGATGCAAGCGTCCCTGTTGACGTAGTCTTTTTAGACTTCAGGAAGGCGTTTGACATGGTCTCCCACCCCATCCTCATTAAAACGATGGGGTGCTGTGGCATTGACCCCTACATGGTTGAGTACATCAGAAACTGGCTGATGGGGCACTCCCAGAGAGTGGTGGTGGATGGGTCATACTCGACCTGGAGAGATGTGAGCAGAGGGGTCCCCCAGGGCTCAGTCCTTGGGCCTGTGCTGTTCAACATCTTCGTCGCTGACTTGGACGAGGGGGTGGAAAGCAAGCTATCCAAGTTTGCTGATG
>JAGPOW010003316.1:134911169-134939466 GCA_030014935.1 Caiman crocodilus
CAGTCCTTGGGCCTGTGCTGTTCAACATCTTCGTCGCTGACTTGGACGAGGGGGTGGAAAGCAAGCTATCCAAGTTTGCTGATGACACCAAACTGTGGGTGCGGGTGGGGACACCAGACAGGAGGGAGAGGCTGCAGAGGGATCTGGGCCGACTGCATGAGTGGGCAGACAAGAACAGGATGGGATTCAACATGGACAAGTACAGGGTGATGCATCTGGGGAGAAGCAACCCTAAGCACACATACTGGCTGGGAAACTCCCCTCTTGTTAGCATGGAGGTGGAACAGGATCTTGGCGTCATTGTTGATGCCAAATGAACATGAGCCGCCAATGTCAGACAGTGGTTGGGAAGGCCAACCGAACCCTATCGTGCATCCAGCGATGCATTTTGAGCCGGTCCAAGGCGGTGATCCTCCCCCTTTATGCAGCGTTGGTCAGGTCACAGATGGAGTACTGTGTCCAGTTCTGGGCACTGCACTTCAAGAGGAATGTGGACGGCCTCGAGAGGGTCCAAGAGGAGGGCCACTAGATTGATATGCAGGCAGTAGGATAGGCTTTACGAGGAGCATCTGAGGTATCTGAACCTGTTCAGCCTCAGTAAACGGAGGCTGAGGGGGGACCTGGTGGCACCCTTAAACTGCTGAGGGGAGATCAGCAGGAAATAGGGCAGGTTCTTTTTTCCTGGGCACCACCGGGGTAAGTAGGACCAATGGTCACAAGTTACTGGAGAGCAGGTTTAGGTTGGACATTAGGAAACACTACTTCACAGTTAGGGCGGCAAGGATGTGGAACCAGCTTCCTAGGGAAGTTGTTCTTGCTCCTACCTTGGGCATCTTTAAGAGTAGATTAGATAGGTGCTTGGCTGGGGTCTGTGACCCTGGCACTTGTTCCTGCCATTGGCAGGGTGTCAGACTAGATGGCCTGCTTTAGGCCCCTTCTGACCCTAGATACTATGATACTATGAACATACTATCAAGCATAATATCCTTACAGATTCATAGATTCATTGATTATAGAGTCGAAAGGGACGCAATGGATCATCATGTCCGACCCCCTGCCCCGGAAAGAATGACAACCAAGGACCCCAGCCAAGTGACCATCAAGCCTCCTCTTGAAAACCTCCAAATTAGGTGATAGTACTACCTCTCTTGGAAGCCCATTCCAGATTCTAGCCACCCTTACTGTAAAAAAATTCTTCTTGTCTAACCTAAATCTACTCTCCACTAGTTTGCACCCATTATTCCTAGTTACTCCCTGAGGTGCTCTGGTAAACACTTTATCACCAATTCCCTTCTGTCCTTCCCTGATAAACTTATACGTTGCTACAAGGTCTCTCAACCTTCCCTTGTAGGGTCTTTCACGGATGCCACTAATCATGAAGTGGCCATCCTCTGAACCCTCTCCAGATTTTCCGTGTCCCTCTTGAAGTGCAGCACACAAAACTGGACACAGTACTCCAACTGCAGCCTGACTAATGCTACGTAGAGGCGGGGCATCACCTTCCTTATCTGCTGGTCATGCATCTGCTAATACACAACAGGGTTCAATTGGCTTTGTTGATGTCCTTGTCACATTGCCAGCTCACGTGCATCTTGGTGTCAACTATAACTCCAAGATCTCTCTCAGCCTCTGAGCTGTTGAGCTGCTCAGTTATCAGTTATAATCAGTTATAATACCAATCCTCAAGGCTAGAACCAATTACAATGCTACCTAGTTGCAATAATTATTTTCATTTTATTTTTTTATTTTCAAAATAATTGTCAGATTTTGATTTTAAATTATATGTGCATGCATATCATTTATTGAAAAATAAAATAAAATACTTAGAAAAATATTTCTATTGATCCAAATCACTGAGGTATGTGTGTGTCTGTTTTGCCATAAATTTGTATACAAAGCAATTAAGACATTTTGCAATTGTTTACAAAACAATAAAGATATGCAGAAAGATATAAATGTCAACATTTCTCATGAAATGGAAATGCTAAGCTTCAGCCAGTCTCTATTGCTACTAATTTTGGAGGATGAGTGATTTTCTTGAAAGCATGTAAGAAGTCTGTGGATAACCTTAAATGCAAAGACCAATCTTTTTTTTCCCCCCATGTTGTTCCTCTTATTTGACAGACAAGTTAAACAGATAAAGATAAAACAAACACACTGGATCTGTTTCCACACTCATTTGCCACTATGAAAATTTGGAATAATTTTAATTAGGGAATCAGGTTACTAAAATGCAAATAGTCTAAATTAGAGAAGAAATCAAGTTTCCTATTTATAGATACTATAAATATAGTTTCCTATTTCCAGTTTCAAAACTTAGATCCATGTACTATGGTAGGGAGCCATAGAAATACAAACAGTTTATGGCATAAATGCACTGAAAGGGTATCCTGGGGATGTACAACATCTTTGGAATAAAATCCAGCAGCATTGCCTTGTTGCATACTAAGAGAACTGCATAACACAAACTCACACAAAAATGTGACTCATATATGGATATAAAAAGGAAAGATCTATCCCTAAACTTAATGGAAAACTTATGTAATTCTAATACTTTGAAGTATTAGCATGTAGTCCAGTGTATGTTTATTCAAGTGAAAATCACATCAATATAATCACGTGGAGGTTGATGTCATTTTCAGTTATGTGCTGAGTAAGTGCCAAGCATACAAGCTAGATTTACCTATAACTTTCTGGTTATGAATTTTTGGGAAATAGTAGGGTTTCACTGCCAAGAATGTCTTTATATCATTGGAGCAGATATAAAAATACATGATGATAGGATGATAGGGGAGAAAAAAAGAACTTGGAAAAATGCAGATTTATAGCCGGTAGAAATATACATATACAGAAGTATATACATAGGAAGATTCCTAGCCATTTGACTGAAATATATATATATATATAATATATATAATAAATATAATATCTATCTATCTAGCTATAACTATAATGTATATCTATATTATAGATATAGATCTCCAAAATGTTAATGTAAATGTTTGCATCAATAAAATCACTTGAAAAAATGAAATGTTTTACTTTTTAAAAAAAAACACTACTCATTTTTTCTTTTTTCAGTTTGAGATTTCATAGATTTCATAGACATTAGGACTGGAAGGGACCTGCCTCAGGGCTGGACTCAATGAAATGAGATGGCTGTTCATTTTTAATTTCCTTCTGATTTATTACAGAAAAAAATAAAATATAAAACTCAGCAAAATCAAAAGATTTTTTTCATTTAATCCAAAAAGATTTTCTCCCTCCTACTTGTATGGAACTGCCAAAAATAGGGGGGAAATCCATTATTTGAATATTTTTTTATTATAGTTCACAGGACATTAATTTGAACAGAGAACACATCTTGCAGGGAACAGAATCAGCTTTACTAAAACCATACAGAAAGTTTTCCACCATCCAAGCTTTTTAAGAAGCTGTAGTGTGAAAAACCCTGGATGAAATACTGCTATTTTTCCTCCACACCATAGATCTTTAGAGATAGGGATGTTACTTTGGGATTTCCTTACAAAGTACAATTTATCCCATATTGGGCTTGTTCTTAAATCCTTTCTTTCTAAGATATATAGTATCTTAGCACTATTCTGAGCTGCCTTCCTCCTCTCAGAAATAATCTGCGTGTAGGCACCTACACATTGGGTGCATCTACATGTGCACATTTACTCTGCGGTAACTGAAATTACTGCAGTGTATGAGCACGCGTCTATACATGCACATCTGTACTGCATAGTAAATATGGTGACTTATGCCAATTTAAGTAAAACTTTATTCCCAAATCAGTCCACATACAATGTTAATGTGCTTTAATGCCTTCATGTGTAGATGCCAGCCTGTTCCCACTCACTGCACATTAACTTACTGCACAGTAAATTTAAGCCAGTGTAAATGCACATTTAAACATTCCCATTTATCTCAAATCCTTGCCTAAAATGAGAGTACAGCAACTTTCACATTTCCCTCTTCTTAAAAAAAACCCTAACCCATGAAGACAACTTTTCTTTTAAGTAAAGGACAAAGGTAGAAATGATGGTATTACCACATTTTTAAAATAACCTAGGGTAGATCCTATTATTCTTCACAAATTAAGTGGCACACAAATAGCAATGTAAGTGCAGTTCTTGGCCATGGAATTTAAAATTGTGCTCATTTTCTGCCTTCTTTCTGTGCCTTCTCCCTAGGCTTCAAGGAGAGGGCTTTCAAAACTGCCTAACCCAGTGCGTCTCAAGCTTTTAGCCTCAAGGTACCTGTCATTAGATTTCAGGCACTGGCTCAAAACACATCTTGGAAAACAGGAGCTGTTGGTTTACGCTTGTTTTTTGACTACATAAAAATAATAGAGCAATTATTCTTTTGCAAAGAATACAGAAAGACCTGTTGAAAAGACAACTGGTCAGAATGTTTTTTACCACTTTGAATTATTTTTTGATCTCTGGGTTTATCACAAGTGCCAGTGATAACATTGCAGGGTTCACTTGAAAGGATCTCAAGGCAGAACAGGGTGTCATGGCACCCTGGTTGAGAATTACTGGCCTAACCTGTGGTTTGGTAATTAGAACACTTTTCTGGAAAAAGGTTGATGCAGGTTAAATCTCTTTCCGGGGTAGGGGGCATAGAAACCAGGTCCCCTGCTCCTTAAACAATTCTCCAAACAACAGGAAACTGGGCTAAACTTGGGAGAGTCTTCCTTCTCCATTGTACTTTCTGGAAAATACGTAAGCAGGATGATTCCATTTTGCAGCTGGATATAGAGTACTATATTGTGTGTAAGGACCAAAAACTGCAGTTATGTAGCTGCATATATACCACTTGGGAGCGTGAAGGGTACACAGTCTCTGGATCAATCAGCCAGACTGAAGCAGACCAAGGGATTTCCTCTTCTTATGGCATTCACACATATATTTCCCATCTCCTTGGGACAAGTATACACTGGCCAACATTAGTTTTGAAGCTTTGTCTGGGCTACAGAGAAGAAGTAGGAGAGCAAATGACTCCCTTGGCTTCTAGGTTCTTATTTCAGCTTTTAGGACTGTTTATGCACGTTATACAAACTTGCATAAACAGTTAATGGAAACAAAATTATTAATGTTGTCGTTTTCATGAACATAAAACTAAATGTTAATTGTTAATTTAGCTGCATTATGATGTCTAAATGTTTCCAATGAATTTTAATGATTTAATTGTGCTCTTGCAAACATTAAAACACTACAAGGCAACTGATACAAGCTTAAGAGGAAGGGATTTTTTTTTGCTTGCTTTTTAAAACTTACCTTTTATATCCATTATTTGATACTATGTATGAGATATGGCATTTGCTAGCATCTTATGAAGTAAGTTGAATAAAGCCTTACACACCTATGATTTATGCTATAACGTGTACATTTACCCTGCTTCTTTCAGCTTAACACAGCTAACCACCTCTCGCCTACAGTCAGCAATATGTTGTTTTTGTTTTAATTCCACAACAAAGTACATATACAAATGCATGAGATTGTACTTTGTGCACATTTTATGGCTAAACAAACCTAGTAATTGCTCAAATCATCTATAATAACATAAGGACAGACTGAAAAGGGGATTCTGATTAGACACCTATTTCATCACCACGTCTTGTTCCTGAGGAATGCTTGTGCCACATGTGCTTTGGCATGCAGCAAGTTACCCTTGGTGGCACAGGGGAGGCTGGGGCCAGCAGCCTTACCTGGGGTCCTGGGGGTCTCCTGCCAGAGCTGCAGCCATGCCAATCCTGCTGGATGGAGCCTGGCCAGCGGTCACAATGGAGCTCTGAGTGGCCCAGCTCTGAATTTTAGCAGCACATACTACCCAAGCATGCATTGTTCCTGGGGGGGTTTCTGCAGGGGGTTTTTTGGGGGTATCCAGGGTCACAAAAAATGTCAGGAAAAAAAAAATGGAGCAACGCATACTCAGGCAGTGTGCCCTTGCAGTGCAGGGAACTCCAGACTGTGCAATATGTAGCACTGAAAACATGGATTCGTCTGGATTCACCACTAAAATCTCAAGTTGCAACCCTGAAAATACTGCTAAGCTACCAACCAAAATCTCATATTGCTATATTCTATAGATGTCTCCCTATTTGCCTTTGAAACTGCTAGAATTGTATTTCTGACAAATCTTGAAAGAGTGGAGCTATTCGGCACTTAACATCCCTAAATGCAATCAACACCAAGCTCAGGTGTTCCTTCAACAAAGTCCTCTTGATTTTACAAGCATGCACTATGAATGCCTGAGGATATAGTTACACAATATCTTTTAAATGTGTTAAGGGCTCTTAAAATGGGAGCATCCTCATGTTAAGGCAGGACAAGATGAGTTAAGTGCCCTCTGAGCATCTGAGAGAGGATCCTTTTTCACGTGAGGATTATCTCTAGCTCATCTTGGGCAATTCCTGCTGCATGTTATACTGTTTCATGGGGCCAGTTCAAGTTGGGAGCAGTTGTCCAGCTTCCAGGAGGCACTGCTCCCAGCTCCCACTATGAGAGTGCTCTACCTTGCTCCAAAGTGACAGCAAGGAGAGCCAGCAGCCAGGGGAACCCTAAAGGTAAGAATTCCCCCCTTTCTTTCCTATGCTCAGAGACACATTCCTTTTCTTGTTGCTCAGTCCCCATTCCCCCTAAGCTCACCCCCTGTGTGCTGGTCCCTCAGGCTCACCTGCTGCCCCACCATCTTACTCCCCTCCCCAAATCACTGCTCCCCACTTACCTGTGCTGCTGGTGCTGTTCCAGGGGAGCAGACAGGGAGGAGGAACACACCCACTTGCCACCACCACTTTCCCAGCTAATTTCAGCCCCTGGGCAGTGTAACAGTCGCATCTGAGTAGGCAGCTGCCACAGGAGGGCGGGTGAGCAGGAAGTTGGCATGAGTTGGGACCTGATCCAGGTCAGCAGGGGCTGAAGGGAGTCTGATATGGTCTTTTCCTCCCCAGTATGACTGCTTCAAAGTGCTGAAGTAGAGTCCTTCTCCTGTTTGCACTCACTTGCTTACCAATGAATCTTCAAGGTTTTTCGGTGTAGTGGAACAGCTTTATTATGTGAGAGTGAATACTTCATACACCCAAAACAGTGTGTAACCTAATGGAACATTTGCCATTTAATCCAGTCAGGCAGACAAGGAAATTGAAGCTGCACCTCCCACTTTCACAAGTGTTTTATTTGTAGGTTACTATGTAAAAGATGGTGATATAAATAATGATGTAAGTATGTCCCTGCAGTCCTGCATAAGGCATCTGAGTGGTAGGATTTAGGATTTTTCTTTCTCTTTCTCTCTCTCTTTCTTTCTTTTCCCTCCTCTGGAGTGACTGAGTAACAGTGTACGCTCTGGATGGGGCTGCTTTAGGTAACTGAGAAGTGGAGCTAAGATAGGCAGACTTATAAATAGAAAACTGTGTGAGCATCTAACACACGGGGGTTTCTTAGGGAGTTCATTGTTTGTGGGGACTGGGGACCTAAAGACTCTCTACATAAGGTCTGTGCTGTTTCAAGGTTGATGGTAGTCTGAAGTACAGTTTAGATTATAGATTGTATAGGATGGTTTGGGTAGAGATGATTCTGCTTCAGGGAAGGGGTTTTACTAGATGACCCCTTAGAGGTCTTTTCCAACCCTACTTCTCTATGATTCTATGACCAAACACGTAAAAGTTAGTTGCGTATGTCCTTTAACAGACCTTGCCCCCAATCTACACTTTTGCTATTCCCTTTTAGAGCCATATTTACTTTCAAGTAGGTAGTTAAGCTATTTTGTGTGATATACCTATATTATCATGACTTCTTATCAGCAGTGCAGCAAGTGAAGAGGAACTATGTATGATGTGTGTCAGGAGGCTTGTCAGTGTACACATTTATCAGACTTGGTGATAAAGACACAACTTATGATTCTATAGTAACATTAAATCCACCTGAATAATGACAAAATGCAATGATATAGATGCTGAATGAGAAGGTTACATCTGACAAGAAAGTGATAGTGGCTTTATGGAGGCAATGTAGGTAGAGAGGCAAAAATTCAATTTAAGTGCAAGTAACTATCAATAATGTAGAAAACGTAGCAGAATATACAGTAGTATGCTGAAGTGTTTGAGTCTGCAGGGAAATTTTTTAAGCATCTCCTATGATAATAGAGTGTAGAAAAGTATGTATTTCTAAGAGAGGACCACAAAATTAAGGGTTCTTACTTTTGAGCAATTATTATTACATGCCATCGTTCCACTTAATGAAGGTTTTGACCAATTCAGTGTTGCCTTCAGTCTAATATGCAGTAAGCACAAGCAGAAATAAGGCAAGCATATACATTAAGATTATGATAACTTTGATAATATTTCTAATGCAGATTCATTTTCTTGGTGCTGTTTCTATAAAACTAACAGAGCCCAAACCAAAACAAAACAGCAACCCCCAAAGGTCTAGACCCCTTCTAGCAAGTTATATCCCATTTTCTCCTAAAAACTATAATGTCAGCTTTCCAGTTCTGAAAAATAAATGAATGGGACAAAGCTAAGAAACAGAACATGGAATGTTCACATAAGGGAAAAGAAGTACACCATATATGTATTAATTTCACTATGTAAGCTGTGTTGTATCACATACGTTTTTTTGCTTTGTTTGATTTGTTGCATCTGAGTTTTCTTCCATTAACAAATATTTGCATGGTAGAAGGAAAAGTGTTCATATTTGTGTACATAAGACTATTTGACCTAAGCAAAGATTCAGAAAGCTTATTTCTAAATGCTTTGAATTTTAAAGGATAAGCATTAAGGCCAATAGGAGATGCCATATTGTGCATATTATAGATCTCCAAAAGACAATCTGAGGTATTCAGTAGTAGATATTCTGAGATATCTGTTCCCTCTGGCACTTTTAATGTTACATAGGAAATGAAGAGAATGAACGTTTCAAATATTTTCATCCTGTTCAGCTAAGCCTTAATAACTTTCTGATAATTTATGTACAGATACATGCTACATGATTCCTTGATTCCTCCTTTCTCTACTACTGTGGTGTTGTAGGCTGCTTACAGTTGCCACTATAGGGAACCCAGCTTTAAAGGTCTCCTTGCATCTGCACCCCCCAGTCTTTCTCCCTTACCCAGTATTCTTGCATGCTACATCTTGCTGTAAAAATTAGTAGGGGAAGCTGCACAGAAAGCTAGACATGGTTTGAAGAAGAGGGTCCTTATTTGGTTTTCTAGCTCTACCCAGCACCTTTCTTCTTTTACTGTAGCTGAGCCCTGTAGCTTGGGGCACATTGCTCAGAGCCACAAGTTCCTTGCTCAGCTTTGATCACTCACTGCAACCTCAGGTTCCAGGCTCTTAAATATCTGTTACATAGGAAGCTAGGGGCCATGAGTTCTGTTTTCTCCTGCCATTCTCCTGCCTTACAGTCTGGGAAGGCTCAGCCTCATTTAGTCCTGGAAAGTACCGTTGTCCTTATCCTCTGTCCTCTCAGCTGAATTTCCAAGTTCAGGGTGTCCTCACTCACCCCCTTTCAGTGGTCTTCATCTCCCCTTCAGGCACAATGCGGTTATCTGAGCAAAAACTGACTAACATAAACTACCAGCACTAGTCCCATCTCAAAGAAATGTCCTGCGTGGGGTTTGCCACACCCCCTTGGTGGTAGGCTCCAAGTAGAATGGAAGAAGAAACATAAAATCTGTAGCTTGCTTCCTGTGTAGATCCTCTGCTTCCCTTCATTTTGGGGCTCCATCCTGATTCCTCTTACTGCAGTTTGGGCTCTTCCTTGTACTGTCAAGGAAGGTTCTGCCTCCAGCAGCTTCCACAGCCAGAATCCCTCTTCCTGGACTGAGGCTTGAGCTTGTGAAGGGCTCTCTGAGTCACTTGACCCCTTTACTTTCACCCCCTGGGTAATCAGACATTTCCTGCACTTGGGCCCGGAGGATATCTTACTTCAGGCTCCTCTTCCTCTGAGTTTTTCTCTGGTGTCACCAAAGGGACCCAAGTAGAAGGTACAAGGAGACAAAATGGAAGGTGGGGTGGGGTGGAGGAATCAGAACCACTGAACAAGGAAACTAGGGAAAGGGATACATCTGTAAACACTCAAAGGTAAGAGAGGGAAAAGATGGGGGTATAGGAAGAAGGAAAGGGCCAAGTACCCCTGGATCCCTTTCTCCTTCTCATAATGGAGTAGAGATCCTGTTACAGTTGTGTAGTATTGTAGTGACTATAATTGCTCTAATTGCTTATTTTGTTATTGATTATAATTGCTTTGACTGTTTATTTTATTTCTCTTTTTATATAAAGAAAAAAATTAACCATTAAAATAAAGTTTATCTGGTTATGATTTACTTTTTACTATAATTTGATCAGTCATTATAGTGCTTGTCCTTAACCATCTATTTTAAATTTCTTATTGCCTAGCATAAATGATTTGACCTATTGGTATCATGACTTTAGAACTTAAATTTAGTATAAGGAAAATGCTTGTGTAAGGGTTTGTGATATATCTGGTGTGTGTGGATATATCAAGTTTATGTGGAAAGAGGTAACGAAAGAATATATGTGTCAGGAACACAAAAAGACAGGCCTCTTGCAGCAGGTGAAAATAGCCTCTGTGGTTTGACGGTTAAGAACTGCTGTGATTTATAGTCAGCAGTAAAGGATTACCAAACACTAAATCATGCTCCATCCTGATGGCTGAAGATTGCAAGAGACAGCCCCTGAAGACTGCAGACCACAAAGCCAGAAGATCATGACCTACCAATCCCAGCCTGCCGACAGGACAAGAAGAACGGCCTTCGTGTCAGACTCAGTGGAATCCATAGGTTGGTATGGACAGCTAGTACCGTAAAGAATGAACACAAAGACAAGGCTTTGGGTCTCTTCCACCTGCAAAAAGGAGTTTTGGGTGCGTCCAACAAGACCTGACTCCAATTCTCTTCATCAGCCTGGCCAGCCAACAGACTGACCTTGAGCAATTTTAAAACTTGGTAAAACCTTAACCTTTGTAGGACTGTCTAACTTCTGTATTTGTTTCTTTGTATAAATAAATGAAGGAGTGAACGAGTGAATAAGTTTGCATGGAAATGAGTGGAACATATAACCTTATTGTTCTTTATTCTTTTTATGCTGTATGTTTTATGTTTTATGTTCCAATAAATGTGGCATTCTGCCTTATTCCCTGATAAAATTCTGGCTTGTTTTTAATTCACACTGTATGCCCTATTTGCACAAAAGTTGTCCATAAGAAAGGTTACTTTAATAATAAAATTATAGAAAATGAGCATAAAACAACCATTTTTCAAATATTTTTATAGTGTAGCAATCTTAAACATTTTGATCCATGCAGATATTAAGTTTAGCTCCATCTAAGTGAACATGGATTGATCTAAACCCCTTATGGGATGGATCTTGACTGCTTCAAAGTGAACCTGGCCAAGCTCATAATCTCCATAACAGGGGGAAGAGGGGATGGGGATTCAAATTGTCCACTTAATAGGCAAACACTCCAGCACATAAATAGTTCAGTAGGCATCACACAGAAGTTCACAAGTTCCATCCTATAGCCACTATTTATACATGGTTGTATACATGGTATACATTTACACTTAAATTTAATACTCTGATAAATGATTCCTGATTGGTTTTATTAAATTTTGTTTCACAGAAACTTCCAGAACTGTATAAAATCATTTTTTCATAGACCAAGAAGATGCCAATTAGTTACAATTTATATATTTGAGACATTAACAGGGCAACAGGAAGGGCTTCTTATTTCTTTTCTTCCCATGGTAGAATAATGTCTCAACCCTAGTTAACAAGGCTGCCTTATTTTTACTGATATCTTGTGTTCTGTCTGATTGTGTCTAATTACTGGATAGTTTCCTTTGTTTAGTTGACTAAGCCAGAAGCAGCATTTGCAAAGCTGCACCTTATAGTCATTAAACATGATTTTCAGGCCTTCTCCTGCTGCTGCTCAGCCACATTTTCTGTGGCTCAGGCCTAGATTCCTTGAGAATGGACAAATTTTGCAGCAAGGTATCCAGGAGTTATACCACTCAGGCCTATGTACAGCCCACATTCTCATTAATATCAGTGTTGTAAATTTCCTGTTTATATAATAGTTTAGCCACCCTATAGTAGCAGCATACCCATACCTTGGCAATACCTCAGTCACTGAGGTCATACTACAGAATTTATTTTAATCCTGGTATTGGAGGTAGAATACCATTCAAGTAGTCAATAGGTGTGGGGCCCTCCTTTTGGTAAGTAACATTATCAGGTTTACCAATAAGATAATAGAATGAATTGTTCCCTACTAGGTTTTACCTGCTTAGTATGATCATTTTACTTTTTGGAGAAGAAACGCACTGAATTAGAGGACTGTGAAAGTCAAGTGTCAGGAATTTAGACTGAACTCTAAAGAATTGTTTCCTTCTTACCTTCATTATGACTTCTGGTCCATCTCTGCCTCAATTTCTTCATGGAATTACATGATTCTAAGATGTTTTGAGAGATTTTTGTTTTTTATCTCAGAAAAAAAAATGTACCTTTAAGATTTAAATCTATTAGATTTTCTGACTTCTAGAACATCAATACTTCTCTGTACAGGCAGTAGTTCCATTAAGACAGATTCATTTGTTATTAGCCCCACCAAATAAATACAAGAGTCATTATTGCTTGGAAAAAGAAAGAAAAATCTTTCACTTTGGTTTTGCATTTTCAGATTTCACTCCAACTGTGGGCTTACCATATCTGTAATTTAAACAGTGATTCAAAATAGTGATAAACAGTGGTTCAAACTATTCAGCTAACAAGACTTTTTTATTTGTCTAATAAAACAGTTCTGAGCGTTTTTTTCAGGAAGCTAAGCAGACTCCTTTGCTATGTCTTATTTAATCATTAACACTTGTGCTACATGAGTGCAGAAACTAAAATATCTGTTTTCTAACTATTCTCAACTTTTTGGAATCAGATCAGTGGTCACTTTAACTAAAAAGTAGATGTGAAAAGAGCTGGTATAGGAAGAAGGAACTGTGTATGACCTGCTACAGATGTTACACTTATCACATAAGATCTCAGAAAGTACTCTGCACCCATAACCACACTGACATTCATTTCATATAGACCACTTTAAAAATGGTGAATCCTGATCTAAGCTAGACCTGGATGGATGTAGTATCAAACTAAAACACTTTTGGTTACATGTGATGGGGACAGTGAAAGCCTTTCTAGGGCATCCTGGACCCTCACCCCACATGCCCCAATACCTACCACAAGGATCCCGATGAGTGGCAGCTGGGAGGAATCATGTGTGCAGGCTCCATGTTTCCAGAGGCGCCTGCAGCTGCAGATCAATGAGGGATGTGGGCAGAGCCTCCAAGAGCTGTGGGCTGCACAAATTGCAGCTGGGAAAATAGCTAGTCAGTCGGTGGAGGGAGAAAACGATGCCACCTGGGAGATGCCACATGGTAGGAGGGAGATCACCCAGCTTAAGGCAAGAGAGGAGGAGCTGAGTGGAAAGCAGAGGGTTCCAGCCAGGCAGGGGAAGCCCATGGCCTCTGAAAACAGCTCTGTGGCCCCACCAGGGAATCCAGGTATGGTGGTGGGAGGCATAGACAGGGAGTGGCTACCCCCCAAGAGGGACACATCAGGGAGACAAGAGTGACCCAGCATGGGAACCATACATCCCACTACTAAGCCAGGGAAGACAGAGAGTGACCACAGGCCAGCTGGAGTTGTGAGGTGGTCAAACTGAGGAAGCAGATCCAAGAGGGGCACGGGATGGTAATCTTACCCCAGTCACCTGGAGCACAGGGATAAGTGAATCCCCCATCCTTTTGCTCTAGTTCCTTTACTTTTGATCGATCAAGGGGCACTGGGAGACAGGATCCCAGCAGTCCTTCGCTGGATGCCAGATGTTTGTTTCAGTTGGGTTCATCAGACATCCTTGATAGCCCAGAGACAGGGCAGGCTTACGTGCCCCAGCCAGCCTGAAGTCAAGGAACTGGCTGCGGGAAAGGTGGAACTGGATGGGAAGGCCCAAGGTGGGTGAGCTGGGTGAGGAGTGAGATTGCTCAGGAGAAGACCTACTGAGTCCAGTGGTCATGAGGGCCATGGGTGTGGTAAGGGTGAAGCAAAGGGGAGGTTTGGAGGCCCATGGGAAAAGAACTGGGATCAAGACTTCTTCACTCTTGCAGGGGCACCTGAAGGAAACTGCCTTCCCAACAAAGAACATCAAAGATGTGACAGGCAAGTAGGAGAAGCACCTATACCATCTAGGTGGTACCCAAGCCTAAGTCTCACCCTGATGTCACTTGGAGGCAGAGGGTGCCCATCAAGAAGAGGCTGAAGCCTTATAACACCTACTTGTGATATTACAACACTCTGTCAAATGTCTCCAACAGATCCCTTCATGACTCAAGTTAGGTTGCAGTCCTACAACATTCCAGGGACCCTTCCCTGGGTGGCATGCTAATTTTGGTGGGTATTCATCTGCTCCGGGCTATCATGCAGAATAGACTGTGACAGGGCGACTAAAGCACCCTGCCACCGGGACACAAGGAAAAATATAAAGGAACAAAACTTACCGTGAGATGCTGAAGAAAGCACCAAGCCAAGACAACAAAGACGCTGCACCCAAATTAATTAAAGAAAACAGCTGGGGCCACAGCAGTTCAAAGACTGCTATGGCAAGTCCAGCTGCCAGAGTTTGAGAGAAGGAAAACGATGCAGCAGAAGAAGAAGGAAAATGCCACACCAAAAAAATAAAAGGAGAACAGCTGAGGCAAGAAAGCAGTGAATCAGATGCTTCCACAGAGGAAAAAACTGGGAAGAAAGGGAATTTAAAGGGATGCCTAGGAAGCATCCATGGTCAGTTCAGAGGAAGGGGGGGCAAGGTAAAGATAAAGAGGAAGAGAGATGATGGGAGAAGAAACTAACCCCAGAGCTTGGAGGACAGTCTTGGTCCCCGGCCTTACCTGGAGGGAACCAGCAAAGTGACAGAAGAGACTGCTTTATTGGTGAATCCAGTCCCAAGGGGTGAATATAACCACTTGGGGACCCTACAAGTAAAATAGACATGGATGAGATTACACCCCAAGGAGTGGTAAGTCTGTCCCAACCCTCAAGGCAAGGGTAGGATAAGATCCGAGGCAGCTGTCTTGGGACCCATGCAGGGAAGAAAGGGGCAAGCAGCCAACATAGAAGAAGACTCCTTGACAAAGGAGTCCATAAGACTAAGACCAGATCACCAGTCCAGCAGCAAGCAGTAACAGGCGCAGAACATCTGGTGTGGTTAGGGCAGGGGATGGGGATGGTGGAGACCTGTGAAGATAAGCTGACCTCCTGAGCCTTTAACCAATCCTTTTTGTCTCCCAGAAGTGTTTGGTACCTCTCTCTCCCTAACATCAAGGTGTGGCAGGAGATTTTCAAGGGACAGAACACTACTATTACAGCACAGAGACAACTAGGCTCCAGGCGGCAGGATACAGCTCCCTTACACAGACATAAATGGCTCTGTCTCCTCCCTGAGTGGCCAGGTGAGGGGAAGCCCCCCTCCCATGTGCCCCTCCAGATTGCTGCCTATGGTGTTGGGGGGGGAGTTGTGCCAGGCTGGGTCTACACATCGGGGGGGTCTGTTCCCCCCTGCCACAGCCTCCTGATACCTGGAGCTTGGATCTGCACATGGCTTTTCATTGTAATGGGAACTGGGGATAGGAGGCGGGATTTGTGGGAATGGAGCCACCATGATGTGCAGACCTGCCCCCCCTCAACCTGATTCAGCATAGCTGGGGGGCTCTGCTGTGGAGGGCTCCATTCTCTCTTGCCAGCTACCAGCTGATACGGGGTTGGAGAGATGGGCCATACAAGCCAATCAGGGGTGGCCAACTTTTGGGATGTTCAGCTTGGCTCAGCATTCTCCAGCAGGCTCCAAGACCCTCCTACATAAGGCTGAACATGTGTTCTGTTCACTTCTAAGCACCCTAGGGCATTTTGAATAAAATGCAACACTTAGAGTGCTTCCGCCTTGGGCTTTTTGAACGTCTGTACCTATTTATGATGACCTGTTTCTTTCCTATTGAAAATGCTTCTACTATCCAAGTTTTCCTTTCATAGGTCATTGGAAGGAGGGCTCCAAAAGAGGTACTTTACCTGTGTCACAAAGAGCATATGGCTCGTGGTATCTGCCATTTCCAGTAAGCAGGAATTGAGTAGGAAAAGACAAGGCACAGAGATCTATGACCAGTAGCTTCTGAGATAAGGAAGAAGAGAGGCAAATCATTTCATATCTTCTCTTGGAGTGTGGCATGGACTCCAACCCATTTGTCTTATTTTGCATTCCTCCTCAGTGGTTTGTCAATGTAATTTCTTGACAATGTAATTCTTGTCTATGTAATTCTTGAGTCAGAGAAGAAAAGTCTGTGTGGTATGCGAGACAGATGATAGTCTTTTCTGGCAATACTGATCAAATGCAAAATAGGAGCCAGACACCTGGAGTGTGGAAGAAAAGGACCAATTTACCCCAAGTGGATGAAGCCAGTGCTAGGAAAAAAACTCACTGCAAGCACAGGTAATAGGATGAGACTTAAAATAAAGTTATAGTTCTTTCTGTTGTGTAATTCACAAGGATCTCAAGGGTCTGTAAATGTACCAGTGGAGACAGAACTCCCTGTGGATGGGAAGAGGAAAACGAAGGTGTGAGAACAATCAAAGAATGAGGGTGGGAAGAGGACTTTTGTGTTTGATGGACTGCTCTGCAAATTGCTTACCTAGCTGCTGAGTAGGGTTAACCCTGAAATGGAGAATTGCTAGACATAGATTTGCTAAGGAATTGAAAAGGGGGAAGCGGAACATCATACTTTTATTTCATATAATTCTGAAAAATCAAACTTATGATCTGGTAAAATTAAGCAAGTCATATGTTGCCTGGACTTTTCAAACAAAAAGAATGTGTGTGCATAAAACACATTATCCTGTGCAATGCATTCTTTAGAGATCCCGTTTGGTAAGCAAATTCCACAAAACAAGAGTGCATGCTGTGAAGGAATTGCCCATATGTTATTATGGGGCAGCTGATGTCTCTTGTTACCCATTTCCTCTTTCTCTGGGATATGAAACGAATCTTCATTTAATGATTCTCACACTTCTGTATAGAATATGTTACCTACTTTGCATAAATATCATCATGCCTTTGAAGTGAGTTTTATTGGCAATAAATCATGCTATAGCACAATAGATGACTAAATCAGGTACAGAAAAATCCATTAATGAATACCTAGTTTTAAATATATTAACGTTGTTTGCCAATAAGAGTTATAATTTATGAAGAGAAGGCTCTAAAGGTGAAAAATGTTTTGATTCACAATGATATATTGAATTGTCGATAAAATGTAAATATTCAAAAGAAAGAAAAAGAAGTGAGCATGTGTGTTATGAGTGTGTGCATATGTGTGTTTGTGTGTGTGTTGTTTTGTTTTAAATAAAAAATATTTGCAAGAGGTAGTACTGCTTCCCAGAAGAGTTCTTCTTCTGGAACCTCAAGGACTTTTCAGACACCTGAGAAGCCAAAATTAAATCTAATTAGGCTTTTAAGCAACCACATTAATCTTGCAGCTGCTATAAAAAACGGTCAAGCTGCTACAGGTAAAGGATACCGCAATGATACTACACCTGCATCTTAAACAAAAAGGCACAAAAATAAAAATATATAACTCAGTTACAAGTCTGTAAATGTCCTGCATACCTCTATGGGCCCTATTTTCTTGTGCCAGTCATTTTTATTATTTACGGTTCTTTATTAATTCACTATGAATTGAAAAATGGGCTAGGCACAGATAATCATAAAAAGACACAGCCCTTGCCCAAGGAGCTTACACAATTTACAGATTAGAGAATATGGTGAAGTATTCTATCATCTTATGCGAAGGAGAACAACTCTTTTTTAATATATATGGCTTATATTTTGGATATAAAAGTGAATCATAATAGAGAGTTGGTGTGTTTGTGTATGTATATCTGTGTGTGTGTGTCTGTGTTTCTATGATGCAATATTCATCTACTTCTGCCTGATTTTTCATATTTTGCAATAGCAATTACTCCCTTGTATTCCTTACTTGGTAAACTCAGCGTTTACCTTTATTGATCTATTTATGTCATCATGCCATAGAGTAGTAGGGCTGGATGAGACCTCCAGAGGTCATCTAGTCTAATCCCCTGCCTAAAGAAGGATCATCCCTATCCAAACCAACCCATAATAACATAATCTTAACTACATTAAACTACCCACAACCTTGACTCAAGATAGACTTAACGCCTCAACCTGCTACAGGTAAAGCAGGGGAACCACAGCAGCCAATTTCCTGCTTCGATAAAATGTCCAGGGATACTGGATTTATGTAATTAATTAATCCATGGTTTCTATTTTTATTTGTTTCCAGTTAGGAATAAATGGTAGAATTAATTTCTCCATATTGTATTTTAAACCCCTTTAACCTTAATTTTATGTTATTATTAATAATTAATGTGTGTCATACAATTAAAATAGATCTTCCTTTTAGTTCTTTTATTTTAATTACTTTTAAATATTACCTATGCACTAACATCTCAGAAATAACAACAGTGAAAAAGAGCCCAGTGCTTATTATTAATTTAGTAATGAGACTTTAAGCAACATTTCTCATTTTATGGTATAGCTACTAAAGTTTAATACTTGTATTGGCCATATGGAATTTCTCAGGGGCAGTTTCTTCCAGAGCACGAACCATACTTTCCACACGAGAATTTGAAAGAGGTCTGTACAGGAGAAATAACATTTAAACATTCCTTCCCCATAATCCCCACTCCTGCTTCTAAGATTTTCCTATGGGAAATATGAGGGGGTAGAATACAAGGTCATTCAAGACTGCATTGTTAATTTATATCTCCTCTCTGCTTCTCTTCAATGAGAATGCTCCTTCTGCATGGAAAAAAAAATCCTTTGTTGTCAGCTAAATAAGGAACAGGCATGGCAAAGAATATGATGCCAGCAATGAAGCCCACTGTCACGGTCCTACCACCATAACAGACTCAGCTGTTACATTTTCTATCATTTCAATTTCCTGATTCAGCATTTCAAGGTAAGTAATTTAAAAGAATAAACATAGCATAATATCAGGTTCCAGCCTAAAATAAGGGACATTCAAGTGAAGGACAGCTGACAGTAAGCTTTAAATAGCCAATTTACGTATGTAATCATAATCCCTGCTACAAAATACATTTCCTCACCTTGGTTTCAGGTTAAGAGCACAACTCTAAAGAAAACTGTTTTGTGAGATTAATCTAGACTATGTAGTGGCCCCTTTTTGGTAGTAGACCCAATGAGGTTTTGTTGCATGAGTGGAGCCCATTCTTCTAGGAAAAGGGCATCAGTATACCTGTACTTTCTAAACAGTACACAACCCAGCTCAGGCAGGTGGAAGGAGGTTTGCTGGCTGGGAGACTGAGCATGTGGACTAAAATCAGGGGATCAGCCATTATGTAGCTTCATAGATTCATAGACTGTGAGACTGGAAGGGACCTCAGAAGATCATTGAATCCATCCCCCTTGCACAAAGCAGGAAAGACAACTGAGGTTAGGTGACCCCAGCAAGGTGACTAACCAGTCACCTCTTGAAGATTTCCAGGGTAGGCAACTGTACCACCTCTGGAGGGAGCTTATTCCACAGTCTGGACACCCTAGATGTGAATAAGTTTTTCCTAATTTGAGCCTGAAATGGTCTTCTAGGAGTTTGTGGCTATTACTCCTGGTTTTCTCCAAGGCTGCCCTGGTGGACAATTGTTCACCAAACCCTTGATGTACACTCCTGATGTAAGCTGCTACCCAGTCCCCTCTAAGCCTTTTCTTTTTCAGGCCGAAGAATCCTAGATCCCACAGCCTTTCCTCATATGGCTTGCTGTGCAAGTCTCTGACCATATGCGTGACTCTTCTCTGGATTCTCAAGCTGACTATGTCCTTGTTAAAGTTCAGCGCCCAGAATTGGATGCAGTGTTCCAGCTATGGTCTCACCAAAGGTGAGTTAAGTGGAAGAATCAGTTCCTTGGTTTTGCTGGAGATGCATTGATTGATTGATGCATGCCAGAGTATTATTTGCCCTACTGGCTACTGGCACTGCCGACTCATATTCATACCGTGGTATCTTATTACTCCCCAGGTCCCTTTCATTCATAGTGCTGGTCAGACTGGAGTTGCCAGGCCTGTAAGTGTGTCGGGGATTATCCCCAGGTGGAGCACTTTACATTTTTTAATGAACTTCATTCATTGAACTTCATCTGGTTCTGATCCGAACAACTTGCCAGGCCGTCTAGGTCCTCCTGTATCTGCAGCCTTTTTTCAAGTGTGACCACGCTTTTCCATAACTTGTTGTCATCTGCAAACTTGACCAGTCAGCTCTTTACCCCCACATCCAAATCATTGATGAAGATGTTGAAGAGGACTGGAACAAGCACTGAACCATGAGGGGCACCACTGGCCCCTTCTTGCCAAGACAACACAGATCCATTCATTAGGAGCCTCTGTGCCCTACCCCACAGTCAGCTTTGTACCCACCTGTCTTGCAGTTAAGCCCACAATCCTCCAATTTTGTTGTGAGAACATTGTGGGATACCAAATCAAAAGCTTTTTGGAACTCAAGGTATATAATGTCAACCTTATCCAGGTGCTGAGTTACCTGATCAGAAAAGGAGATGAAATTGGTAAGACAAGACCTGGCCATGATGAAGCCATGTTGTATGTCATTCAGAATCCTATCTTCTGCAAGCCTATTGAACATAGACTCCTTAATGAATTTTTCCAGGATTTTCCCTGGGATAGAAGTGAAGCTAATTTGGCCTATAGTTACCTAGGTCCTCCCTTCTTGAATATGGGCACAACATTGGCCTTCTTCCAGTCCTAGGGGACCTCTCTGGAGCACCACACGTTTTGGAAGAGTTTCACCAGGGGTTCCATGATGACTTTGGCCAGATCCCTCAGTACTCTTGGATGAAGTTAATTCAGTTCTGCTGGCTTATATATGTCCAATTTATTTTACTGATCACACACCAGTTCTACAGCATTGGTAAGAAAGCAGTCATTTGAACCTTGCTCATCCTGTACCCTATCTGGCATGATTTCCCCCTTGGCCTGGTGAAAGACTGAAGCAAAGTAGTCATTCAGGAATTCATTTTTCTCCTGAGTGCTGATAACCAGTTGTCCTGAGTTGTTGAGCATTGACCACACCTCCATTTGTTTTTTTCCTGTTCCTTACATACCTAAGTAAGGATTTCTTGTTGTCTTTGATTCTCATTGATAATTTTAGTTTGGTCACCACCTTCGCCTTTTTAATCTATTCCCTACAAGTGTGGGTCATTATTATATAGTTCTCCTTGGGGCATGTTCCAAGCTTCTATTGTCTGAATGCCTCTTTCTTCTTTCTCAACAGGACCATGATTTATTTGTTTAGCAAACAGGGCTTTCCAGCCCTTTTGCTACCTTTCCTCCATGTGGGAATGGACTTCTTTGTGCTTCAAGGATTGTGTCCTTAAGAAATGAACACTCTTCATGTACTTCTTTCATCCTCAGTACCTGGTCCCACAGTACTTTCCCCACTAGTGACCTGAGCTTGTTGAAATTTGCATTTTTGAAGTTCAAAACTTCAATCCTTCTATCTAATGACCTCGATGCAGGTCAGGAAGAAACAAGATCAATCCAACTTGGCTGAGTGTTCCTCCCAACAGATGTCTGGATAATTGAAATTGCCTATGATGACCATGCACACACAGCCTTTGTCAGTTTTCAGGCGAACTCTAGATCGAGTTCCTCCCCTTGTTTTGGTGGTCTGTAATATATACTCGTAGTTAGGTCTCTCTCCCCATAGCCCCTCCCTGCCCCTGCAGATTAACCGAGAGGATTTCAAGCCACTCTTCTTTGAAGCTGATGTTGGCCTCCCAGGAAGTGTACTATTCCTTCAAAAAGAGCTGCGCCTCCACCCTTCTTCCCTACTCAGTCCCTTCTATGCAGGACCTAGTCCTCTATGGCTATGCTCCAACAATCATGTGAAGAGTCCCATCAGATCTCTGCAATCCCTCCTAGATCATAATGCCCACTAGACAGTAGTACTCCATGCTCCTGGCATTAGTGTGCAGGCACCTTAGCCCTCCTACTGAGACCCTCAATTTCCTGTCATGATAAAGGAGATGTTTTCCCTCAGCTCTCATGAGAGTCTCTCTCCTAGTGTCCCTATCTATGGAGATTTTAGAAGATCAACCATCCTGGCCAAGAACAGGAACATACCTCTTTGCATGAAGTGGATGCTGTGTCTTCCCAGGAGTCCCTGAATTGTATACTGTGGTCAAGGAAACCAAAGCCCTGTGTGTGGCAACTTCAGTGGAGACTTTGGTTCACTTCCTCAGTGCATCCATCCCTCCTAGGACCATGGCCTGCAACAGGAAGCACAGAGAAAAAAGACTATGTTAGCCCCTGACTACTTGAGCTCAGCACCCAAAGCCTGTAGTCACTTATGACCCAGTCTGGATTGCTCCTGGCCATGTCATTTGTTCCTACATGAATGAGGAGCATGGAGTAGTAGTTAGAGGGCCAGGCAAGCCTGGAGATCCTCTCCACAACATTTTGGATGCTGGCTCCAGGGAGGCAGCAGACCTCATGGGCTACGGATTCTGGGTGGCAGATGGGTCCCTCAGTGCCATGCAGGAGGGAGTACCCATCACCACCACCTTGTGCCTCACCTTGGGAGTGGCAGCATGCTGCTTAATCTTCTTCCTCATCCAATGTCACCATTGGAGCCTCCTCGTGCATGGGGAGGGGAGCATATCTGTTGTGCAGTGCCAGGGAAGGAGCAGCTGCCTTGGCCCTGCATTTCTTGGAGCATGAGTTTCCTCCCCACAGGGAGACAAACTCAGAACTTCAGACAGCTTTCTCAACTGATACCCTAAAGAGACACTTTTATGTCCTAGAGACTGTTGGATATTTCCTTTAGTTCCCAGTACATTTGTTGATCATACTTTTCTTCCTGTGTGAACATTCATACCTCATTGGAGATTTATTAGGTATGTGTAGACAGGTATGCAACACCTCATTGTTTTTGTTCATCACTGTCTTGCAACGTAAAGCTATTTTCAAAATATATGCTCATACAAAATTATGTTCAAGGATCCTGGTTTTAATCCTAATGACTAAAAAACCCAAACAAACCCAATATTCATTTTTTAAAAAGTAACTCACAACCCAAAAAGTAACCCAAAATCCATATTTTTCCACAATCAGAATGAAATGCCAATCATATACATATAGTGGCATTTCATTTTGATTGTGGAAAAATGTGGATTTTGGGTTACTTTTTTTAAAACCAAAAAACTGGGGATTTATTTATCAGAGAAAACCAGGATCCCTGATTATATTTATAGGATTAAGTAATACTCTCATTGTGACACTAAGCAAAAATGCAAGACCTTTGGAGCTAAGTGTTCAGCAGACACAGTATGATCTGCATGACAAATGTGAATTTATTTGCCATGAATATTATAAATTATATTGCACAGTTTTAATGTATAGATGGTTATTTGAATATTAACTCACAAAATCCCAGTAACTGCGCATACAATCATTCATGTGCCTCTTTTGCACACAGGCATTGTCCCTTTTTCATTTTGAAAATCTAGTTCACAAAGATTAAAAGCTTGAATCGTCTACACTCTTTCCTTAACACACCTCTGTTGAACAGGCCCAAGAAGAATATGCCATATTATGAATATAATGCAATGGTTACAGCAAACAATTCAAAGAATTAAGCTTTGAATGGAGTTTCTCCTTTATGGTTTCTTGGATTGTCATAACCCTATTTTTTCCCTGATTAAATAAAGCTTTGGGTGTGATTTGGATGGTTATTCAATGAATATGTGAACCAAAGATCATGCTTTCAAATCTTTAGTGAATATGATCCAAAGTGATTAGCAATCATGAAGAATCAGTAAACAGCGGATCTTATAAGAATCACTCCATTTGTATCAGAGGCATAGCTTTTTGGATAAAAAAAATAAATAAATATGATAGTTTTCAATCAAGAAGCTTGGAACCTACTCCAGGCTATATCCTCAATGTCTCTCCTTTTGTTGGGCCACCATTATACTGAAAACAAGCTTTCATTGGTCATGGCATACAATGGACAATTAAGGCCAAACAGAAAACTCAGCCAATAGGGCAAAATGGGGATATGAAATTTTTTAAATATAATTCTCCCAGGTAAAATTCCCATGAGGCAAGGTAGAGGCATTTCCAAATTGATTTTTTGTTTGTTTTTTTGCAAGAAAAATGAAACTTGATTTTCAGGTGTATGCTTTTCCAATGAAAAAACAATCAACATTTCTCTGTAGATATGTTTTACAAAATAAAGAAAAGCAACACCCCTTCCCCCCGCAAACACCCCAAAACCAAAAAAAAATCCCACCTTTGTAAAAAACAAAAAAAATCCCACCTTTGTAAAAAACAAAAAAAAAATCCCACCTTTGTAAAACAGTTAGAATGGAAACTTTTAAACCAGTACTATTGAAAACTCCTACACTTGGCACAACTGTTAAATGGTGCCCAAGTAATTCATTCTCCCAATTCAGCAGCTACCCCCTTGAACTTGAAAGTATGTAACAGGGGGCTTCAGATCATATAGAAATGTATTGGAGGTGAGAAAGGGAGTGAGGTGAAAGTTTTTTTCTTTTGTTCTTAGATGCTACTTTTCACTTTGATGCTAGCTCACTTTCAACCTCTGTAAACCAATTACAGGGTTTAATTTAAAACCTGTTCCCAAGCCCTGTAAAGTTTCTGCAGATTTATTCCAATCTATAGTTTTGCATGTATCAGGCAGGTCAGGTTAGCACTAACTCCTGGGTATTGCATTGACACTCATAAGAATGTATGCAGGTCAGGAACTGAAATACTAGCTCATTGCTTTTCCTACTAGTTATGGAGAATAACAAATGACCAGATGAAATGATTGTTAAATGTACAGGACAGACATGTTAAATATGGTTTCCTTTTCTTATAGTGATAAGAAAAAATACTTTATTCAATTGTTAGGAACTTCAAGTGTTAAGAAAGAAGTAATTGTTATCCCAAAATTTCTTTTCCACTATGCCCCTATTATTGATGTTGTCAGAAATTGATGGTAACAGTTGCTTTGCAGATTTTAATATTTTAGCTTTTGCTCTCCCTAGTGGATCTACATAACACAACAGCATCTAGGGGGTTTTTAAACCTGAATTTTATTTTTAAAAGATGGTTGATTTCCAATTTTTTTATATCCATTAATCCCTCTAATTATAACAGTGTTGTTGTTGTTCATTATTTTATACTACTGAAGATAAAACTGAATTTGTAATCCAAGTTGCTAAAGGAGTTTGGAATTAAACTCAATAAAACATGCAGCGTAATGAGTACACATCAATTAATAAAGTTATCTATATTTTATGAAACCTATTAGGTAAATTACTCATTCCACCTTAAAATGAGGACTATGCAAGCAAATTCTTCTTTCTAAATGTGTCTGCATATATAGAAGAACCATACAAGACAGGAGATAAGGATTTGTTAAAAAATGGATTTTGCTAGACCACCAAAATTAGTCAAGGCCACTCTTACCTGTGTACATGTTTAAGTCATCAGCTCCTGGGAACCCTCGGTCTTTCCCCAAAGCTCTGGGGAAAAGGGAAATCTCATTTTTGTATGATTTGTTATCCAGGGACAAACTGCAGATGTGTGGAGTTGCTCTGAATAGAGCCTTTCTGTACCCAGACAACAACTGACTCTCAAAAGTCCAACATAGCTCTTTCACAACAGCTGGCAGTTTTACATGCCTAACAAATTTTAATTTAGATAAAGCCCCTAGCAGAATCTCATTTATTGCAATGGTATTTATGTTCCGTTAGCCCTTTTATATTTTTAATAAGCCTGTTTCAGAGGCCAAGCTTTGAATACAAATTTCTATTTTCCAGTACTGTGATCGTATTTTTTGTCTACCTTCCCTGAACCAGCTATGCAGGATTCACATTAAATGTCAATTAAAGACCATTCCTCTTATATAATGAGTTGAAGAGTCACAAGCTTTGCTGGGTACAAAGGAATCTAAGGCCTTTTGCCACTTAGAGTTCCACTTGAAAACTGTTTGGATTGACCCTTCACATGAACAGTGGGTGAGGCAATGCACCTTTTCATTAACAAATGAGGTGGGACACAATGGAGCTAGGGAACTGCAGCATTTCTAACACCATCTAAAGAGCACAGACAGAGGAAAGTAAGCTTCTCTACACCAAAGAGTAGCAAATGAGGCACTATAGAAAGAGGAAGGAGTTTCAGAGGAATTTTGACTAAGTAATAGTTAGCTTTTTACTCTGGTTCTTGGATAGTGCATTTAAACAATACAGATTGTAAATTTACAGTCTAGACCACTACAGGAGAATCCATAATAGTAGTTCATTACAAAAAAGTAAGTAATTTTCATTACACTTGTAACCTCATCTGCCATATAACTCACTGCTTGTATTCAACATGGGCTTCAGATTGGTTGTATTCGTATCCAAAGAGATGTTTACTTGGGGTTTACCTCTGTTTATCTGGATTTCCTATCTCAAAGTCAGGCTTGCTGTTTAGTTTTATTTCCTATCTCTTTTCAGTTGTCAGACCCTATTCAGTGTTTTTTTCTGATAAATCTTTGAAAAAACATGAACTAAGAAGACAGAGCTAGAACAACAGGAAATGCCTGTCTCCATCCTACACAAGGACATTCAGGAATTTGTTATAGGCAGTCGAGTCACTACATGACTCAGATGTTATACACCAGCTGAAAACACCGCAATGAAAAAAGACTGCATCTATGCCTAATAATAGTTAGCAGTCACACAAAAGGTTGCGTGTCTGTTTGCTTAAAGAGTGATATGGTACGCCTGACCTAAAAGTCAATATAATAAGGCATCTCTGTTATCACCCTATCTTCAACACTACATAATAGGTAAAAATCACTGGCTCACTAGTTAGAAATTAAGTACAGAGCACATGATCTGTCAGTGACCTGATATTTGGAAATGGGCTTCAAATTAATGCAAAGCACAGAGACAGTCTTTGTGAACTCTTCCAAATACCAGTGGAGGAATACTTCATGTTAGCCATTATTCCACTTGAGGAAAAGGTTTGTTTCAAGTAGTGGAAACCAAATTGAGACTAACTTTGAAAGTGGAGAAAGACTTAACAATTAAGCATTTCAAGATGCAGCTGCATTTTGAACTACTTCAAACACTGAATGCTTCGGCTTCAGATAGGGTACATCTACAGATCACCATATGGTACAGTTGCTATGGCGCAGTGTTTTAGTACTTCCTTTTGGAAGCTGGTGATTATGTGTAGACCCACATGATTGCTATGTTGCCATAGCGGACCATATGGTGACATAACACATTGCTACATCACCATTGTTACATCTCAGCTCTGTGTTCTCGGGCAACCCTGGCACAGGATGCAGTCTGTCTAACTCACCCCCCGCCTCCCTTCCCTCCTCTGCATAAATGAAACTAATTAAGATTCAGTGACACACTTAAGACTCTCCAGATACTGGTGACAAGAATGAAACAACTGACCTAGATCTCATTTGCATCCAAGATGGAACCAGATGACCATTCATTTACATGAGAGATGGAGAACAGAAAGCCTGAAGCAGAGATTGTAGTGAATTCTGGGACCAGAGAACCAAGGAAGCACTGCATGACAGGGAATCTGTGCTCCAAATGTTAATCAACCCATGTTCACACACACCCAGCTCAGCATTTATCAGACCAGTTCTAATCTGGATTTACAAAGGAATTCCCCCCACCCCAGACACACACACCTCTAAGTTTAATAGGCATCTTGGGCCGTACATTCCCTGGTCCCACTATGGGAGGCCTATTTAAACTTGATTGACTAAAACTCGGTTGCTGAGTTAGGGAATGCTAAGGCAAGAGACCGAGTCAGAGGGGGTATGGGCAACATTTGAACAACGGTTAAGGGTTCATCACAGCGTCCAGCCCATTGGAGCCCTAATCACAGGTGTTGCCATACCTTTCCCGAGACAACTGATGTAAGTCCTCTCCACAAAAGGTTATGAGCACCCCAATAATTATGTTAAGTCTGTTAAAAGACAATAGTAAAATCTAGAAAAGCCATGCTAAGCTGAGGCTTGTGCACAACAAGTAAAAATCCAAAATCCTGATGCTGCAAGCTATCTATTGTTCCTGAAGAAACCATGAGATATCCCATCAGTATAT
>JAGPOW010003316.1:134939566-134955951 GCA_030014935.1 Caiman crocodilus
TAAATAACTTTTATAGTCAAACTGGTAGTAATTGGGTATATTTTTCCTTCTCTGCTTCTCTTTCCCCCTGTGCTCTGCAGCAATGCTTCTTTTACCTAAACTAAAGATCCCTGTGAAGCCCAAAAATATTGAGGGGTCTGCTCAACAAGAGGCCAAAGATTGGGACGTGCTGAGTTTGAAACACATAAGGGGATCAGCTTGTACAGGCTGATTGACCCAGTTTGACTTAGATGTGCCCTTACGAACTGAATGCTGACACCCATGAGGGTGTCAGCTGGACACCCAGCTGGTTTCAGAGGGATTCTGTTTACCTGAAGTGTATTGTTGCTGAAGTGTATTGTTGCTCTGATGAACTGATTCTTGGCATATGAGGGTGTCAGCCTGTCCATGCTGATCAACACGGCCGGGTCAGACGTGTCACGTTAATTTGTGTGTGTTTGTGTGTATGACTGATTTGGTGATTGGAGGAACCCAGCCTCATTGAGATTAAGTCCTGCAAGATAGCTCCACTGGGAGTGAGGGCTTGCAGAAGAGAGAGATACAGCTCTGTATAGTAACACAAGCAGCACATTGACAGAATAACCAAGACCCTAGAAACTATCCCTAATAAATGAGCACACCCCAAAGTAATGGGCAAATCTGGTAACACCATGGGGTAACATGTAGATGTGCCCATAGATGAACAGGTCCCAGTTGCAACCCCTGACTGAATCACTTCAAAATCATTGTGCCCTACAGGCAGGTGTGTAAGGAAGCTGTACCGGCGTGTCCAACTATTTTGAATGTGGGGCCGAATCATGAACTTGTTATCATCCAGTGGGCCAGCAGGATCAGACGCTCACATGGCCTGTCCAGTCCAGCCGTGCCTGGGGGCGCAGGGGTCAAGGGATGCCACCTAACCCTGCTGTGTCCTTCCTGCCACCTGGGCAGCCTCGAGGATACTCCTACACCTGTGCGCCTGGGCTCAGCAGCCAGGGGGACATGTGGGGACCCTACAGGGGGGTGTGGGAAATGCAGGAACACCCCCCTGCTCCCTCTCCCCCAGGGCAGCCTGAGCCCAACTGGCAGGGCTCCCTCCCTCCCTGGGGCCTGCAACTGACCACCCTCAGCGTGATGTCTATAGATGTAGGGGGATGCGGGGAGGTGGGAGCAATTCCGGTTTCCTGCCTTGACAGCCACAGCAACAGTGGCAGCAGCATCTCCTGTGGGCCTGGCTGCAGCATCCCTCTGAGCCAGTATCTGCACCCACCCACCCACAAGCTACACTGTGACCTGCTCCAGGCCCCACAGCCAGTGGGGACTGCCAGGGCAAGGCCAGCATGCAAATGAGGACGGGATGGGTGGGACTAGGAAGGTACAGCATGAAATGAGGGGAGGGGAAAAGCCACACCATGTTGGCAACATCAAGTTAACATGGTGCATGTGGGAACCTTATCCCTTCCCCAGCCCTTCAGCAGCTATTAGGAAGCTGCTGAGGGGCTGGGGGGAGGGACATGGGACGGGAACGAAAGTAAAGAGCATTTACTTTCATTTCCTGTTGCAGCACCTCGGGCCATAGAAAATGGCTTGGCGGGCCACATGGCGGCCCATGTGCCATATGTTGGACAAGTGCCCTCTACACCCTCCTTCTGGTGAAGAGGGTGGCCCAGCAAAGTTGTAATGGAGTTCATGGGAATGCTTACTGAAAGTTAATTCCACTTACCTTACATAGAGTTTACCAGAAGCCACTACATCCTTGGTTCCTGCTACCATGGAAAGGGAGTAGTCGAACAGAACATTGTGGGATCCTGAAGGAGCAATCTTATTGCGCTGTCTAGAGCATGCACAGATAACAGGATGTAGTAGTAGTAAATAGTTATTTTCTAAAGGGTTATTTTTGCAGAACTTCTGCCATTTTGGAGCCCTTCAAGAGGCATAAGCATCTGTTTGCTCATCCCTTCAAGCACTCGGAAGGCATTTGAAGCAATTCAGATATTACATTCAACCAGGGCCTGAGTTACCCAACTAAAGTGTAGGCGTAATACCCTTACCCTCGGTGTGCATAAATACCCTCTTTATAAGAATAAGGAGATTTCTATGTAAAAATAGTTCATTGTTATTTTAAAAATATTTAGATATTTCTTTTTCAATAAAAAGTAATAAAAATTCCTATTTCCTGGCATAAGAAAAAAAATAAGAAATGCCATACGTTGTGTAGCATATTTGCGCTTTCAATGAACATTTTGTGAAGACCCTTAAATAATTAAATCGTCAACAGCTAATAACATCAAAAACAGAATTTGCTGTTTGCTGTAACTGCCTCAGCAGAAAAAAAAAGTATCAATACTACTATCTGAAATTCAATGCATTTTCCATTCATTGCCCCCTTACTTTGATTTTCTAATATATTACTTTGAAGCCTATGAAGCAGCAGCTGAGACGCTCATTACTTTTGACTACAAATGGCTGCAGAATTGATGGGAAAGCTGATTTAGGCAGCACATTCAATAAAAAGTCCCTTTTAAGATGTCTTAGTGACAGTCTTTAGTGATGAAGAATCCATGTGTCTTCCTGTATGATACAAAAAAAGAGAAAAAAAATCTGTTTTGCAATTTTAACTTCCCAGGGAGATAGAGAGAGAATTGTAGATTTTACACTTGTCTCCAGCATAATCATATTCACAGTAAAAGTATCTGTACTACACACAGCAGTACATCTCCAAATTATTCGAATGCTAATATTAACGCATTCATGTATGTTAAGCAACAAGGTCAAAAAAGATACAACCATAGATTCTAAAAATAAAATGAGAAACTGAAAAGATAGAAATACAGAGGTGTAGTCTACATACAACCGATAGAGATGTTACATAAAGAAGAATAAGATATCAAAAAGAATTAATTAAGCAAAAACTAGTCTATAATTTTATGAAGAAAAAATACTTGAATTAATGTTTTAACAGCTGGAAAGAAAGCAGTATTCATAGTAAAACCTGATTTTCAAAACTGATCAACAATCTTATTTTGTTTATTTCTAGATCATCTTCTTTAGGCGCTTAAGAACATTGGATTCATAGGATACAGAATGAGACACAAAGATACCCAATGGTACATGCAGATGTTACACTGAAATTGACCTAGTTAGGGTTAGGAGATCTAAGTGCTGAAGTGTATCTACATTTGAGGAATTCAGAATGAGCAAAAATGGCTGGCCTTATCTAATTTAATTAACCCGAGGAGGTGCACTACATGCCTGATCTAAATTAATGCATGTACACATTTGGAGTGGCAAATTCCAGCTTCTAAGCTGAATCTCAGAACTATACTTTTTCTTCCCTCCCTAACTGCCTCTACACTACCAGATGGACACCCCACCCGATGGAAAACTCCCATGTGGACCCACCAACCACTTCTATTGGCCAATCAGCCCCTCTTTATCCTGCCAACCCCACTGACCCCTGACTCACCAACCCTTCCTCAGACCTCCTAGTCTGCTCCTCCCCCAAGATCCCACCTGCTGCTTTCCTTACCCCAACTTACTTAGATCACAATCCCAGTGTGGTTTCTAGCACTAGCATACATGTGCACAAATGAGGAGCTGATCTACAATCACATGGCTTAAAGTAAGTAATTTGATTGTAAATTAGGGAATGGAAACATCTGCACATGCCATAAAACAGCAATTCACAAGTCTTGTATTTAACCATTTTGTGCCTGAGATTCCCTAGGCATGACAACAAAACTTACTCAAGCATACATAGCTCAACTATTCCACATGCAAGTGGTCACTGCTTTTCTTAGTTAAAAGTTGCAAATGTTCTCTCACCTAAGGCCATTTGGGGTTTACAATCTAGACAATGTTGTACCTGAGGGATCCAGTCGAGAATGTGTGGTCTAATCAAGGCTAACATACACTGATACTACTAAGTTCACATCTCATGGATTATTAGATTTAAAAAATATATGGCTGGTGTGATGTAGTAATGAAGCAGCTGCTCAGAAAGTAGAAGACCTTGGCACTTGGCCCTATTGAGTCTGAAAGGAGTCAAACTCACACCTCCCACAAAAGACAAATAAATTAAACCTGATTCGCATGTCCTGAATAGCTTTTAGGACTAAAAATGTAGGAAGGTCTTTTATCTGCTCTGGCATGTAGCATATGGCTATTATACCAGTCAGAAAGCAAGAGAGCAATGTTCTAAGTACCACTTACCAGAGGGTAGAGTCATGGGGGATGGAGAGGGGATGGGATAGGTAATTATCCAGGAATTCTTCAACTTGCTAATACTTCGCTATAGCCATTAGATCACAGATTTTGCATTTCCTATTGCCCTCTCCAGGACATTCAGGGATTTGGGAGCAGATTTGCTGCTCCTGGCAACAACCTGCTCCTACCACCTCCAGCTTTGCACTAGCCCCCTGCAGCAGCTCTAGGCTCCCCCTGGGTGCTATCCAAAGGGCTAGCAGGGACCACAGAGCCAGGAGACACCTGTTTCTTGGCAAGGGCCAGAAAATTGCTCCTGGACCCTGGGATCTGCTTGTTGCCATGGTGGGCTCCAATGCCAGGGCCTCAGTGGGGACAATGTCCCCCAGCAGCAGGAAGCCTCCTGTTGCTGGGGCTGGGGGACATTGTCTCCACACTGGCTCCAGTAGTGGACCCCACCCTAGCAGCATGCAGCTCCTGGTCAGCCATCTATACATTCTGTACTGCACAATAATTACAATAATTACTCAGTGGTTGATTTGCTACTTGCATTTGCAGGTTGCAAATTAACTGCCAAGCAGAGAAAATCACGGTGTGTAGTAAGGGTCAGCACATGTAGACGCAGATGCTTACTACACAATAATTAGCTCTATTGTGCAGTAAAGAGTCTTGTGTAGATGAACCCAATGAGTAATAAATATAACAGGGACCTAGAACCTAGGTCTCTTAGTATTCTGACTAAAACACTAGAGCCACTTCTTTCCCCCAAAGTAGGCCTGGATTTGGGAATTTAAGTGTATATGCCTATACATCTGTGTATGTACAACTTGATAACTACCATTTTGGTAAATAGAGTGTAATAATAGTCTACTTTCTGCCAATAAAGTTTACACAAGTGCAGTCCATTGTATTCAAGTATATAGAAGTAACATATAGGTAACACAAAATCCTAGGATAATTTCACCCACTCCAATGAAATTCATGTAAAAAAGTTTAGTATCTACTCTCCTGTCACCAAACAATGAAGCACCATGATAGCTGCCAGGTATAGCTGCCAGGTGTCTTTTTCTAATCCTGGTGGACAGATATATAAATTATACCAGGGTTTGTATATGTCTGTCTATAACTTTAGACCAGGGGTGGGCAATTATTTTGGGTGGAGGGCCAGTTGCTGAGTTTTGGCAAGCCATCAAGGGCCACATGATAAGCAGCCTGAGGCAGATAAATATTAATTTTCTAAATTTTTTAGGGGCCCTGTGGACTGGATAGAATGGCCTGGTGGGCCACATCCAGCCTGCAGGCCACATTTTGCCCACCCCTGCTTTAGACACTGATCTGTAGTTTGTGAATTCCACTCATGAACTAGATGCCTGCCTTCTGAATATGGGAAAACTCAGCATCACCAACCCTAATTCTCTTTATGAATTTACCCCTTGCCTCTTCATTTTGTGGACTTATCACATTTTTTCCTCCTTATAATCCTGTTAAACTGTCTTTTAATTCACCTGAATGTAAGATTTTGGAAGATGGTGGTGCTTCAAAATTATTTCCACCACAATTTTAGATGGAGACAGCAAATGTTCTTACAGTAAACAATTAGGACCTGAAATATAGCTACTTGCATATTTGTTCTCCATTGGAACAGTGGTGAAAAACATCCACTCCTCAGAAAATATCAGAATTAATTATATGCTTTCATTGTTAGAAATAACCTTTACAAAACTAGATGCTTCAGCTTTCTTTTTGTTTTAAAGAATTCAGATGGACATAGGGGACTGCGAACTGATCATTTCTGAAATGATCGTGCTGATCATTTCTGCCTGTCCAGGATAAATTGCAGTGCTCGTAACTTGTGTTTAGAAAATGTGACACATTGCTGTATATTGATTTCCACTCTATAAGAATTTATTATGATAACTCCTTGGTATGTATCTGTTATATATCATGTGTTGCTGGAGGGGAGGAGGGAAGGTGAGGGAGAAGGGTTGAAAAACATTTTTTTTCTAAAGCTGAATAAATAATAACAAAATGGATATAAACCTTTTTTTTTCTAATGGAAAAAAATTCAATGTATATGATGATCACATCCTAAATCTGTTCATCTGTACTTCATGACTTTGAATACTTTTCAAATGCTATTGATGTAAAACAGCCTCATCATCAGTGGATCCAGAAGGCTTAGGTTGCAGAATAAGGTCAGGGGGAGGGAGAAGGGTGACACTTAGGGAAAAATTCTATTCTTTTCTGGCCAACTACATGACACTATTGCCCCTTATAAGCGCAAGGGAATTCATGCATGTGTGCACATGGTCACATGGACTGAACTATCTCATTAACAGCGCTAGCAAGTACACATGTGATTTTTAAATACACAGTAGCTTTAGACATCTTAAAACTGAGCTACCACCTGGTTTTTAAACCTAAGGAACAGAAAAGGTTCCTTTGGGTCTCAATTCCTTTTTTGTCCACATAGTTCAGTGACTAGGACTCTTACCTGAGTGGTCAGATATCTGCAGCTACAGGCTACATTAAATTGGGCCTTGTACTAGGTGCTTATTTCAAGACTAGGACATGGTTACTTCTTAACCAATAACAAATTTATTGAGCCTCTAGAAGTTGTAATTTTAATACTGTAGTTAGTTAAAAGCAATACAATATGCTTACCACTCAGAGATATAATAAACGTGACATTACTGGATTGCCAGTCTGTGAGATTTTGTCCAGGGTTTTTGACTTCTTTGTTTGAGTTTTGAATTTTGGATTGGTGACTGGATTTTTCAGAGGTATGTTCTGAAGGGTATGCTACTTTAACTTTTTTTCTGCACCATATAGCTTGTATATTTTAATACATAAACTTAACATAAGCCTTCCTTGTAATGCATATTTATAAATTTTCTTCTGTTTGCCAAATATGTTTACCCTTAATTGGAACTTTCCTTTCTGAAGTAATCTTTTCATTCTTAGATAGGGTTTGTTATAACTGTTCATCTTTTCTCCAAACTATATTTATTTTAGTTAGCTAACTTCCCAACTTATTTTAAATCAGGGATAGTATTTTTGTTTTATTTTGCCCCTTTCACCCAGCACAAATCTCGACCACAATTCAAGATAAGCATGCAGCTTAAGCTAATCACAAAGGTCAAAACCCAGGCCTGAAGGCCTCCCATCACAACAAATTCCCCCTTCGATAACTTCTCCGGGGGGTGGGGGTGGGGTCAATATACACTAATGTATATTGCTTTCATACAATACACCTTTTTTCTTTTTTAAAAGGAGAATACACCTTTTTCTTTTTTTAGTAGAAGGGCTCATAATGGAGGGTCTTGTAGAGTCTGGCTAAAAACTTTTTACAACAAATAAATTTGATGATATGTTTAGCAAATCAGAACAATGATAAAAATGACAATAGCAATTTAGATGCCAATTATTACCATAATGGGGTGGGTAAAGCATTAGATTAACAATGTCTTGGGCAGCAGGGCTTTACCCTAGCAAAACTTTTCACCAAGAATGTTTCCCAGCCTTCTGGATTGTTTTTAAAACATGCAAAACAGTTTTATCGTTTAATTTAAACCACTGTTTTATGGCTGTACTTCTTTAACTTGTAGCAAAAGTTCAGTTTAACCCTATCTGAACTGAAGTAGGTCTATGATATAACCATGGGTGTTATACTTTATGTTGTCTAGCAAGGCACAAAATGCATAAAGTTACAACTACTAATAAATAAAATATTACAAAAAATTGATTAATTAAACAAAAAACATTAAATACAAAATGTTTATTGTGATTCCATTTGCAGGTGAACTATTATACCACTATTCGTTCCTGGACAGGTCATAGAATCAATGCACCTTTCCAAATGGAGTATGCGCCAAAAGTGGCATTTTTTTTCAGTATTTAGCTGAATTGCATTCAGTTTTTTATTTAGTTCTTTGAATTATAAGTGGCAGGTTTAGTTTCAACATGATGCTGCTGCACGCACAGCACTACACTTTCGTCCATAATCAGTCTGCTTTTAACTTGAAGTGTTATTTGGATGGATTTTAAATGGGATTTAACCCTCAGGTTTTTTTATTTTTATTTTCTTAGAACAATTAGTTAATGAGGTTTTCAAACACAACCTGGTAAGTTAGCATTATATATTACATTTAAATACCAATGGTATTTCCTGGAAAGTGACAAAAATAATAATGTATCCCCAGGCTTATAAAAAATATATACATTACCACCCTACATCTTACCGAAAAATTGGTGCCTTTAACTGACATTTCCATACTGTATAAGCTGACTTTTTACATTTCAAGGCTTAGAACATCCTTTCAGTTCAAACCAGGTGGAAGTGTTTTGGTTTGGGATTTACAGACAAGTTCTATTTTCAGATGGTGTATCCCCAACAATGTTTATTACATTTACATATTTATATGCATTTAAACTTTAAACAGATAAAATACACCAAACAACAAGAGAAACAACACAAGAGAGCCAAGACAATTTGGTCATTGAAAAAAAAACATTGCTTAGGAAAAGACAATTCTGATGATTTTATAAAGAAACATAAAATAAAGAGCTGGGGGAGTTATTGAAAGCCTTCAATTAAAGCCAGTTCTTTAATACTTTCACTTTTTGTATTTTTAGCCCAAACATAAAAGGATAGGATGGATAGCATATAGCTAGGGTAACAGAGGCCCTTAATGAATGAGCATTGATAGGAGCCGATAATTTTTCAATCACTTCCACTTCCTGGGCATCTGGAGTTTGACTGTGCTGGTATAAAAAGATTACCAAATATTTTATCTCCTGCTGTACTAGTTGAACTTTTTGTCCACTAACTTTATATTCTGTATTTTCAATAATTTGTAATATACTGCTCGGATAGCTTTAGGAGCAAATTTTTTGCATGGGTCCAGGGTTTAAGAATCATCAACATAAGCAATTACTGCTATTTTAAGCTATTTTTTTCTTCTTTTTTTCTAACATTCCCCTGTTTGGTCCTGAGGCAAATTTAAAACCTGACTTGTTTTAATGGCTGCATACTGGTGCTTCTGAGGAATTATGTATAAATTGTCATTTTCCTGCTTCTTTGTAATTTTTTTTTTTAAGTTTGGTAAAGGAGTTTTGGTTTCCTTTTCATTGAATGCTTAAAAGGACTTTACTATATTTGCTTTCCAGAATTGGAATGAGAAGAATTTATTACTTATTAAAGCAAAAAAAGAACCTATTTATATTATTATATATTTCCCAGGTGTTCCCTCCACCCCTTTCGTATTGTAATATGTGTTTTACCAACTCAGTTGTTGGAAGTACATGAATGTTTCAAACATCTGATTATTGTTATTTGGTGATTTGTCCCCTTGTTAAGCCTTTAATTGTTATGCATGGACAAATTTTAATTCTATTTCTTCAATTTTTGACTGTATTTTAATTTGATATACAGTAGGACTAACCTTATTTACAATTTCGGCAGGTCCAGCTCTAATGGTGCACAATGCATGGATTTTTTTTTTTCCTGGTAAACCTAGAACATGATCAGGTCACCAACTGTTAATTTGACAGGTTTTTTTAAGTGGCTCAACATTCCTGTCCTTTTGATTATATTTTTTACCTCTAACCTCAGGAATCTATATTTTCTCTGCCAATCATGGCTTAGTGTTCAGTAATTTTATGGACAACTGCTGTTTTTTGTAGAGCCATAAAAATTAAAGGTAATTTTATGTTCCAATTCCTATCTTGTTGGTTTACTATATTTTTAAAAGCCAATTTTAAAGTGCGATATGCCCATTTCAGTTGCCCTGAGCTCTGTGGATGCTTAATTTCAAATGCCTGTCAAAGTCATTTTATTAAACTGAAATACTTTTTATCAGCTTGTTGCAAGCTAAGCAAATTTATTTATGCAAATCACATTTACCCAAGTTTCTCTTTCTTCCCCATTATTTGCAATAAAAATGAGGCAACCATCAATTAACATTTTTGCTTTGGTGCCTCTTTCCCCTCCCCACTTCGTGTCAAATTTTGACCTACATAGAAACAGTTTATCTGTTATGCTTCATGTGTATTAATGAACACAAGGGTTTAAAGTGGCAGTGCCAGACAGGCTTACTTTTTCCAATAGGGAGTTGAGGGTTTGCCTTGATTCCCCTCCTATTTACTCTTTGTAGCCTTTTGCCGAATTTTATAGATATTTTTAGCTCCATGTATAATTTTCTTTTGGAATTATACATTTTTGACATAAATTAACCAAATCACCCACTATATAGTGGCTTCTTTTCTTTTTTGCTGTTGTTGTTGTTGGTGATGGTGGTGGGTTTACAGTTGGTTTGCTTTGTAAGGCTGTAACAGAATGTAGTGCTTTTTTTACACCACAGAACTGAGCTCTATATTTAACAACCTTTTCTTTAAGCTGCTCCTTCTTCCATAGCAAATCCTCTAGATCTTGCCTCTGATTCTGAAATAAACTTTCATAATGCTTTGCAAACTCCAAGAAAGCCCATGCAGCTCCTTTCTTTCTTTTTCCGTAGTTATTTTTGGTTTGGAAGTGTTAACCAAAATGTAAAATGCTTTGCATGCTTGGTTTAATGCATCATGGCACTGGAAACCTTTTGGGTCCCAGGCAAAAGTACCTATTTTGTGGATCTGTCATTTTAAAGAGGTCAATTCTTCTATCCATGTTCACTCCATGCATGTGGAAGAATTCTAATCTGCGGTGATAATTTGGTACTAGGTTGTAACCCTTACTACTGAAAAGGCCAACTTCACAAGAAGTCAGTGTAATTTTGTTTTATTATTTTACTGGGTCATTTTTTTCCCAGTTCAGTGACCATAGCCACAGTTTTTCTATCCACGAAATTGAGTTTCCTAAAACCTGTTTAGCAACAACTTTTTCCCTACCAGCTAGGTGCTGACTTCAACCAGTAGTTTTCAAAAAACTAGGCAGTACTCACACTTAACATGGCCATCTGCCTCAGTCACTTATAAGTGACATTTACCTTGTTGCCCACATTCTACACCAATTAATTATGTTCAGTACCATTAAATATGTCTTTGTACAAGCCATTAATTTTGAGACTAAGACACGGTTGCTTTTTAACCCAAAACAAATGTATCAAGCTTTAGCAGTTACATTATTTTAATACTGTGGTAAATTAGAAGTAATATCATGTGCTAACTACCCCAAGATATAATGAATGTAACATCACTGGATGGTCACTCCATGTGTTTGGGTTTTTTTTCAGGGGTTTTGACTTCTTTGTCTGAGTTCTGATTTTGGATCGGTGACTGGATGTTTAAGGAGTAGGTTAATATAATCATATATATGCATTAGGAGGCAGGCTTAAGCTAATGTTATATAATAGGAAATGCAAGATATATGATACGTACTCATAGATTTCATAGTCATTAAGGCCTGGAAGGGACTTTATGAGATCATTGAGTCCAGGCCCCCCACCATAGGCAGGAAATTATCTGGGATTTAGCGACCCCAGCAAGAAAAACATCCACATGTTTTTCGAAAGAGTCCAGAGTAGGTGCTTGCACCACTTCTGGGGGGAGTCGGTTCCAGACCCTGGACTCTCACACCGTAAAGAACTTTTTTCTGATGTGTAGTCTAAATAGGCCTTCCTGGAGGTTTTGGTTGACAGACCATGAGAACATGTCCAGTTAAGCCTGTATTCCCAGCCTGTCCTGTGGTATGACTGTCCTCCCCCATAATTTGGTGTCATCCATGAACTTTGCCAACTCACATCTGACTTTCAAATCCAGATCATTAATGAATATGTTAAAGAGTAGCATTCCAAGCACCAAGCCCTGAGGGACTCCAGTGGTCACTCTGCACCATGTTGATTTTCTCCCATCAACCAGTACTCTTTGGGTCTGACTCTGTAGCTAGTTACCTAGCCATTGGACTATAAGATGATCAAGGCCACAATTCCTCAGCTAACTATGAATATATCATGGGGAACTAAGTCAAAGGCTTTCTTGAAATCCAGATATATGACATCCACATCATCTCCCTTGTCCAGAGCACGAGTTACCTGGTAAAAGAAGAAGATGAGGTTGGTCAGGCAAGACCTGCCAGTCACAAAGCAATGTTGTCTGACATTCAGATGCTTTCCTTCTATTATTCTGGTGTTGATGGATCCCTTGACAACTTTCTCCAGGATTTTTTCAGGGGTGGATGTCAGACTGATTGGTCTATAATTCCTCGTGTGATCCCTCCTCTCTTTCTTGAAGATAGGGACCACGTTGGCTCTTTTCCAGTCTTCTGGGACCTCACCCAAGTGCCACAAATCTTCAACTATCTTTGCCAAAGGGGATGCAATGATGTCTGACATCTCCTTCAAGACTCCAGGGTGAATTCTGTATGGGCCCATGGGCTTGTGAATATCCAGTTTCTCAAGGTGTCCCCTTACCTGATCCACATTAATTTTGGACCCATCCCCCACTCCCAGGCTGGTTTGTGTCCTTTCTGATAGTGTGATCCCCTTGGGAGGGTGAAAAACTGATGCAAAAAAACATTAGGAGATTGGCCCTTTCTTGGATGTCAGATGTCAGTTGCCCTGTTAGCTCTCACAGGGGCCCAATGCTATCTTTGTTCTTTTTTCCAACTTCCCACATATCTAAAGAAGGACTTTTTGTTGTCCTTGATTCCTATAGCTAGCCTGAGTTCAGTTTGTGCCCTTGCTTTTCTGGACATCTCTCTACAGGTGCAGGTGAGTTCTGAGTAGTCCTCTTTGGTGCTTCTCATTTTCCAACTGGTTTAGGCTTCTTTTTTGAGTTTAATGAGGTCCAACAGTTCCTTGTTCAGTCAAGGGGGCTTCCTTGCCCATTGACTACATTTCTTCCAAGATGAAATGGATTTCACCTGTGCTTCAAGGATTATGTTTTTGAAAGATAACCATTCATTGTATGCTCCCTTTTGTAGGGGGTTATGGCATCTAATTGCGTGACTGACCAAATCTCTGAGTTTGCAAAAGTCATCCTTCCCAAAGTTAAGGACTTCTGTTTTACTAAGGGATTTGCTTGCTCTTGTGATTCGGAGCTGAAGCAGAGCTATGCTCCAGACAGGGGCATGCATGCAGCAGATTGTGGCTTTGCCCTGGCTGCAGACCACACTGTCACTGCCACAAAATCATGGTCCTAGCCCTGGAGCAGCTTTCTACCCAACTACACAGCTTTCTACCCAGCTACACACCCTACCAGCATTGCTTATGTGTATCACCCTGGCCCTTACTGTCACAGCCCCGCCCCACCCCACCCCAGTTTCCATGGAATCTCCATGGAAACCAGCCACATTGATGTCTGAAGGGGCTGCTTGCAAATGGAGTCCGCTGTGGGCCAATTCTGGCCCATTGGCTAGACTTTGCATTCCCCTGTACTATTATCTCCTGTGTCTTCTACCTAATGCTTTTATTGATGCATCCCAAAACCACTTTTGTCTTTTGTTTGCCTGCATCATGCTACAGATTCATATTGAGTCTGTGACCTACCAAGAGTCCAAAGTCTTTTCCATCATGCTGCCATGCACCCAAGTATCACTCATTTTGTATTTGTGTTTTTGATTATTCTCCCTGAGGTATAACACTTTGCATTTTTCTGCATTAAACTTCATCTTAATAGTTTTAACCCAACTTTCCCAACTTTTCAAGTTCCTTCTAAATTGCTTTCACATTCTCCAATGCATTTACAATCATTCCCAGTTTCATGTCATCCACAAACTTTATCAAGAACCTTTTTAATGCCAGCATTCAAATTGTTAATAAACAGGTTGAACAGCACCAGGCCTAGGACAGACTCCTATGGGAATTCCCTTGAAACCTCCTGCCATTGTGAGATGGAACCTTTAATAATTACCCATTGTAATGTGTACGCAATGGCCTGTGGCTATTGAGCCAGTTATCTACTTACCTTGTAGTAGTTTTGTCCAGCCCACATTTCTCTGATTTGTTCATGAGAAGGTCATGCAGAATCTTGTCAGAAGCCTTGCTGAAGTCCAGATACACTATATTCACAGCTTTTCCTTCTTCCATCTATGTAGTTTCTTTGACAGAGAAGGAGATTAGGTTTGTTCAAAATAATTTGTTTTTTCATAAATTAATGCTGGATACTTGTGATCAGCCTTTCCTTCTTCAAATGCTTGCAAATGGCCTTCTTTAGAGTATGTTCTGGTAACTTCCCAGGTATTGAAGTGAAGTTAACCAGCCTGTAGTTTGTGGGATCCTCCTGGTTGCATTTTTTAAAGAAGAACTAGGCCAAGTTATTTTCTAGTTCTCTGGTACCTGGCCTGTCTCCCACAGTTTCATGAAGATCATTGCAAACATCTCTAAGATCTCCTATATGAATTCCTTCAGGACCCTGAGATGAAGTTCATCTGGCCCAGCTGACTTGAATACAGGTTTTAAGACAATAGACAAATATATGAGTGGGGTGTTTTAATTAGGGATGATCCTGCCTTGAGCAAGGTTTATGCTAGATATAGTCCTTGAAGCTCTACCTTTCAATTATTCTGTGATGCATAAAGTTAAACATGTACACAAGCCTCTCAAAATTGAGACTTATTTTTAACATACTCAGGGTAGGGATTCCATTTTTTGTCTTAATGGTCTGTTTGACATTTTGGGTATCTAAGCAACAGCTATGGGATAAAAAAGGATGAGATTTCCAAAATATAATTGAAAGCAGTAGTGCATCTATGATTTTGAAAAGAGGGGTACAGAGAGTTGGTAGTCAAGAGCTCGGTGTTCAGAGGATGGGCAATGGAGAGCTCTCTTCATGTGCACTAAATTAAAGATTAGCAACTTCTCTCTCACTCCCCTAATACAGCCTCCAACAAAATCCTTGCTGCTGAAAGGTTTGTGGGAAACAACACAGAACAGAGATTTAAGCCCTGACAGTAAGCTGGTGCTGTAGCAGCAAGGAAGAGAAGAAAGCACACCTCTGCACAAAGCATGGGTTACTGAGCAACAATAGGGCATCAGCATGGTGGGCTGGATCACATGGTTGGGGTGGTACTGTTCCATACTAAGCCATGCTTAGGGATCAGAGAAAAATGTGATTATAACATCAGTTCCCACCCTGCTCTCCCTTCCTCTCTTGATTGAAAGTCAGAAAGGCAGCTGGACTTTTACTCTTCAGTACTTTGCTCTAGGGCCAAAAAGTTGTTAAAATGTCAGCTTTCTCTTCCAAATGTAGGTTTCTACAAGTCTACAATGAAAGCAGGATAGTCACTTTTTAAAAACATGCGATGACAGACATGGTGCTAGTGCCCTACTTATAAGATTACAGTGGATTTCCATATTTGGGAAACCTAAGATAAATTTTATTTTTTGTCTAATGGGATTAACCACTCAGATGAGTGCCCTAATTCACCAAGGTTATTCTAGAGTTGTTCTGTCTCTTTTCACTCCTCCTGTCCAAGTAGCTGTACTGTTCATTAGGCCAGAATGGAAAAATTACTGAGAGCAAGATTCTGTACCCTGGGGATTAGAGGAACATAGTTGGTTCAATAAAAGATATCAACTTAGGAAATCTTTACCTCTTTCATAATGTCTGGACCATCAAGGGTACAACATCACTCTTACACAGAATATTTTTAACATTTTACAAGATACTGAAATTAAAATTAAAACTGGAGAAGTTCTTGGTGATTTGAAATCTTCTGACAAAATCTCACAAGGTAAGGAATCTGTAATTGCATATAACTGTTTACCAAACATTTTTAGGATCTCTCTTTTTGGGTGCAGAATTGAGGCAGGAAGTTCAGATCCTGTGGAACAGCTTGAAAGTTTTGCTTTTAAGCAATTCTCTCCTGTCAACAAATGGAGGGGTTTGACATATTCTTAAAAACATGTAAAAGGCCAGAGTTCCTATGTTCTGAGTGTCATAAATGCAAGTATTCTCTCTTTGGTGCAGTCCATAATTCTTTGTGTAGCTGGACTTTTGGTTCAGTTAGTAGAAGTGAAACATAGCTTTGTAAACCTAGAATGATGGAGTTTTATATAAGCTGCCTCCCAGTGGTGCATCTACACGTGCTGCTATGGCGTCATTGTTACTGTGCCATCATTTGATATTTCCTTTTGGAAGTACTAAAAGAGGAGGAGGAAGGAGAGGACACGAGGGAGGAGAGTCTGCACACCCGAGGTCCTGTGCAGGCGGCGAGAGTCAAGAGGCCTCAGCGGAGGAGGCGTCGCATCATCGTGATTGGTGACTCC
>JAGPOW010003316.1:134969618-134993672 GCA_030014935.1 Caiman crocodilus
CTCTAACTGTGAAGAAGTTCTTCCTAATGTCTAATCTAAATCTGCTCTCTGCTAGCTTGTGGCCATTATTTCTTGTAACCCCCAGGGGCGCCTTGGTGAATAAAAACTCACCAATTCCTTTCTGTGCCCCCGTGAAGAACTTATAAGCAACCACAAGGTCGCCTCTCAACCGTCTCTTGCAGAAGCTGAAAAGGTTCAGGTTCTCTAGTCTTTCCTCATAGGGCTTGGCCTGCAAGCCCTTAACCATATGAGTAGCCCTTCTCTGGACCCTCTCCAGGTTATCCATATCCCTCTTGAAGTGCAGTGCCCAGAATTGCATGCAGTACTCCAACTGCTGTCTGACCAGTGCCCGATAGAGGGGAATTATCACCTCCTTGGTTCTGTTCGTCATGCATCTGCTGAGGCACGATAAAGTGCCATTAGCTTTTTTGATAACTTCATCATACTGACGACTCATGTTCATCTTGGAGTCCACTAGGACTCTAAGATCCCTTTCCACTTCCATTCCACCAAGCAGGTCATTTCCTAGGCAGTAAGTATGCTGAACATTTTTCCTCCCTAGGTGCAGCACTTTGCAATTCTCCTTGTTGAATTGCATGCTGTTGTTTTCCGCCCATATGTCCAACCTGTCCAGGTCTGCTTGTAATTGTTCCCTGCCCTCTGGCATGTCCACTTGTTGTTAACAAGCTTTAATTTGCACATATAGCTGGATCTCCCCTGCAGCTGGGAGCCCCATCAACTGACAGGGCTCCAAGCTGCAAGTATGCACCATGCCCATGATGAAAAATCTGAAGCTGGAGGACTGTGGCTACAATGGAAGCCCAGGATTGGGCTTTGCCTCTAATGGCAATAAAATGCAGTGGAATCTAATGTGTGATCCCACAATTGTGTCTCCTAGCATTTATGTGTGGCATGATTTTGGATCACATACTCATCATGTCTTTATCTGCATCTGTAGAGAGGACCTTAGATGATCTATGGAGTTTCTTTTTTTTTTTTTTTTCTTCTGATCCAGGCCAATTTTGAATTGTTCTTTGGGACTGAATTAACTAAATTGACACTAATATTCCCAGTAATGAAGACTCTACCAGAATTTACTTGTTTACTGGTTCATTACCCTAAGGGTTAAAAAGGTGTACCTTTATTCATTTTGGATTTGTCTAGCTTCAGCTTCTAGACATTGGGTCATCAGGTCTGTTTCCCATGTAGCTACTGCAAGATTATGATAAAATGACCCCTTTAACTTTAGGTTTGATAAACTAAATAGACTGAGTTCTATAAAACATATTTCCCAACATTATACTGATTTCTGTCACTCTTTGAATCCTCTCCAATTTGTTAACATCTGTATACAGAGTAGTTTTAGTGAAATCTATAATATTAATGGCATAGTGGTGCACCAGTGCCAAAGTGGATAGTTTCCATGTTCCCATTCAATAGTTGTGGATTATACATTATGGATTCTTGACTAAAACTGTGCTGACTTACCCAGTCTTACTTGGCTTCTGATTCAGCATCATCTAGTGATGATTTATTTGCTCTTTTTTAGACAGTTTATCCTTTCAGAAAGCATGGGAACTTTTTTCTCTGTCCGACAAAACCTATTGAAACTTAAAAGCCCATGGAAAAATCCTATTGTAAAAATTACCATTTTCTTCAGAAGAGACAAAGCCTTTCTTTTCCTAGAGTGGCCAAGCTCTTGCTCCTCTTGCTTCTCATAGGTAATACATCAAACTTAAATGCTGCCTTTGAATTATGGTATTTGCTAATGCAATTGAGAAAGTCTTTTTGAAATATGATGACAAGAGTACAGGGAGGACCTTTTCACAATGTTTCTTATATAGATTTTTCTTTTAACAATTGATCTGAAGTCACAAAATGAAATACCCCTATTGTCATAGTTCATACAGTACTTGCCATTAATTGGGTGTCAGCTTTGTTACAATTTTAATTAACTCTTACAGAAAGAACATTTTGCAAGATTCTAACATTGCAGATTGGCAAAAATTTATGGATCACACACTGAGGTCCAGCCTCTGTTCTCAGCATCACCTGTGAAAATAAAAGCACATTTTGTAAGGGGATTTAGGTTTTAAACACCTGTATGTCTAGATTAATTATTCTACAAAAAAGTAATCTTGTCTCAGGTATCATCATTTTTGTTTCTGTCCACTTGAATCATTCCAATCTGTAAACATATTTTTATTGTTTTGAAGTATGAGGAGTAGAAATGAATACACTACTCCAGTATGAATGATGAAAATGTGACATTTCTTGCATTAGTATATACACATTATATGACTTAGACCCCCTGTAAACATTTTACACATTTACCTGATTAACTGTTCATTAATTTAGACTGGCTACATGTACAAGCTACCTATGGCACCTTAAAAAGGTCCAACCAGCTATAAAGTTATTGCTCAAAAATGTGTAATAAATTTATAGCTGGTTTCTTTCATAGACTTTCATAGACTTTCATAGAGATTAGGGCTGGGAGGGACCTCCAAAGATCATTGAGTCCAGCCCTCCACCCAAAGGGCAGGAAGTCAGCTGGGTTCATAGGATCCCAGCAAAATAAGTATCCAGTTTACGTTTGAAGGTGTTCAATGTACATGCTTGTACCACCTCTGATGGCAAGCTATTCAAGACCTTGAGGACTCAGACAGTAAAGAAATTCTTCCTTATGTCCAGCTTGAATCGGTCTTGCAGTAGTTTGTAACTGTTCTACCTCCTCATCCCGTGGGGCGCTCTGGTGAACAAATGTTCCCTCAGATACTGGCAAGCACCCCTGATGAACTTATAGGTGGCCATCAGATCACCCCTGAGCCTGCACTTTTCCAAGCTAAAGAGCCCCATGGCTCTCAGCCTCTCATCTTAAGGTCTGTTTTCCTGACCTCTGATCATGTGTGTGGCTCTTCTCTGGACTCTCTCAAGCTTCTCCAAATCCTTTTTGAATTGTAGAGCCCAAAACTGGATGTAGTACTCTAGCTGCGGCCTCATCAAGGTCAAGTGCAAGAGGAGAATGACATCCCGGGATTTGCTTGAGAAGCATTTATGGATGCAAGCCAGTGTTTTGGTCACTTTACTAGCCACAGCATCACACTGCAGGCTCATGTTCATCTTGTGGGCAATGATGACCCCCAAGTCTCTTTCTTCCATAGTGCTACCCATCATAGCACTGCCGAGACTATAAGGATGTGCAGGATTTTTCCTCCCAAGGTGGAGAACCTTGCATTTTTCAGTGTTAAACACCATCAGGTTTTCATCTGCCCATTTGCTGATCCTGTCCAGGTCAGCCTGGATCACCCTTCTGTTTTCTGGAATGGATGTTTTGCCCCAAAGTTTGATGTCATCGGTGAACTTGGCCAATCCATTTCTGACTCTAATGTCCACATCATTAATGAAAATATTGAAAATATAGGTCCAAGGACAGAGCCTTGTGGGACCCCACTGGTCACAGGGCACCATGATGACTGACTTCCATCAATTACTACCCTATGGGTCCAACCACGAAGCCAATTTTCCAGCCAGCAGATTATGGTGGATCCAAGGCCACAATTGGCCAGTTTCAGCAAAAGGTGATCATGGGATACCAGATAGAAGGCTTTTTTGAAGTCAAGATATATGACATCAATCTCTTCTCCCTTGTCCAGATGATAAGTCACCTGGTCATAGGAAAAAATGAAATTGGTCAAGCAAGACCTACCTGCAACAAACCCATGCTGGCTATCCCTCAGGATGTAGGCGTTGGCCAGTCCATTAAGCATGGCCTCTTTAATAAACTTTTCTAAGATCTTCCCTGGGATATAAGTCAAGCTGATGAGCCTATAGTTTGCCAGATCCACTTTCCTCCCTTTCTTGGAGTTAGGCACTACATTGCCCTTCTTCCAGTCTTCAGGTACAACACCAGAGCGCCAGGAGTTTTCAAAGACCCATGCCAGGGGCTGGGGTATGATGCTTTCCAGCTCCTTGAGTATCCTGTGGTGTAGATTGTCAGGACCAGTTGACTTGAAGGCATTCAGGCTCTCAAGGTGTTCCTTTACAAGGTCTGCATTGATGGAGGGGAGAGGATCTCCCTCACCCAGATCTCCCTGTCCTGTAGTGGGCATAGGCATCCCATGGGACTGATGAAGGACTGACACAAAGTACCCATTTAATAGGTTGGCTTTTTCCTGGGCGTCAGTTGTCAGTTGTCCCAGTTGTTTCAGCAGGGGTACAATGTTGCCCTTGCTTCTCCTCCAGCTCTCCACATATCTGAAAAAGGACTTTTTATAGTCCTTTATGCTCGAAGCTAGTTGGAGTTCAGTTGCAGCCTTGGCTTTCCTGTCCTATCCAGCTTTAGTTTGCACATGTAGCCTGTTTATCCATGGCCTGGAGATGGCAGTTGTTTCAAGCACTAAGCAGTAGTAATGAGCAGATGAGATGAGTTTTAAAAATGTTTCTATAACAGAAGACCCCCTGAAAAAACAGGCCAAGTCAATAGATTGATATATCTGTCCCTTAGAGATGGTAATTGTTGACCACCATCAACCTTTTATTTATTTATTTATTCATTCATATATATATATATATAAAACTTGGCTTTGAACTTCTGTCATGCCAGGCCATGGACAGCTGGGTTTAGGGGACACCTCAGGGTCAGGAGAAGTCAGGAAGTCAGAAACCAGGAGATCTGGTCTGGGGAACCAACTTCCAAGTTAGATACTGGAAGACTTGGTATGGCTAGTAGGTGTGGTAAAAGGGCCACAGAAGGGCCCAGACAGGATCAAGCACCACAGTGGGGCTCACCCAGAGTGTGCAAGTAGCCTTGCCTGCGCTAGGGACTATAGGACACTCTCACTAAGGGTGTGAGCAGCTTTACCTGGGTCAGGACCACAGGAAGCCAGAACCGGAGATGCAAGAAGCCTTGCCTGGGTCACAGATGCCAGGACACTGGGCTAGTGCTGAGTGAAACAAGGTCAAGAGGCTAGCCAAAGGAGACCATGGACAAATCTGGGACTGAGGAGTTAAGCCAGAATAAGTGGCCCTAGGCTTAGATCTCTGCAAGAAAAGCAACCAGCAGACCAAAGCCAAGAATCCTGAAGCCTATACAGGCTGGTACTTGGCGTGACCATCCCAGGAACCAAAGCAAAGGGTCTCCAACAGGTGCTCCCCAGCCAGACTGGGGTGTGGGACAGAGTCATGAGTGGCTCTTTTGGAGGTCACAGGAATGGGGGAAGGGCAGCCTCCACTGTTGCGTGCAGTCCCAGGCAAGTATGGTGGTGTGTGTGTGTGGTGTGAGGGTAAGCTGCTGCTGCAGGCTTTGCCCTGGGCACAAAACTTTGTTGCTACAGCACTGGATGGACAACAACCATTAAGGCTCAGGAGCTGCAAACAGCTCACTGCTCCAAGTGACACTGCAAATAGGAAATACAACTCGCATCACAAAACCCAAAAATAGTCAGTCAGGAACCCTCTCAACTGCTCACAAACCCTTTTCCAAAGCAAATAAGATTCTTTTTTATTTTCCCAAGTGCTAATACCTCTCACACTTCCCCGTTAACTGGTCTGTTATACATCATTAAGTCATTCAATTAAAGTAGTTAGCTGCAGAGTGTTTACTGCCTCATTATGGTCCATTTTTTGAACCTTCATTGACTTCAGTATAGTTTGAGCTGCTACAACTTAAAGCAGAATTTGGCTTTAGTAATTATTACTGAAGTAAAGAATGGGCATATTTATTTGTAAATATATATTGTGACCCATCCACCTGAACATAACTGAAACTCAAATGGCTCGGTTATCAACAGGTAGGTCAGAAAAGTTCCTAAGCAGCATGGCTCTACCACTTTCTTCTGCTGAGTGCACATCAGATCCAAGAAATTAGTCAGCTTGCTCTATGTAAATGGCTTTTACCACATGACAAGTAGTTGACAAGGTACACACATACAGGCTGCTCTAACTCAATAGATCTGCAAAATTTCAGACACTGACTTGGATAAGTGGGTTAGGCACGCTTTTAGCTTCAGTCTTAGGCTTGCTATTGAAGACAAAGCCCTAAATTATGTCAAATGGCACCTCAGTTGAAAGTAGTCCCTCCACCAGTTTCTCAGGTCCAGTATCAAGGTAAGATCTCTGCAAACAAATCAGATCAGACTGTATCACAAAATGTCTTGCCCTATTATACACTATTCTAAAATAAAATCAAAAGATGAATTCTTCATTATTCTCTCTAAATTAGTTTTTCCAAATACTTCCTAACAACACACATGGGGCCCTTCTCATACATTACAACTTGACAACACATCCTTATTCAGTTCTTCAAAGATATATTGAATTAATGACTAATGAATACAGGAGTACCTATTGTTTCAGGAAAAAAAAATATTTTAGTTTAACCTACTGTTTAAGTGCTCAGACAGTCATTTTAAGTCTTTAAGGCATCATCATGATCAAATGCCACACAATCAAAAAGTGAGATTCTCACTGTAATACTTTCCAGCATTTAAGGAAAACTAAGGGTAAAAAAATATAAACAAAAATTTCCAAAGTGTAAGGACAGTAGGACAATGTAAAATAAAAAAAGAAAACCTGACCAGGGAAGTTCTGGAACTCTCTCTGCAGGGATGGCTGGATGATAAATACTAATACGGCCAGGATTATATTAGGGCTAGCCCAGATATTCATTTACATCTGGGTCAGCTGGGGATAACTTTTGGCATGAACCCAGGGCAGGATTTAAATGTACACTATGCAGTTGTAGGGAGATTCTTAACCACTTTGCCATCATTCCCCATACCCAAGTACATCACAGTTGGATGCTAATATGTGTGTATATTATATATACAGTATAACCTCATTATAATAAGCACCACCTCCCTCCCATTGGACTTGTAGAAAAGTTCATTAAAATGGGATGTTAGCTAATATGGTTAGTTAATGTACTGCATCATTATAATGAGAGGGAAAAAAAGGAAACATTTCTGCAGTTGGGATTGTTAAACACAGAGATTCTTTATAAACTTGAATTATTATGAGGTTGTGCTTTATTAATATAAACAATAAGCTATAGATTTCTTAGAAGTAGGGTCAAAAGGGACCTGAGCAGATCATCAAGTCCGACCCCCTGCCATGGCAGGAAAGAGTACTGGGGTCAAATGACCCCAGTGAGGTGTTCATCCAGCCTCCTCTTAAAACCCACCAGGGTAGAAGACATCACCACTTCTCTTGGAAGTTGGTTCCAGATCCTAACTGCCCTGACTGTGAAGTAGTGCCTTCGGATGTCTAGTCTAAACCTACTCTCTAACAATTTGTGGCCGTTATTCCTTCTTACCCTGGGAGGTGCTAGGGGTAACAGGATCTCTTTCAAACCCTGCTGGTCCCCCCTGGTGAGTTTATAGATGGCCACCAGGTCCCCCCTCAGCCTTCTCTTGTGAAGGCTGAACAGATTAAGGTCCCATAGCCTCTCATTGTAGGGTCTTCCCTGTTGTCCCTGGATCATGTGAGTGGCCCCCCTCTGAACCTTCTCAATGCTGTTCACATCCCTCCTGAAGTGTGGCGCCCAGAACTGTACACAATACTCCAACTGTGGCCTGACCAGCATTGCATAGAGGTGGAGAATCACCTCCTTGGCCTTGCTTGGGATGCATCTGTGAATGTACAACAAGATATGGTTAACTCTAGTGACTGTGACCTCGTATTGTTAGCCCATGTTCATCTTGGAGTCAATAATGACTCCAAGATCTCTTTCTGTCACCATGCTCTTGAGAAGGGAGTTTCTCAGCTTATAAGTGTGCTGCTGGTTCATACTGCCCAAGTGCAGCACCCTGCACTTGTCAGTATTGAAACCCATCCTATTTTTATTAGCCTACCCCTGTAACCTGTCCAGGTTCTGCTGTAATCTGTCCTTCCCTACTAGCATGCCCACCTCACCCCAAATCTTGTTATCATCAGCAAATTTAAACAGGCTGCTTTTTACCCTGTTGTCCAAGTCACTAATAAAGAAATTGGCATAAATGCCATGGCATCAATGCCATAGTCACCTAGTTTTTTGATGAGAATGGGGTGCGAGACAATGTCAAAGGCCTTGCTGAAGTCCAGAAAGACTACATCCACCACAACACCTGCATCCAATGCTTTTGTGCCCTGAACATACAAGGCAATCAGGTTGGTCTGACCGGATCATGCTGGTTGCCCTTAAGCATCATCCTTGCTGCTGGCCCATCACAGATGTGCTCCTTGATGATCTTCTCAAAGAGTTTCCTCAGGTTTGAAGTAAGACTAATGGACCTATAGTTGGCCAGGTCCTCCCTCTTCCCTTTTTTGAAGATGGGAACCACGTTGGCTTTCTTCCAGTCATCTGGCATCTGGCCAGAGCACCACAAGTGCTTGTAAAGTCATGCCAGGGCCCCGCAATAATCCTTGCCAATTCCCCCAACACCCTGGGTGGAGAGCATCTGGACCTGCTGATTTGAACACTTCCAGCTCCTCCAGAAGCTCTCTAACCTGATCCTCCCTAACTTTAGGCCTGGCAGCATTTCTCCTGAGTCTGTCTGGAATTGTGGTCAGGTAGTCTGGGTCTCTGCACAAAAAAATGGAGGAAAAGAATTTGTTAAAGAGGTCTGCTTTCTTCTCTCTTGCAACCACCAGATTACCAAGCATATCCTGCAGGGGCCCATTACCTGGTGCTTTCTTCATTCTCCATATATATTTTAAAAGCCTTTTTAATCCTTGATCCTAGCCCTAGTTCCATATCTGCCTTAGCTTTTCTAACAGCTAAGTTGTATTTCCATATTACTATACAAAATACTGCTATTACTTATACACAACATTTTTCCACAGGACAATACCCTGATAGACCCCTAATTATTTGGTCCTTATTGTCTCCTTTCCCTACTCACAAAACTATTGAGAGGCTCATTTATCCCATGGTTAAAGTATGTCTCTACAGAACTTGTAAAGGGGAATAAGAGAAGTCAGGCCCTAGAAAAACCCTCCTGAGGTGTCAGGCAGTTTATCTACTTTAATATTCTTTCATTTTCTGGTTGTCTACAGAACATCTAAATAACTGCAATCAGCCTCTATTTGGACATCATCTTAGTGCAGAAGCCCACTGTCCTTATGTGCTATCCATTTTCAGTGTGTTATCTTAACAGAAGGCCTTTCTAAAGAGACCTTTTTGTCAGTTTTGTGGACATAAAGAGCTCTGAAAAAAATGTGAAGGAGCGACACATACTGGGACAGACTATAGTATTGTTTTGTACTGTTCCTGGGTTAAGGGGGGGTCTATGTATGTGTGTGTTTATGTGTGTGAATAATATTTCTTGCCTCTGGTTCCCTGACTTTTTTCTAAACTGAGAAAGGATTGGTTAACGGGTTTATTATACATGGAAATGGAGGGGGACCTCTGTACTGATGTCTTAACTGCTAGAGAATGGGCTATCAAAAATATAATTATCTAGTTTTCCAGACTGGATATCTACCTGAGATTTGACCTAGACATTAAGATCCAAAGACTCAGATCTGAGCTGAGCCAGAAGAAAATCTCACTGGGGGACCACACATAATCAGGGGTTACAAAATCCAAAGAGCAAGGGGCTGATCCACTCTAGAAGCTATGCCTGGGATGTCTCCAAAAGCATGTCCCCTTGAGCATGCACATGCACCTGTTAACTGCACTGCTAATTAGCAGCACAGCATGGTTTTTTCCTGGTATAAAAAAAAACAAAACAAAACCTTTGCTAAAATAAAGTGGGGCAGCACATATGGCTGCTTCTGGATCACCACTGCTGTAACCCTGGGAGGCCCACAGGAGCCCAGATAATGGTGTTGGGACCAGCTCACGTGCTGACCCCAGTCTCTCTTATTTACAAGGGCTTGCCTGCGGACAACTAGCCGTAGCACAAATACATGCTGCTGCTATCTGTCTACAGGGAAGCATAAATTCCCACTTGTGGGGATGCGCCCCAAGGGGGTATTTCAAAGACACCACGTTGTAGCTTCCAGGAAAAAAGTTACTTTGGGCAGTCCATGGAACATTTATAAAATGATTTAGGATTTTTTCTATTAAAGCTAAAGAATTTTGAGGGCCTACTTTTCACATTCAGGCAGATTAACCGATGGGTCTGTTAATCTGTCGATAGATGGACATATGACTGCTGACATGGCTCTAGCCTTGGTCTTGAATATAGAAAGGAGTATGAAAGTTTGCTAAGGATTTCAAAGCAATGGAATGCCTTAAAGTGTGAACTAAACCACTTCCTTCTAATAGGATTAATGATTGTTGGACTTCATTAATGTTATGTATTTGCTCAGAATAAAGAGCAGTGCTTATGGGATTTGCAATGTAAAGATCATGTGGGGTCAGGCTCACTGTAATCCTTAAAATTAACATTTTTCTTTACTTTGTATTTCTTAGATCTTAGATCTATGTGTATTTTAAGTGTCTATAGAGCTCTGGGTTTTTTTTAGAAAAGTATTTCAACACCTTCATCAAGATTCATAATTATAATTAAACAAAGTGTTGTATGCACTATCTGATGGCTGCTGGCAAACATTAGCTAGTCTGACAAAGGTCACAGAGATATCTGGTGTAACATCCAAAACTCATAGAACTACATTTTGAGACTCAATTTTGCAGTGACTGCCATTCTCAATGAACCACATCCTGATCTCAATGATATTAGATTAAATTACTTCAACTGAGTTCTTCTGTATTGTTATTAGCATCACTGAGAGAATAATTTGGCCCAATACTCATTCAGGCTAAGCTCAGACAGTCAAAAAGCCTGAGGCTGAATTGATTCAATCTTCACAGGTTAGTCTAAACTGCATAGATTGAACTGATAAGCAAGTGACCAGACATTCACTTTTGATTCCAGAAATGCAGCCACATATTTGTAGTGACCCAGGACAGAAACCAGGGGGCACTAGCACTACCAGAGGTATGATGGCATACCTCCCTGCTTTGCTGAAGTGGTCAGCTTGAGCCAAGTTTAGCTTACCCACCCCATTAATGGGGGAGGGTTGCAGGGAAGGTGCAAAGCATCTTGGGACTGTGAGTTAACTTGAATCTGAAGGGGATATGCAAAAGAGACCAATAAACCAATTTACCCTAAATCAGTTAAATCTGACACTACATTAACCCCTGTTTATCTTAAAATGGTTTGGGCCATTTTAAAAGAAGTTTATGTGCATTGAATTTCTGCTGTATTACATATTTGAACTGGTTTATGATCACTTATACTGATTTGTGTATAATTTCTGTTCCTAGCATCATAGTAAGAACCTTATACAATGCTGGCATTGGGATGTCACCCATGGCTTGGCTTAATTAAGCCTCACTCTTTGCTTCTGGAGCCTTTGCAGTAAGTAAGGCTTGCAGAGGGTTAGGGACCCCTCTGGCAGGGCTGGGGTTTGCAGGTCATAGCTGGGGGGATACCAGCAGGGCTGGGAGGGAGCCAGGAGCTAGCCCTGCTCCCACCTGAGCAGGCAGCAGCAGTGGGGGAGTCGGCCTCCATATCCCTGGCAGCTGGGGAACCCCTTTGGCAGGGATGGGGGACAGGGGCTGTGGGTGGGGGACAAGAGGCATAAGTACAGTAGGCGGGTTGTTGTGGGGACAGTGTGGGGCACCAGCAGGGCCAGGGAGGCATTGCAGGTGAGTGAGGGCTGGTGGAGGCATTGGTAGCAAGTGAAGGGCACCCACAGGGCTGGGGTGTGGGGTTTTGGGAACAAGTGATGGGAACCAACAGGGCTATTGGGGACTGGGGGGCGGCTTTTAATGTTAAGAATGGATTTGGGGGTTTTCATCAGAAAATTTGCCTTTTTTGTCAGAGAATTCATGATTTCTTTTTTTTATCAGAGACAACTAGGGTCCCTGGATATTATCTCTTTCATTATCATCTTATTTACTGGATACGGGGTCCAAACACTTTGGAACCACATTTATGTGACACCTTCTCATCTCTTAGATCTTACAGGACCTAGACTTAGAGACAGGTTCTCCAATTCACACAGACATATAGGCTAAATACAGGCAGTCATAGAGTTGTAGGTTAAATTGATTTAATTTTACAGGTTAGTCTAAGCTGCATAGATTGAACCAATAAGCAAGTGAACAGATATTCACTTTTGATTCCAGAAATGCAACCACATGGTTGCAGTGGCCTAGGCCAGAAGGCGGGGGTTGGGGTGGGAGGCATGCTAGACAGCTTGGTCCAAGGGTAGCCTGCTCACCCTGCAAGGGGAGGTTTGTGAGAGAGGTGCAAAGAATACTGGGATGCTGGGAGACTGTGAGTTAACTTGAATTTGGAGGGGATCTGGCACACAAGTTCAATAAACTGATTTAACCTAAATCAGTTAGTTCTGATACTTTGTCCATTTAGGTTTATCTTAACCAGGTTTAGGCTATTTTGAAAATGGTTTATGTGCACTGAACTTGAGTTATGTTACAGATTTGAACCAGTTTCTGATCACATATCATTTTATATGTAACTTCTTTTCCTAGCCATCAAAATTATGGAAGTGTTTACTATTGTTGCTATCAACAGTATTGGAAAATACAGTGAAACAAGGAGTCTTACAGATATGTAACACCTGTGCACCATAATACTCCAAGAAGCTTTTCCCCAAGTAATAGTTGGGATTATCAGGTGCCTGCTTAGCCCACCATTGCACTGGCCAGAATATACTGGTAAGCCGGGGACTGAAAGCAAGGTATAAGACTTGACCTCATAGTACTATTGTGAAGGACATGGATGATTCTTATAGAGAAGATTGCTCTTCAACTTTTGTCTGTTCATAGCACATAAGGTGATGTCAAGCTTCTTTAAAAAAAACTGTGTCCCTTCCTAAGGTTGGGTATATGTGTTCAAGTTACCCTGTTTTCCTCTGAGCATATTGTAAAATCCAGAGTCCTACTACAACTACATAGATGAACTGTGGAACAATCTAAGACATAGGCACATGTACATAGAAAGAGCAGGTCAGATTAAAATTCATGTGAGACATATGAAAAATAAGCATAAAATAATTTTAACATTCCTCACTCAAAGTATAGTGTGAGGAATGTGATCAAAATGGAGTTGTTAGAATCTGTTCACGGCCAACAAGTGCTGGATCCCACCCTATAACTCTGCTTCCCACTCCTAGCAGTCCACCTGTTTTGATTTTTTTTTTTTTTCACTGCTGTCACCAACAGAGAGAAACCAAGTCCGGGATGCTAGACCTTTTAACTCCTCCTAAGATATTATGTCTGACCTATTTTTCAGTAGCTGTATTTTACAACTCCAAATATTTCATTCACTACACCCATTGTAAGTTTAATAATATCTCCTTTCTGTAATTCATTTGAGCCTCAATATCCTGCATCTCACTCTGGAAACATGCCTGGACCTTGCTTATTCATTCCTAGCTCCTGAACATATAATTCTGTATGTATACTGTGCATTACATTATGGATGCCCATCTGTGCTGATCCATATTTGACTATACTGCATACTTCTTGCTCCTTCCCTGAGCAGCAGAACATTCTGTTGAGTTTAAAGATGAAAGAGTTAAGCAACTATTATAACACCAGAAGTATAGCCATATGCTAACCACATTTCAGTAGTACTGATTGTTATTCATTACGATAATCTTTGAATTAACGTTAGGCTAGTGACTGCAATTAAACCTTAAACCTCAACTGAAAATTAAACCTAAATTTGTCAATATTCATTAAGCCTAAAAATCTAACCTTTTACACCTCAGACTTAAAAAAAAATCTATAGACTGTGCTACTCAATACTGAGACTCAATTTCTTTGGATGATGATAATGATTGTTATTATTATTATAAATTGTCATCACCACCATCACCTCAAGTTATTCTATTATAGAGAAAAGTTCTGCCTGACAGTAGGGCCACATAATTTCTTCTGAAGTCAATTGGACTTGCTTGCAAATATCCAAGAGCAGAGTTTGTTTGCAAAAATCTGAACAAAGAAAACCAGCTAGAATGCTTATATTACAACTGATCTAAAAGTATTATTATATAAGTACAATTATACCCTGAGAGCCAGATTCTGTCCCCCATATTGGACAGCTCATTGGACTTAAGTGCCTAGGTATGATTGTGTTCTATCTTGTTCAAGTCCTGAAAATCCATCAATGCAGCTATTTTTTAAAGCAGATTGTCATCTTACTCTTAAGACTGAGCCACAGAAAAGCAGTGAGAAAGTGAATAACACACCCACCATTAAAATGTAGGGTTTTTCAGGGACACAGGCTGGGTGTAATAGGATGAATTTACTTAGTAAGTTCACTTTGGTGCCCAATAAGTGAAGTAGAATATGGACCCAAATGAAATCTAATATACAATAAATAGTCACTATAATATGAAAATAAAATAATTAGATGGTGGCTTGAAATCTAGCTACTAAAATTAATACGATAACCATTATACCCTCCAGATAGCATACAGTACTTTGTTATGATTATCCTGTAGTAATCCATTGAACTTCCCTAGAGAACTAAGTGGACTGACAGAACTCATGGATCACAACCAAAGGAAAGAGAAAAGGAAACTAAGATGTTCTCTTTGATGGGTCCTAGTGAGGTTGTTGCTTTCCCAGTTAATACTCTATTGAATATCTCTTCCACAATCTTTTCTATAATTCTAATCTATTTCTGGATCATATTACCTTGGCTGGGAACTACCAGTAAATTGTGTTCTTTATATCCAGAATGTTCATTGCCTTTCCACCTCTGAGTAATCAGCTGGGCAATCCAGATGCCACAGCATGTCTATATTCATGGCACATAAGAGGTTCATTTTTCACCACATAATATCAACAGTTCTTTCTATATCTTATCTTAAATCTGCTGCTGAATGCTGTAGCAACATGATGTGATCACTTTGTCTTCTACAATATGCTTCACAAAATAGAAATATGTTCCTTTATCTCTCTAATACTTTCTATTATCTTGCACATAAAAGTACTTATTTAAATTGGAGTGTCATATGTAATGTTAGCTCCCAGAGAGCTGTTTTCAATTTTTTTTGGGGGGGGGGTGTTTTGTTTTTGTTTTGTTTTTGCCTGGCACCCGGCATGCCATTGGTTTTAATACTTTTCTCTTACTTATAGTGTAACTGTACATTTTTGGTATGTGACATTAGTTGTCAGTAGCTATCAGTATAAAATGAAAAGATATAGAAATAAAAGAAATAAAGACATAAAATGTACATTGTCAAAATATAAGACTGTGACATGAGGTATGTTATAATGAGCCTGGTGCAAATACAAAACATTTCTATAATAAATATGAAAGCAATTATATGAAAATAATAATAGATGAAGAAAAATATAATAAGCATATAAAGCTACAGTGGGAAAGGCCTGAACTACATAAAGGAGAAGAGGTGACTGCATTACACAACCACCTCAGACAACCAGAGGAAATTCCACACAAAGTGTCATATAAATCAGTTTAAATAAATGACCCTAAAAAGTTTTGAATATTGAAAAAAATGTTATTGAGTATGTAGATCAGAAAGCTAGGACTTATGACTCCATAAACAAAAAACTCTTATATTCTCCTACTATAAAAGCTATATCAGAATCTATCCTTTGTACACAATTGTGTTGTAGAATATTATCTTCAAAATTAAAGATAAGTAAACTCCTTGCATTAATATTTATGAATAGCTTTAAAATGATTAATGTCTTCAGTGCTAAATTGGTGCCTTTAAGCACAATAAACTCATAGGCTGTGTCCAGACATGCATGGATGTTCAATTCCCCAGGGACAACTAGTGGTGGCAGCACACCTTAGATCAATACTAGTTGTCCCTGAGGAACACCTTGCCACATGTGCTCTGGCATGAGGCAAATGACCTTGGGTGGGGTAAGGGAAGCTGGGGCCAGCACTGGCCTGGCCCCAGCAGACTTTCCTGGGTCATAAGAGTATCATAGGGTGGAAGCAGCTGCAGTCCTGCTGTGTGGGCCTGACTGGCAATACAGTGTGGCTATGGCTAACCAGCCTCTGGCTTTGGGCAGTGCACTCTGCTGCTGCACGAGTCAGTCAGATCATTTTTCTGTGGGCTTTTTTGCCCCCCTGGATATCCCTCAACACTTCTACCTTGCAGCACCAAGAGCAACTAAACATGTGGTATGTGGTGCAGCAGACATGGTGCCACATTCATCTGGATGTGGCCATAATGCTATGCGTTGCATTAGTATCAGTTGCTGTTTTGTTTTGTTTCAAGTTCTGAGTAAGTATATAAAATTACTTTTCAACTAAAGAGCAGTTCTTATTGCTTCAAGTTTAGATAAGGTAGGGTATACTGAATTTCTGATACTGTATTTACAATTGAAGTTCCTACATGGATATTAGAAGTGAATCTGTCTGTCCTCCAGTGGTCTCCTACCTGCCTTCACTCTCCATACTCTCCTGCCACATCTTTCATGTTTCTAACAGAAGGAGTCTATGCAGGTTTCTGACGGGTTGGAGAAACAAGCAGATCTATCCATCTACCCAGTGGGCTTCCCCTCCTCTTGAAGTTCAGATTTTATTTAAGCAGGCACCAACATGGTGTCTCAGGTTTGTGTTGGGATATTGCCTGTTTGATCCCTTTTTCTCTCTGACAGCGTCTTCTGACTAGATCAATGGGGCAAGCCCCAGTCTATGAGGCTTAACTACTCTTACTCCCTGACCTTGTAGAAGCATACTGTGTCATCATAATCCTTTTTCCCTCAGCCCCCAGGGGGTTATCTAGAACCATTTGCTATGAGATCTTATTTTCAATATGAAACCATTAGTAATAACTTGCTTGTGAAAAGGCAATATGAGAAGTCTCTCTCAGATGCCCCTAGCTCCACTCTACTGTGTGTTCTCTGCCCTCTCTTTCTCTCTTTCACTCTCTCTCTTTCTGCCCTGTTCTGGGCACAGCAGGGGCCTCCCCCTCCCCAAGAGACTGAACCAAACTACTAGACTAAACTATAATAGAAGAACAAAATTTCTGGCTATAACACAGATTATTACCCAAACCAAGTCCACACTTAAGCATCAGCCTACTAGCTCAAAGAAACAAACATTGTCTTTTTCTTACCACATCCAGGCAACTCCAATAAATTTGTTATCTGCCTGACCCTCTGCCCTGCACTGGTGCCTCTATAGATGCATCAAGGAGCTTTTTCTAATACAAATTAAATTTAGTACCTCCAAAATTTGATACTAAATAAATGCGCATCAGGCTACCTTAATGTGTAATAATGAATGTGCATGACATTTAAGTGAAGCTTAATGTGCAGTAGCCAATTTTACTGCACAGCAGCACAATTGCACTTTTTATGTGCACAGTAAAATAGGCTACTACAGATTAAAGTGTGCATATAGTGTTCACTCATTGCCAGCCTCTTCCTAATAGGGGTAGGGGCTTCCTGTTCTACAACACAGACAGGAAAGTCTGGAGTCCAGCCTTAGCTCTGAAGGATGGTTAGCAATTTTCATATGTAGGCCAGATTCTTCACTATGGTGGGAGATGCAACATGGCAAGCATATAGCTAGATGAAGTGGAGGGGAAGATGCTTTTAGCTTTCTGGCACAACTACTCCACTGTAGATTATGGCAGTCTTACATATGAAACACTGCTACTCAGACTAGGTAGATTCTTTCTTGATTTGCTTCCAAGTGTTCCTCCTCTGATCCTTCTGAACTGTGGAATCTATATGGCTTTGCTATGCTGAAAGAACACACAATCAGAGTTGAAAACATTACATGTATCCATATGTACAAGGTGCGCACTGACACAACAAAGGACAATAAAAAGTCCTTTTTTACATTTGTGGAGAGTCAGAAGATAAGCAAAGGTAACACTGAACCCTGCTAAACCAAATGGAACAACTGACAACTGACACCCAGGAAAAAGCTAATCTGTTTAATGGGTATTTTGTGTTGGTTTTTCATCAACCCAAAGGGACCTCCCTGCCTAGCATGATGCAGGACAGCCAGGGCGAGGATGAATTTATACCCAGCATTGGTGCAGACCTTGTAAAGCAACACCTTGAGAAGCTGCACATCTTCAAGTCGGTGTTCCTGACAGATTGCACCCCAGAGTACTTAAGGAGCTAGCAGGAGTCATAGGCGAATCACTGGCAAAGATATTTGAAAACTCCTGGTGCTCAGGTAAAATACATGAAGATTGGAAGAAGGCCAACATGGTGCCCATCTTCAAGAAAGGGAGGGATGTAGATCTGGGAAACTACAGGCCAATCAGCTTGATCTTAATCCCCTTTTGGAAAAGATCATCAAAGAGACCATTTTTGACAAACTGGCTAATGGCAACATCCTGAGGGAAAGCCAGCACGGGTTTGTTGTGCGTACGTCTTGCCTGCCAAATCTCATCTCCTTCTATGACCAGGTGACATATCACCTGGACAAAGGAGAAGAGATTAACATAATATATCTGACTTCAAAAAAGCCTTTGACCTGGTGTGCCACAATCTCCTCTTGGAAAAAATTGGCCAATTGTGGCCTTGGATATATCACAGTCTGATGACAGGGGAATTGGCTCTGAGGCCAGACTCAGAGAGTGGTGGTTGATGGAAGGGAATCATCATGGCACTCCATGATCAGTGGTATCCCCCAGGGCTCTGTCCATGGACCTGTTCTCTTTAACATCTTTATCAACAATGTGGATACTGGTCTCAGAAGTGGACTGGCTAAGTTTGTCGATGATCTCAAACTTTGGGGTAGAGCATCCACCTGAGTATAGGCTCATGATCCAGGCTAACTTAGATAGGCTCAAAAAGTGGGCAGATACAAACCTGATGACATTCAATACAGACAAATGTTAGGTACTCCATCTTGGGGGAAGAAAACCCACAGCATCCTTATAGGCTTGGGAGTGCTACACTCACTAATACCACACTGAAAGAGACTTGGGGCTCATGAATGACCACAAGATGAACATGAGCCACCAATATGATGTTGAAGCTAGTAAAGCAAACTAAACTCTGGCTTGCATCCATGGATGCTTTTCAACTAATTCTCAGTATGTCATCCTCCCACTGTACTCAGCCTTGGTGAGGCTGCAGCTGGAGTACTGCATCCAGTTCTGGGCTCCACAATTCAAGAAAGATGTGGAAAAGCTAAAGATAGTTCTGAGGAGAGCCACATGCATGATTAGAGGACAAGAGAATAGGCCTTATGAAGACAGGCTGAGAACCATGGGACTCTTCAGCCTAAAAATGCTTAGGCTTAGGGGTGACCTGGTGGCAGCCTATAAGACCTTCAGGGGTGTGCATCAGGATCTAAAGGAATGTCTGTTCACCAGAGCACCCCAAGGGATCACAAGGTCCAATGGTCACAAACTCCTCTGAGACCATTTTAGGCTGGACATTATGAAAAACTTCTTAACTATCTCAACCCCCAAGGCCTGGAATAGACTCCCTTTAGAGGTGGTACAAGCACCTACTCTGGACTCTTTTAAGAAGTGTTTGGATATTTATCTTGCTGGGATCCTTTGACCTTAGCTGACTTACTGCCCCGGGGGGGGGGGGGAGGGGGCTGGACTCGATGATCTCCCAAGTTCCTTTCCAGACCTAATGTCTATGAAATCTATGAGACCTTCCTACCAGGAAATTTTCACCTAAGCTCAGTGAAATATGTGTGCCATATACCTTGTGTGACCTCGCTAGTGATCTGCACAAAACTATCTAGACTCTAACTCAAGAATGATATCAGGCATGGGAGTCTAGCATTTAATTTTCCTAATAATTTTATATTTCATATAAATCTGAAGACATATTAAAACTCACAGTTCTACTAAAAGCAGTATGAAGTCCATGGCGGCATTGACACACATTTTAACAATTAAGACAATAATATAATTAGCACCAATTTCAATTAATCCTACCTCATCCCCATTTCACACATATAACACAAGTCCAATTATTTTGGGGTTCTTTGAAGTGGGGGAAAAAGAATTAATCAGGAAGGAAAATATATAATGCACTAGCTACATGGAGAAATAGTCCATTTGCATGATTATATAGAAAACCTTATGTGAAAAGCTGTACTACAAACAAAGCAGAACAACAGAAAAAGAAAAAACTTTCATTAGATTTCTCAATTCACTTTGATGTTTAAAGGTTTGTCTTCTTCCCCTAGGACATTTTAGAATATCAGCTAGGGTACATCTAAAATTGTTCTTATTTGGAAACCACATTGTAATTATACCTGCAAAATCTTAAAAAACAAAAGGAAAAACAAAAACCAAAAAAACCCTGCCTAGTGTGAAGATCCTAAAATAATCTTGATATTTTATTCAGCCAAATAAATTCAAACCAGGCAAGACATTAAGCAGTGGAGAAAATTAGGTCAAAGAAGAAAACAACAGAAAAGGAAAGAGATTAGAAGTGGAAAAGTATTTTGTTTAAGCAAGCTTCATCAGCATGTGGGATGCAAACAGACTAAAAGTGTGATCTTAAATATTCACTGGAAATACAAAACTAAACAAAACAATCTTATTTTCAATATGAAACCACCAGTAATAACTTGCTTGTGAAATGGCAAAATTAATCACGCTGAAAAGAGTAATAGATTTATCCTACAATTCATAGAACAAAGAGCTCAAAGAATGTAGATAACTATTACCTCCCCATCACCTGGTGAATTAGCTCCATCTTACATATGGAGGCCAAAGAGACGGTGATTTACCAGTTAGTTGCAAAGCTAGGAAGAGAACCCTTAGGATCTTAGGTTTGGAACAGTCTTTATTGTGAGCCTGAAATTTTAAGAGGAAAGGCAGCCTGGAAAGCACCCTGAAGGTATGTAATTACTGAGTCTCCTGATTGGGAGAGCGCTGCATTCAGCTGGGAGATAAACAGGGATCCTGGTTTTCTCTCATTAAAAAAAATCCCAAATTTTCAGATATGAAAAAATAACCCCAAATCCACACTTGCCCAGGATTAAAATGAACCTCATTAATGTGTGTGTGTGTGTGTGTGTGTGTGTGTGTGTAATTTTACTAAATTACATACATACATACATATATATGTGTGTGTTTAATTTCAATCATGGAAAAATATATTTTTTTAATCCAAAAATTGGGGGGTTTACTTTATTTTATTTTTATCACTGTGGCAGTGCACCTTTGGTGCCTACCACTTCAAGGACTGGAGTAGGTAGTCACCAGGTGGCTGATTATGACACCAGGTGGCTGAGTCATTTTCAAATGCAGGCCAGATATATAAAGAGGACAGTTGGCCACTAGCAAGGGAGACAGCAACATTAGCTGACTGAGCTCCTGCTCAGGGACTTGGAGGTAAGGAAAGGGGTTATGGGGAGCTGGAGGCTCCTGTGGTCCTGAGCATGATGTGAAACTGCACCCTGCCAGGGAAGGGTGGTCTGGTGGGTCTCCTAGTGGAGTGGGAGCTCACGGAAAATGCCAGGCCAGTTACCTCCCCATGGAAAGGCAGGAAGGGGCACCTTATTATTCCAGCCCTACATCCCTGGTGGTGTCCCAGTAGAGCAGGGGGAGTCCAGGCTTGTTAGGAGCCCTGAGGCAGAGTCTGGGCCACAGGAGGTACCTAGAGCCATGTCAAGGCAGCAGGGTAAAGTCTGAGGGTGTGAGTAAAGATCTTGAGAGAGAGGGGTGACAGAGAGAGGTCCTGTCATTGGACAAGGGTAGAGTCATAATGAAGAGGCCCAGTGAGGTCATGGAAGCCTGGTGAGGGGCCAGGTATCTTTTATAAAATTTACCTATTATTAGATGGAAGAAGTTGTGGTTGGTCTGAGTGTGTGGGTCTACCCAAACCAAGGTATCATACATCCAGAGACAACAGAACAAGCCCCTAAACATTATAACTATTGTACACATGAAAACTTTCACCAGGCAATGACATAAAGGTGTCATAACATGTATGTATCTCAGGTTTATGTAAAACTGACAAGTTGTGGATTTTTAGAAACAAAAGGTTTTGCAGTTATTTCCTTCCAGTATTTTTTCAAAATTTCTTGTATTGACTTGTGACATATACTTAGTTGGAATATATTTCTGCTAATTACTTTTAATGTTTTATAACAAAATATCCAAATCAATTGCTTATGTTTTGCCTCAAAAGCAACCGAGATTCTGTCATTTCTCTTGATTTATACTTAGGGTTTGTATCTCATGAGACTGGGGGATATTTTCTTATAATGCACAAAACCTGCTGTTGTGATAAATTTGTGATTTTTATGCATCTTAATCTGTAAAATTTACTCTATAAAATCTTGAGCAAAAATCATTGTCTCTGATGCAATTCAATGAAAATAGACTGGAATACAGAATGCTGCTATTTGTTGCATTAATTTCAAATGTTTCTGTTACAGTTTCAAGGACACAACAAACAGCCAGCAACTGGACAGGAAGGCAGCAGGGGGAAGTGAGGCACTTGTATCCCTAAGTTACCAAACTGAGTTCCCTAATGCCTTGCCAGAAAGCACCTCATGGTGTATATGCAACCCCAAACACTGGGCCCAGGAGAACCACCACACTTGGGAACAGCCCTTCCTTGGCACCTGCACACCCAGTTGAGGACCCATATGGACCCATGCTTGGGCACAACCCCATGGACCCTGACACTGAAATCCCTATGCCATATCTTGGAGGCCAGAGCCAGGCACCCTGTGACTAGGAACCCAGCATAAATGCCTCCCCTCCTGAGCAGGAGCCAGTGGGGGGCAGCTTGCCTCTGGTGGATCAGGAAGTGGGGAGGGGGCAGAATATCTGGACTGGACCTGCATAGAGGTGACCCTGTGATGTCCATAGCTCAGCCGCTGCCAGTAGGACCCAGGCTAAGTGCACCTTGGGTTTTTTGGCCTACAGCTACAGGGTCCCAGAGTATTAGCACTGGGGAAGGGCAGTATATTGAGAATCCAAGCCAAAGCAAGTAGGTGGATGCCCCTGGAAACTTGAGGAACAGGTAAGATGGCTAGGTGCCTTGGTTTTGCAGATGGAGAACACTGGAAATTTCCAGGCTGGGGCACGGGACATTGCCAACAACATGAAGGCATCTTTTGGAAAGCTCCAGAAAGTTCAAGATTATGGCTTATGGAGCCTCAGCCACTCTGGAGCAAGGGCTGCATCCAGCTGAAGCAAGAGAGAGAGCCATACACAAGTAACCACAACTATATCTATCCATCCACCTCCTTGCAGTCAGACTCTCACCCACTCATGGACACCAAAATCCTACAGACAGTACTGTGGGCCTTGGAAGACTCCATCCTGTCCTCCTGTAGTACCCACCACTGGTAAAGCAACTAGGGCCATGGGAAGATTTGGGATCTCATTGCCACCTGTGGTGGGCAGGAGATCTGGACTAGCTCTGCAATGGGTATTACAGCAGGGACTGGGTTTGGTGCTGGGATAAGACAAAATGAATAACAATCCAGTGCATGCATGTGCATGCTGCCAATAAAATGTCCAGGGGGAAACACACAATGTATGCTTTCTACCACAGGCAAACCTGTGTCACAAAAATGGTACATAAATCTGCCTCATGTATGCCTCCCTGCTCTCTCTATCTATCAGGGCCATGCTTAGCTACTGGGAGAAGCTAAGCCTTTTTCCAGGTACCCAGAGCACTGGTGCTAAAACAGCTGTCCCCCTTTCCTTCAACTCACAAAAAGGCACTAAAATAATGTAATGAACTTTGCAATCAAAATGTAAAAAAAAACAGGTACAGGTGCTAGTGGCTTGCAACCTGGTTGGCAGTGCCCTAGGGCTGGATGGCAGAGATGAACGTGAGGTCAGGATAGCCGATTACTCACAGCTATCTATAAGAATCACTAAAAATGCAGTACTCCAAGAATGAGAAAAATTCCCCCCTTGCCAATTGTCCTGTCTTCCCTACTCTTTCCTTTCCTCCTCCCTCACAGTCCAGGAAAGGCACAGATGTAATGGCAGAAGTCTCACATGGGAACTGTCGCACCTTCGGAGCCTTAATTTCGACAGGCTCCTAGGGCGAGAACGAACGCTCTTTAACTAATTTCTTTTTCCCGCACTAGGCTTTGATTTCCCTTTTATTGGCTGCTAGACAGATCAGAT
>JAGPOW010003316.1:135005460-135033995 GCA_030014935.1 Caiman crocodilus
GTCTATAGCAGACACCCACCATTAAGTCCCTTTCCCCTCGTCCTCCTTGCAGCCTGACCCAAATTGCTTCCACCTGGTCCTCAGTCACCCCCAAGTTAAAGCTCAACGCAGAGAAGCGTTCTTTTACATAGAGCGTGACCCTACCACCTCTTTTCTCCACCCTGTCCTTCCTGAAAAGGGCATAGCCGTCGATGCCTATGGCCCAGTCATGGGTTGGGTCCCACCAGGTTTCCGTGAGCCCAACCAAATCTGGGTCTTCCACAACCACCAGGAGAGACAGCTCCTCCTGCTTACCTCTCATGCTGCATGCATTTGTATAGAAGCATTTAAGGCTATGCACTGCTGCCTCCCCCTCCTGCCTCCCTCTGTGTATCCCCCAAGCTACCACCACCTTTGCTCATCCGACTTACCCGACTCAGCGGCCGAGCATCATCTCCTCTTCCGGCAGGCCCATCCCCCGGTGAACCTAGTTTAAAGCTCACCGCACGAGATCAGCCAACCTGGAAGAAAAGAAACGTTTCTCTTTTGTCAGAGAAGATTTTGTTTCGGTAATAACAAGATCAAATCACTCCAATAAATGTTAGCGGAAATAACACAAATCTTTTCTCACTTCTCAATCAAGCTTGAATTTCAATAATCTAAAGCTTAATATATGCTTAATAACTGATTCTGACAGGAAAAGATATGATCAAATTTATAAAGCATTGTCAGCAATCTGTTGATACAAGGATGACAGTTATCTAGTAAATTGGGAAGTCGTTGGTGACTCTGTAGATGACTGAGAAGACTGCAAGATACTTGTGCATATCTTCTATTAATGGAGGGGTGCCACTGAGCATCTGCAACTACACAATACTTTCTGGAATGGAAACTAATCCTATGGCATGGAAAACATTGATGACAGAAGGTTTCTATGCCACTGCAGCCTTCATTTGTCTTTCAAGTCATGAGAAATGTTTTTTTTTCATCTGCCTACTGTGCAATTGAGGACTTTTACTTCTATTTTTGAATCATTAGTAATTTGAAAACATCATCTAGACCTTGCTGCCATGGGTGATCCTACCACGAGTATAAAACTACAGATGGCATTACTCTAGAGGTCATTGGTAGAGTGAGAAACTGTTAAATCTGCTGATGACTATATAACCTTAATTCTGCCCCTTGAATATTAGGTTGTTATTGAGTATAACTTCTGATGGATTCCATCTAAACATTCATATATTTAGACATATAAAATGCCTTAACTTTATCTTCAAGGATATTTAAGAATTGTATTGCTCATCAATTATCCTTAATGTCATTAGCTATTACTTCTTATAAAAAAGCCTACAGAAACTTCAAGTCTTCCTAGTATAAGAGATCAGTGTTCAGAAAGTGTCATATTTGTAAGTTGGCAGCTACCAAAACAGAAGAGCAGTATGAATATATTTTGGTTTTAAAATCATCAAACAAAATTTGCATTGCATTTAGCTTTAACTAGAGGCTTTGTATTTCACACACCTGATGGCAACCAGATGGCAGGTTAGAGTTTAGTAACTCTCAAACAATGAGAAAAAAATGAGAAGTAATCAAAAAGAGTATTATTCCATGGCATGATAAATTACATTGAAAATATTGAATAGTTGGAGTTACCAGAGCTTCAGAGTACTATGGAATTTCTCGTTCTATTTTATGAAGCATTAAACCGTTCAAAATAACTATTGCTTCTAGATGTCATCCATTAATCAAATCAGGCCAATGGCAGTAAAGTGATGGATTTCAAGCCATGTAAGGGATTTGATCATAAGACACAAGCTAAAATAGTGACAAGGCAGAGATAAATGTTTGTGTTCAGATTAGCATCCCAAGGTCAGAGTGCCTAAGCATATCAATGAGGAATTTTCAGCCAACACTCTGAGAATCTTAATTTAAAAAGGTACAATAGCTAAGTGAAAAAAAATTGAATTTTAATTAAGTTGTCTGTTATGATTGTCTGTGAAAACATTTATAATAAATTAATCATAAAGAGACTGAATTTTGCTTGCTCTTTTAAAATATTGGAGTTTATTTTGAGATTTATTGTCATTGTTTCATTTATGTAACCAGAAAGTTAATAAAACATTTTTAAAAACGTATAAAATAAACCAACAGCCAAATAGAGTATATTTTATTGGAAAAACAGAAAATAAATAAACCTTGACATGTATATTATGCAAAAATAATCCTAAAATAATTATATGCACATACAACTTCCTGTTAAGCTTATAAAAAATAACATTTGATATTCTATTTGTAGAAGATAATGAGAGAGAAAATAGGAATGAGATTTGCACAGCAAACTGGCAAAAAAAAAAATCACCAACTTCTCCAAATCATCCTGTTTTCTATATCTGTAGTATATACTGATTTGCTTGTATGTCCAAGATACTGTAAAAATAATTTTCATCCATACAGTCAGAAAATTAGAATACTTCACTACTCATATTAGATTCTTAATGCATGTAGTTGCTGATTTAACAAGATGCTCAGCAATGAATGCTTGTCTATTTGAGATCAGGGTCAAGCCCATGGGGTACATTTTGGGGTTTTTTTCAGTGTATTGTTCTTCCAATTTCTTTCTGTGCATTCCATAAGCTGCATTCACAGGGGAAAAAATATTTGAAATCATGAGTAATTCATTTAATCTATAATAACTACAGCAAAATTGATTTTGTGAACTAGTCTGTATAGATCATTTAAACCTTTCATACTCATAACCAAAGTCAGCTGCATTAACTAGTCTTGTGATTCTTGTGTAAACATGACATGAAGAAATGCATTGTTTCTAAACTTTCAAACAAAATATTTTTTTTTCTTAAAATAATGAAGACAGTGTCTTCCTTATGTTATTTTAGAACATGTAATGTAATTTATAACAAAGAGTTTGTATTTTTCAGGGCATCCATTAAAAAGTTGTTATTCCAAACTGTCCTCTTAAGTTTAATTTTAAGCATGCTAGACACAGAAAAAAGAAAAAAAAAATGGTTGCTGATGCAAATCTCTTACTTTCAGGTACATAGCCTTCAAACATCTGTAAGTCTTCATATAATCAGTGGAAGTATTGTGCCTATTTTGGAATACTGATAAAACATTATGTATACCATCTCTTTTAGCTATTATAGATATGTATTGGGAAAAATAATGTGAAAAGCATGCTTAGAAAAATGTAGATATATTTATGAGAATAAAAGCTTATCTAGTAAAACAATATATTTACATATTAAGCTATAATTTCTGGCATAGAACAGAGGTATACAATATAAGAGCACAACTGTTACGGTCCCACATGTTATTCTCATATGCGCTTATATAGAAGTATGATATACTTGAAAAACCACAGGGCAAGAATAAATATTAAAGGCTGATAGCCATATCTCAGGAGTTTTGTAGTCATATCCCCTGTGGAGGCGGGGTGGGGGGGGGAGAAGGACAGGTTGTGCGTGCGTGCGTGCGTGCGTGCGTGTGTGTGTGTGTGTGTGTGTGTGTTATCTAACTTTTTTTATTAAAGACTTGCATGAGAGTACAGTGACACATAGAAGGGTTGCAAGCAGTTTGCAGAATAACATCAACTTTTAAAGGGATCTTGATAAATTTGAGAACTGAGCTATAGAAAACAAAGTGAAATTCAACAGACAAATGGAAGAAAAAACAAATGCACAAATACTAATTGGAGGTTAACTGGCTTGGCAATAGCTCTGGAAAGAAGTATCTGGAGTTAATGTGAATCACATACTCACTGTAAATGTGAAATATGATGCTGTCCCAAAAAACCTATTCAAGTATGAGTTGCACTAACAGAACCATTGCATGCAAGACAAAGGAGATTATAGCACTCTACTTGACATTGATTAGGACTCAGATGAAATACTGTGTCCAGTTTGGGACATTACTTCTTAAGAAGGATGTAGAAAAACTGGAGACAATCCAGAAGTAAGTGACAAAGATGGAAAATGCTTGGAATGCAAAACATACAAAGAAAGGTTGAAGGAAGTATGCATACTTAGTTTGGAGAAAAAGAAATACACCAAAAACAAGATAGTACTTTTTAAATATTTGAAAGGTTATCATCAAGAGATAAAGCTAGAGAAATAAAATGTTTTCCCTTGCCAGAGATGGCAGTACAACAGACAAAAGGCTTGCAATGCAACAAAGAATTTTTAGATTACATCATGGGGGGGAGTGGGAGACAGGGCTGGGGACAGACCCCAAGCAACAACAGCAGCAAACAAAAATACCAAAACTTTCTAGGCCTAGAAACAACAGAAAAATAGAAAAAAAGCATGTTAAGTTATGTTATCTCCTTCACTGAAGGTTTTAAAAATGAGACTCAATGGGCTACAATCTTTGCTGGTTTAGGAATCAGTGGTAAGGTGTAGGTAGTGCATGCACACCCCCTGAGAGTGTTTTGCACCCCTTGACTGGCTGTACTCCCCACTTAGGCAATGGGTAAGGGGAGGCAGGTAGGAGCACTGGTGCTTCCACTGAGAGTGCCAACTGGGGAGTGGGAGCAACAGACATAGGACGTAGCCACTTCCAGAAGTGCTGCAGCCACATCTGGGAGTGCCACGGCTGCTTCTGGGAGCAGCACAGCCACTTCCTGGATGGTAAATTTTGCTGCGGGGAGGGGATGCGCCCCATTTGGTGAGTTTAGCTGTGGGGGGACTTCCCCTGGTTACTGACTTGTCACTGGGAGGGGCACACGCCCCGCCTCTCACTAAGGTGTCACCAGTCACACATGTTAGAAATGGTGGATCCTACAACTGTGCTGGTGGTTGGACTGAAAGACTGCTGAGTCCCTTTCAAGCTTACAGTGGTTATAAGCATTGGGACAGTTGTAACCCTTACTCATATGAGTTTTATAACAAGAAATAAAATATTCATATGAGAAAGTATATTGGAGGGAGCTCTTCCTGCCTTCCTTCTATATTTCTTCCTTCTACATTTCTTTTTTTAGGAAAATATTTCTTTCTTTGGTTACTTTCTCTCTTTTGCATAAAAAAGGCATACTTTAAATTCCAATTGATTAGTTCATTTGACTCCTGATCTTTAGAGATTCTAGAGACTGTTGTAGAGGAAATCTCTTTGCAACCATCAGCAGACCAGTGCAAGTAAAAAGAAATGTAATAATTATTAATCATTACGTGTGAAATATATATGCAGGGTTTAAATGTTAACATGACTGCTATCTTCTTGTCTTCCATTTCATTGTAATGCTGAAAGTATTTTTGCATATTTGGGACTGAAAAATAATATGCAGTTCAAAGTTATAAGAAAGGGAAATTGGTTAGGAAACTTGTTTCTAAAAAAGGATTGGTATGACTTTGTCTCCAGGGAGATCAATGAAATAATGCACTGTATTTAAATGTTTCATCCAAGGAAAAAGAGAACAATATTAATTACAGCCCTTAGCTCATTTCATGGTAATCCTTTGGTAATTATAGTTCAAGCAAAAGAACAGAAGTAATTTAAAGACATATTTCTTCATAAGATATCTAATTTTTTTATTTTTTTTCTTAGAAAAGGGTACATTTCAAAGGAGGATTTTGTCCTAAAGATGGATGGGATTTATTTTGCACAAAGCAAGAACAATCCCAAATTGTAAAAGGATATAAAATAACTTTACATCCTGTTTTAATACATATACACACATATTTGTTGTTATATTTAGTAGCTGCATCAGTAGTAGAGCTTTTTATTGACAGATTGTTTAGTGACACAACCTAAATAGCAGCGGCAGAATCACTGCTAGCAAAACATCATAAAAATAGCTAACATGTTCTGCTAGAATATTTACCCGAAACATAATCTAAACTTGAATTGTGGAAAAAATCTTCAAGAGGTGGTAACAAGAGGGTCATACTTTTAGCCCAGCTTTACATTAGTTTAAACTAGTGTAACAAAACACAAAACAAAACAAAAACAGGCTCAGTTATTGGATAGGAAGAAATAGAAGAGAAAATAATCCACAGTCCAATTCTACTTCAGTTCAATAGAAAAAAGGATATAGACTTTAACAGGATCCTAACTAAGCCTATGCTTTATTAATGAGTTTTCTTAGAACACTAGTTCTTCATTTAATATCCATTCAGGATCCTCACTCACACAAAGAGACCCTTTGGCTTCAGTTGAAGATCACAAGGCTTCACAGCAAGTACTCGTATGACCAAGGAAGGATGGAGGAGTTTAGTCTTTCTGACTGTGGTTTAAGAGCTGCAATAGAACATTTACTCTGTAATGTAGTTGTCCTTTGGCCAACTGGCATCTATTATTTTTCAAGTAGTTTACTAATGGCATCATAAACACCAGTTGGTCAATTGGTACCTTGTGCCACAGAATTTAAGGTGCCTCCTATTTTCTATTTTTTTTTCCCTTTTATAAAACCTTGGAGGAAGAAAAAGCATCATCTCCTCTTAAAATTAATGTGAATATTAGGTTTCTAATTAAATGCCCAAGGCCAAAAAATGAAAATGATAAAATTCAGTTTCCTCTTGAGCCTGCATGTTGCAACATTTTTCTTGTGTTATGACATTTTATGCAAGATATCTACTTCTCTAAATATGTAGACAAATGTGTTATTCCTTTGCATTTGAGAAACAATGTGTTCATACCCTTAAAAGCTAAATCACAATGTAGATGCACAGGAGATGTAAATGTATTTATGTGGATACACCACATTAAATGTTTATATGCTATATTATTGTCCCCATTTCTTGAATTTTGAGTGTTCAAATGTGCAATATTTAAAGTATTTTAATATATAGTACTGGAAAATTTTTTTTTTAATTGTATATGAATAATAATTAGGTTGATTGTATAGATTCAATAATAAAGGAAGCAGAGAAAAATTAGTTGATGTTAGTCTTTGGAAATGTTTCATATGGAAAGAGCATCCTTTGCATATCTGAGTATCCTGCTTACTGCAGCGATTCTTGTTGTTACAAACAACTTTTCCACCACATCTAATCTCATGGCAACTGGGACCATTTTTTTTTTTCAAACAGGTTGACTTAGAGCATCCTTAAGAACTATTACATCAACCAAAAGAACCAAAATATGCACAGCATTCTAGGGAATTTTTTCATCTTCATACTAAATATGTGATATGAAGCTCATTGAAATCCTTGCCACTTTTCTCACTGACCTAGGTGGTTCTGGAAAGTACACATAGGAAAGTATTAATGTTTCCTTATGGACACCAGCAGTTGGAGTAGCCTGAGGACTAATCTATAGGGTTTCTGCACTACAGCCTGCATCAGGTCTGTAAAACTCAGGTCCTGTCCTGTAGCCCTTGTTAAATTTGGCTGACCCAGCTACAATAATCAAGGCCAGCTGACTTCCAGTCCCTTCCATCTGATTGGTCCTGAAGCTGTTGTTAAGGATCTCCTTCAACACCTGAGCCTTGCTGCATAACATGATGGTCTTCAGTCTCAGAGCAGCTTTTGTTTTAGTAACATCTCTGGCTCCATGGCTCCTGATCTTGCTTTTGGCTTGTTGTTAGATTTTAGCTTTGGAGTTGTCCTGCAGACCTGACTCCTAGTTTGACTCACTCTCAGACTTTGCCCTCTGGATTATAATTCAGATTTGGTAACTAGGCTTCTGATTTCTGGCTTCTTACCTGGGCCTGGAATTTGGCGCTGACTTGTGGTTTTTGACCCCTACCCCTACAACTGCCAGATCCACACCAAGCTCTACTCACTAGGCAGGCCAGCCTGGTAGACCATGACATGATCAATGGGAGGCTTTGAATTATTTAATTTGTTATGTATTGCATGTATTTTTATTGGCACAGAAATGCACCTCCTCTACTAATAGGCTTTGAAAAAAAAATCACTACTTGAAAGTCAGTACAATGTTTCCTGCTTAAGAACTAGGGTATTGTAAGATCCAACTTAGTGGAAGTAGTTTTTTTTCCAGATCTGAATCTTAGCTGACATAATTCATCATTCTTCTAATAACCTGGCAATAGATTAGGGCTATTGTGTATTGGTTAAAATATTTTTAAGTGTCCAGGCAGGGAGATTTGAACCTTTTAACTAGCTTCTTAATCTTTGAGTCGTGTATGATTAGAACTTCCATACACTGTGTTCAGGAAAGCTATACTTATGCTGGATTGAAGGCATTCACTCTAAAACCAGTAGATTTTCCTAATTTAAAAATATTATTTAAAAATAATTACTTATTGGCTTTCCCTGTAATATTCTAATGGTAGACAACAAGTATGACAAGCTGCTGAGAATACTACTGTTTTAAAATAGTATTGCCCCTCTGCCAATCCAGAGATGGCTCACTGCAGACTGTAGGAGCTTCAACCATGGTGCTAGGCACAGACAGCAAACAGACCCCGACTGAGCACTGCAATACTCCTGTCTAATCTTTCTTTTAGGTTTTGAAGGTTCCTGTTAATCTGGTATCTAAATGCATATGCAAAAGCCTGATAGTAGCTGGCCATATGCCTTCCATTTTCTCCTGGCAACCTTGAAAGACACTGAACCTTGAAAGTCTAGCCAAGCTGCTGCCTGTGCTTTCCAAAGGAAGCTGAAAAAGAACACTGAGGCTCCCTCCGTCTCTGCTTCAACTGGCCCAGAAGGACAAAGTGCATGCCGAATCTTTAACACCGGTTCATCCTCATTAATAACACTATTTGAGTCATAAGATTTTACTGCACAAAGAAATGTAAACCTGGTCTAGATTAACTTTTTTTTTTTTGGTTTATTAGCACAAAAGGCAGACAAGAAAAAATCCAGGAATATAAAGGCTAGGATTTCCAAATGGTTGCAGGGAAGCTGGGACCTAACTCTCAGTAAAAAGTCAGCAAGAGTTCATAGACAATCTTCCTTAGATTTCTATGAAAAACTTTCTAGAATTGATTTTTGCTTTCATTAATTATTCTGCAGAAGCAGCATTTGTATTTTTGGTACATGACACACATCCTTTACATTTACAAAGCAGCAAAAAAAAAGTCTAATATTCTTTTTTTCCCCTTCTTACTGTTGATGCTAAACTACCAACAGACTGGTACAGAAAACTCATACCTCTGAATTGCCACGAATTTCATTACTTTGTAAATTTACTCACATTATTATGCTTATTGTCAGCATCTTAAACTTAATATACATAAGTTAAATTCTTTATCTGTAATGTACTATAATGCAATAAAATATTTTTCCACATGGAGCTATTCCCCTTTTACTGTTATAGTGGTATTCTGTGGCAGGTTCTTAGTCTTCATACTGCTTGTCCAGACACATATATATAGCAAATATATATAATTGGAAGTATACAGACACATATACATAGCAAGTGTGTGTGTGTGTGTGTGTGTGTGTGTGTCTGCACATTCAAGCAGAAAAACACATGCTAAGTGCTATCATATGATTGTATATTTAGGACTTTTGGGGCAACAAATATGCCAAGAATCATGTTACGAAATGCATGTTATGCTATTGTGGATCTGCTCCATAGAGATCATGCCAGAGGCCCTCATTTGGTCTGGTACAGTGTTGGGGCTGGGGCCGCCTCTAGTAAACCAGGAAGACAAAACAAGCTACTAAGCAGTCTGGAACCAGCTTTGGTGCAGTGGAAGGGGTGGGGCAGGCAAAACATCTGCTCATTGCTCCCAACCCCCTCTTTACACTGGAGTTAGATGAGGATTTCTGTGTGGTGCAGGGAAGAAGAGGGGTCTGGAAAAGACAAGTAGCTATTTGTTAGTTGCAGTCCATTACTGCACTGGAGCTGGTTCCAGACTTCGGTGTGCCTGGGGGCCAGGGACTGACAATCAGCTATCTGTCAACCATACAGCTGGCTCCAGCCCTGTCCAATGGACTAAGATCATAGTACACATTACTGTGCAACTTCTCAGAAATCTTTCCAACTCATAGAAATACTTACTATGACATAAATAAAACACATCCTATGTGTAACATGCCACAAGGCTGGACACTGTCTAGTGTCTTGCACTAATTCTTAGATTCATAGCTTCTTTTAACCAAAGTTAACATAGTATGCAGCATTCTTATTTTACAATCTTAATTTGTATAAATTGTAAGAGTTGATGATTTATCTGTTTTTTTTTTTTTCTAGCATTCATAGATGTAGAGTCAGAAAGGACCTAAGCAGATCATCAAGTCTGACCCCCTGTCCTGGGCAGGAGTGAGTACTGGGCTCACAGGACTCCAGCTAGGTAATTCTCAAGCCTCCTCTTAAAGATGCTCAAGGTAAGAGCCAGCACCACTTCCCTTGGAAGTTGGTTCTAGATCCTAGCCACCCTGACTGTGAAATAGTGTCTTCTAATGTCCAGCCTGATTAATTAAACCCTCTACCTTGTAGCAAAGTTTATAGGAAATAAACAGAACCATAAATTGTAAACAAATACAGAATTGACTAGCAGATATAACCATATTTAGTTTTATTAACTGATAATTTGGTTGATAATTTAGTACTAAATGCTCCATAAATCTTCTGTTCCCAAAACAGTTAAGGTATTTTTATGACACAAGATGGTCAATAAGGAGGTATTTTGGGCTACTACTTAAGTGCCCAAACGTAGGAATTCCCACGCAGAAATGGAACTTGCAGAATTATGTAAACTGCTCATAAAAAAAGTATTGCTTGGGCACAGGATAACCAACTTTTGTGTGGGCACAATGCCATGCTAACAGATTGGAATGCACATAAGGATCCAAGTGAATGTACTGATACACATTAAGTATGGTTGTTGAGGGCAAGGTTCCTATCTGGGATAGTCTAAATGACTGCCTGTCCAGATTTCACTACTCAATTTTAAAGAACCATGATAATTTAACATTGTTTTTTATAACTGCTAACAGTGTATTTTAAGAGTTTTCTGAGTTCAAATGAAAATCTGGGACTGTGACTGGCTTGCATTGCTTCTCTGGGATGGCTACAACAATAGGACTTGAACCTGGGGTTCTTGATTAATGACACATAAGGAATAAATCTGCTAACACTTAACAACTCATTTAGTAGCACTTTTGCTTTTGTTTTGTTTGTTGTGTTCTTTTGCTTAATAGTTTGTTTTACTTTATTTTCCTGGCTTCCTAGGGCAGGCTTCAGCCAATGAATATCTATTATCAACTTTGAGATTTAATCTCCAAATTTAGCTTTGCCTTTTTTCCACCTTTAACCTAGCAGGCTTCTGGCAGGTGTTAATTCACTCTTACAAATAGGATCTGACACGTCATGGCAGAACCTCAAAACTGTGCATCCTTCCATGCCCCCCCGAAATGGCAGGATGCTTGATTTTTTGTTTGTTTGTTTGGTGGGGGAGGGGAATGGCTCTGGCATCAAATCAGTTGGGCTCCAATTCCTCGACAATTGCTGTTATTCCCAGGTGCCATTAACCAGACTGGGGACAGGCTCCTCAGTGTCTGTTTTCTGGAGTGCAGGGATAAAGAAAAACAAAGTGAAACAACAACCCATAGCTTCAACAGGGCTTCAACAGTAGTTTTTACAGCTCCCTGGGTGCCTGGGCTCAGTGACCAGGGAGAGATCCAGTACTGCCCTGGGCTAAATAGCCAAGCTGCAGCCATGCTCTTTAGAAGTTCCCAAATGCTGGGAGCCAAACAACAGGGAGCTTCTGCTTGTTTGGCTCAGTCTAGGCACCTTGCAAAGAAAATCTCAGCAGGAGCTCTGTTGCAGTTGCATTTTTTAGAAGTCCCTGCATGCTAGGACCCCAAGACTAGGGCATGGGTGGCTGTGACCTCCCAGCTCACCAGCTGCCCATGTCTTATGCCATGAAGCTGCCACTAGGGAATGGGAGTTTCAGATTCCCCAGCTACTGCTTCCACAGGCAGGTATGCAGCTGGGTAGGCGGCTCCCTGATGAAGGGCTCAGAACAGCCCCCCACCAAACTACTTACTTGCAGAGATTAGGTTGGGGCAGCCACAGCCATGCAGGCAACATCTATATATAGAGCCCTGGGGTTGTCTCATGCTGGATCCTGACACTCAGCTGAGCATCAGGATTTGGTATGAGGCAGCTACAACACACTACATGCTCAATTTAAGGCATAATACAAACACATTCATTGCACTATAAATGCCAGACCCTGCAGATGATGGCATAATGAGACTGAATGTCTGGAACCTGATACTAAACAGTGCAGGTTAAGTAAACTGATTTTTTTCAATAATCAATATTATTAAGAATTTCTGTACTGATGCTAAATAATTGGGAAGTCTATGTCTCTTAAAAGAGACTCAGTCAGATATAAAGAATTTCAAAGCTATGATATATTTGCAACCGAAGTTTCAGGTTTGCTGCATAATACAGGGGATGAGCATTTATGGCCTATTAAAGGGATTTGGTCTAGAAGATGATAATATAATAATCATGTTCTAGCCTTAAAAGCAATAAATCCTACTGTTCATAATGAATTAATAATATATATATATATACACATCGTTTAGGCATGATAAGAAAGGAGATAAACTTCCCTCCTCAGAGTCCCCTTAGGAAGAGTTAAACCTGCTAAAACATACCCCTCTGCAGTGAATGAACACAGGTGGACCTAGTATTTAGTAAATGGGGAACATGGTAAACCAAAGCTCAGATGATAGAGCTCTGAAGTTTGGCATGGCCATAACCTCTTATCAGCAGGGGATGTGGGGGCAGGTAGGAATCAGAAACAGGAAGGGGGGGGCTACCTGCTTCCACTGCTGCCCCCACAGATAATCTGGGCATGGGGGAACCCCAGTACCACGCCTGCCTTGCAGGCTGTGTAGAACAGCTCAACAGGATGCAAGGCTCAGCCAGACATAATACTGGCGACAGGAAGGTGCCTTTTTCCTGCAGCTGCTCCCTGCTACCTCCCTTCCCATCACTCGCAGATATTTCTTGCTGGCCAGGGAGCAGGCACTGGAAGGGGATACCCAACTACTACCACCACTGTCCCTGGCTGAGCATAGCACCCTGCCCATTTAGTCCCCATAATCCCATGCTGCAGCAGGAAAGGAGCAAGATAAGAGCAGTTCAAACATCATGCTTGAGTTACCTGGGGACAACAGCGGCGGGCAAGTCCCCTCTTCCTGTAACTGCTTCCAGGCTACCCCTGCATTGTTGTACCCCATCCGTCTAAGGGTTTCAGAAGGAGAGAGAAGCTATGCAAGGTGCTGGACATGGCCAAGAACTGTGGCAGTGGTGGGCCCTGCTCTCAACCTGATCATACTAGGTTTCCTATACTGGCTTGGCAGGGGGCCTACCTGGTGAGAAGTGGCCCCATAGCATGCCAGGTTCAACCAGGGACAACAGTAGTGGTCTCTACCTGTACCAGGTACTGGCCACCTGCCCACTGGGGAGTCCCTTTGTGATAAGTATAGGGGGAGGATAATTTTATTATGATGCAGTGTAATGGGAATGTGACTACATGACCACAGACTCCTGGATCTGCCCCAAAGATGGGAAAAAAGCACTTCAGAGAATTGCTTTCATCTTCTGTATATCTAGTTTTGTGATAATTTTTGGTTGCTCTCTATACTTAGATTCTTTTCTACAGATGTCCTTTACCAATTGACATTAGACCAGTTAACAGTGGACAAAACATCCACTTTCTGTTATCTAACTTCCTTATTAGACCTTTCCTCAAAACTAACCATATTCATAGAGTCATAGGAAATTAGGGTAGGAAGGGACCTCATGAGGTCATCTAGTCAAAAACCCCTGCTCAAAGCAGCACCATCCCCAACTATATCATCCAAGCTAAGGCTTTGTTTATCTGGGTCTTAAAAAATGCCGAAGATGCAGATTCCACAATGTATTTGGGTAGCCTGTTCCAGTACTGTATTATCCTCCTAGCAAGAGCTTTTTTTTTTCTTAATAATAAACCTAAACTTGCTTTGCTGCCACTTGAAACCATTGCTCCTTTTTTTTTATCTGCTACCATGGAGAGCAGTCTATCTCCATCCTCTCTGGAACTACAGTTCAGGTAGCTGAAGGTTGCAATTAAATACCCTCTCAGTCTTCTCTTTCCCAGACTAAATAAGATCAGGCTGCAATTAAATACACCCTCAGCCTTTCCTCATAAGTTACGTGTTACAGCCCCCTCACCATTTTTGTTGCCCTCTGCTAGACTACACAGTACTCCAGATGTGGCAGCACCCATGCTGAAATAGAAGGGAATAATCACTTCCCTTGATCTGCTGGAAACACTCCTACCAATGTAGCCTGCTGGCACTGGATTTATGACCCAGATACCTTCCTCTGGGTGGACCCAAACACTCAGATTGACCACAACTTTTTTCCATTTAATAATGGCAAATGTTATTGATACATAGTAATAATAGGTAAGACTAATGCAGGGAAGGCAAAAAAAAAAATATCACCCACTCTCGATTCTGTATCTACCAGTCCTAAGGCTGTTAGAGCCAAGGTACATCTGACCAGTATGCGATCTTCCCCCTGTGGTCGTTTCTTGAATGTCATATGTCAGAAGCCTGTAGGTTGAAGGCCAAGGCCTACCCCACCCCTGAAGTGGGATGGGTGAGATGGGTTGGTGGTGTGCCCTGTGTCCATGGTGACCTTGGGTTCCCACCTTGGGGACCCTTTGCTGCTCTGTATATTCTGTTTAACACTATCTTACCCCCTTTTATTTTCAGGTACAAGGAAAGAGAAGCAGGCCCTCAGCCTCGAGGATGACAGGAATTCATCCTTTTCCCCCACAGTAAAAGGAGTGAAAAATGGGAAAAAATGGTGGTATGCCCTGGTGGTATGTCCTCTGTCCATGGTGCTTCTGGTTCCCCTTTTGGGGACCTCTTTTAGGGACAGGTACTCTTTGCTGTTCTAAAGTCATTTTGTTTGTATTTTTCCTCTCCTGGAAAATATCTTCATCCATGGGCATTGCTGATTGGTCTTTCTGTGGTTGTCATTCTGTCCATATTCTGTCCTGTCAGCTTATTCCTTTGTTTCACAAGCCCATTATATGCCCGCATCCTAATTTGGGCTTTCCCGGTGTCCTCCTAATTTGGTCTGTTCCCCCAAAACCAGAACTCTCAGGTCCTCCACTCTTGGGCCTTCTGAGCTGATGCCACCTTATCTCATGTTATGGAACAGTGTGGTATATGCTCAGAATTTCCCAGGCTATGTGTTTAGGCAAGGCATTGGCCTTGTTGTGTTAGACACCCCATCTGCCTTAAAGGCTTTGAGAGCTGTGTGACCAGGCCTATAGAAATCAATTAACCCTTGCTACCACTCTGGACTATTGTTCTAACACCTATACAAGCCAATTCCCAAAACCAAACCTTTAAATACCATTTGCTAGCCATCACCTTCATTTTGGGAAAAGATATAAATAGCTTTTTTAGGTGTTTCAAAACCTACGTAAAGACACTTACTAGGTCAGTCTGGCCCTGGCCTTTATGATCTAAGTGTCCTCCTACTTAGTTAATTTTAATTACATTGGAAGTAACTAAATAAATATGTGTAGAAGCATTTACATGTATATCATTGCTAATTAACTTGATACGTTATTTCATTTAAAGAGAAGGTTAATTCATAGGAAAACATTTAGGCACTAAGTGTATTAGCAACTGCTGTTTCAAGAATTGCTGATCAGCCTTCCTTCCATTTCTGTCACCTTTCCTAACTTTATTTTTTGTTAAATTGATGATGCTTTTGGTGATAAAGTAGAGCAACACACTTTACTAAATGAACATCTAATTATATTAGTCGCTTTACATCATACACTCAGAGAATCTGCTACCTTGCTTGATTTATAGAAAAAAAATATATGCGCTGCAAAATATTCCTTTGACACATTTTGGACATCACATTTCATTAAGATCCATTTCATTAGTACAATGCTAAGAAAATGCTCAAAACTCAAATCAGGTATTTCAAAATTTGGGTTTGACCTGAACCAGGATGAATAATCAAAATATAGTATTTTATTCTTGCAGTGGGGATTTAAGAAAATGTTTAATTCAGGAACTTCTAAACATTCAGTTCACATATTTTCATTTGAGTTCCCAAATCCAACCACTTACATTTGACTTAGTTCAACATTAATCTGCATCTTCCTGAACCTCTCAGCCTAATCTGTAGCCTCATATCAATCTATCATCTATAGGAGGAGTTCTCTGGGAACTCTCTTCCATAAAGCAGTATGGCCAGATGACTCCAAAGATGCTTTCTGGAGTTCACCATGCAGCCTTGTCCATACTGGATAATTTGAGAAAGAAGCACCCAAACTACAAATCCTCAGGAATTACAGTACCATAAGAGAGTAATGTTCAATATTAACTCATATTAATTCAGTTCTGTCTGAAAATATTAGGTAGAGATCAACCCAAAGTGGCATGAATTATTTTGATACACTTTTTTTTTCAAATAAAATCTAAAAAAAATATATATTCTCCCAAAAATTGATTTTTGCAGAAATCATCTGTTGTGGAAAAAAAAAATAAATTAATCCATTCTATTTCAGAGTGAAAACCAACTTTCATTCAGGATATAAGCCTTATAACATTTTGCATGATTTAAGTTGAAGACAGCAGAGAGCATTCACAAAGCTCTTTATTAACCTGTTTCAAATGAAATCAGTGATTGAATTCCTATGGATTTTAATGGGATCAGTTCTGAAAACTCACTCTCTCAAAGCAACTTTGTGGAAAGGAGTTGTGAAGCTGCTCAGAAAGAGACTTCATAAAGACAAATCCTTTGCTCCTCTATTTCCTAAGTTCATATTCATCAGTTCTTCTAAACCATGGATGCATTCTGTCTTGGAGCTACTACTGTTTAAACTTGGACAAATACAGCTTTCCAATAATTGTCTATTAGGTGCCTACATACAAATGTAGATTGTCAAAACTCTCTCATAGGTAACACCTAAATGTAGAAATATTGCAAGTCTAGGTGCCTAAGGTCTGATGTTTTTCTGGTCACGAAACACTAAAGTTTTCACAAGAAGAGTCAAGGCTTTAGGATAATCTGACCCAACATCTCATTCATTCCTGTTAATGTTATCCCTCTTTTCATGGAATCCTTAAATACTCACTGGGACAAAAAAATAATGACTCTTCTCTTCTACAATGTTCTTTATTGAATGACCTCTTTCTCCATCCTCTTCTGGGGATCTGTTCTTGTCAGCTTCTGTAACAGTGTGATAGCTGTCTCTATTTGACAACTTCCTTACATTTCTTTAAAACCCCTGATGTTTGCTGCATACCCACTTCAATATTCTCTTGGTCCTCAGTGATATGGTAGCTGTATAAAAAGGAGAATGAACTAACGTGGGCTTCTAAATTGTGCTATGAGAGGGTAGAGCTGGCTGCAAAAGAGGAAAACCCACATTGTGTTATTACAGTATAATGCTATTCCTCCATGGTATTCAGGTCCTTATTCAAGGTGGACTCAATGTCATGGAAGGTAGCTGCTTGCATTACCAAAGAAAGCTTATTTGCATATACAAATCTGCACCACTTTGTTGGTGGCATATCACTTGCGTATGCATTAAAATGCATTTGTGTGAGTACTGAACCTTGTGGCAGTCCATTGCTGAGGAATCAAGGCAAACTGACTCTATCACCCCGGTTGACATGTAGCTGCCTATCACTCAACATTGTTCCATATCAGGCCTAATATTACACATCAGTTCATAATCTTTGTGAGCTTCAGCATCAGAACTTGAATCCAGACTATATTGTAGGCTGATGACAGGTCTACAAAGGCTGCACCAGTCTTTGATTTTTTTCCCTAAAAAACAGCATTAATGTGCATTTCAAGGGCCAAAACTTGGTCACAGCACCCTTTCTTAGGCTGTAATCCCACTTGTTCCTTGGGGATCATTGGCTGAGTAAAAGGTCTGATTCTCCTGAAATTATGCATTCTAAGAGTTTGTAGGTTGTGCAAAGGAGTGATATTGGCCAAGGCTTCCCAATTCATTTTTTTGGCTACCGAGTTTGAGTTATTGTAGTGACCATTGCTTCCTGCCATTCTTTTGGTATGCATCCAAATTCCATAGTTTTGTTGTACAGTTTCACCAACCTTTGGAATCCCATTTGAGACCTAAATGATGGAAAATTTCTGGGAGGATACCATCTCCATGAACTAACTACCATTTCTTCATCGTATCATATCCCCTCCTTTACATCATCTGTGCTAATGGCAGTAGGAGCTTAAACAGATATTGATGTCATTATCCAATGTAATTGACAATTAACCTCTCATTTGGTGTTTTTGTCAAGATGTCCTTTTGTATTGGTATGGACCAGAAGCAGTCACACTCAGCTTGTTGACTTCCAACTGAACTCTTCAATATGGTGCATCACTGGAACCCTCAAGTGGGCCCCATCACTTTGGATACCCATGCTGTCGCACACTGCTTCTCCACCCATTTTTTCACAAGGCAGGAACTCTACAAGAGGTATAACGAATTAAAGGAAACAAACACCTCCCCATTCACCAGGACCTCACTAATGCCCCTCACCACCCCTCACCTGTAACTCATAGATTCATAGATTGTAAGGTCAGGAGGGATCTTGGAAGATCATGAGGGCCAGCCCCCTGCACCAAGCAGGAAAGATAATTAGGGGTCAGGTGTCCCCAGCAAGGTGATTATCTAATCTTCTCTTGAAGATTTCCTGGGTAGGTGATTGCATCACCTCTGGAAGGAGCTTATTCCACAGTCTGGATACCCTTACTGTGAAGAGGTTATTCCTAATGTTGAGCCTGAATTTGTCTCCCAGGAGTTTGTGGCCATTATTCATAGTTTTCCCCTCAGGTGCCCTGGTTAAGAGTTGCTCACCAAGCCCTTGATGTACTCCCCTAGTGTAGTGGTAAGCTGTTACCAGGTCCCTTCTTATCTTCAGGCTGAAGAGTCCCAAATGCCTCAGCCTTTCCTCATATGACTCTGATCATATGGGTAGCTTTCCTTTTAAAAATATTTCCTTTTATGACTCATATGGGTAGCTCTTCTTTGGACTACCTCGAGCTTGTCCATATCCTTATTAAAGTGTGGTGCTCAAAACTGGATGCAATACTCCAACTGCAGTCTCACCAGTGCTAAGTACAGCAGAAGAATCTCCTTTTGCTGGAGATGCATCGATTGATACATGCCAGAGTATTGTTTGTTTAAGTGGCTACAGAATTGCACTGCCGGCTCATATTCATACTATGGTCTATTATTACCCCAGGTTCTTTTAATTTGTGGTCCTGAGGTGGAGAACTTTACATTTCTCGATGTTGAACTTCATCAAGTTCCAATCCACCCAACTTGCTAGCCTGTCTAGGTATGCTTTTATCTGAAGCTTATCTTAAAGCCTGACCATGCTCCCTCATAACCCCTTGGTGTCATCCATGAACTTGGCCAGCAAGCTCTTCATCCCCATATCCAAATTGTTAATAAAGATGTTGAAAAGTACTGGATCAAGCACTGACCCCTGCAGCACAATGCTGCCCACTTCTCTCCAGGATGACACAGATTTGTTCAGTACGACTCATAGCTGCATAGTTGGTAGGGTCGGAAGGGACCCGAGCAGATCATCAAGTCCAACCCCTTGCCATGGCAGGAAAAAGTATTGGGGTCAAACAACCCCAGCAAGGTGTTCATCTAACCTCCTCTTAAAGACCCCCAGGGTAGGAGCCAGAACCACTTTCCTTGGAAGTTGATTCCAGGTCCTAGCCACGCTGATTGTGAAGCAGCACTTCCTGATGTCTAGAGTTAATCTACAATCTGCCGGTTTGTGACCATTATTTCTAGTCACTCCTGGTAGTGCTCGGGGGAACAGGAACTCCCCCAACGCCTGCTGGTCCCCCCTGACTAGTTTGTAACAGGTCACTAGATCCCCCCCTCAGGCTTCTCTTGTAGAACAGGGTCAGGTCCCTTAGCTTCTCCTCATAGGGCCTGTCCTGCTGCCCCCTGATCATGTGGGTGGCCCTCCTCTGAACCTCTCAATGCTGTCCACATCCCTTCTGAAGTGCAGCGCCCAGAATTGGATGCAGTACTCCACCTGTGGCCTGACCAGTGCTGCATAGAGGGATAGGAGGATCACCTCCTTAAGCCTGCTTGAGATACATCTGTGAATGCATGACAAGGTGTGGTTGGCCTTCCTGCCCATGTCCCCACACTGCCAGCCCATGTTCATTTTGGCATCAATAATGATTCCAAGATCCTTTTCTGCCTCTGCACTGATGAGAAGAGAGTTCCCCAGCCTGTAGGTATGCTGCTGTTTCTTCCTCCTCACATGCAGCATCTTGTACTTGTCAGTTTTGAAACTCATCCTGTTCTCATCTGCCCACCCCTGTAAACTGTCTAGGTCCTCTGGATCCTCTCCTGCAGCCAGTTTCTCACTCACCTGACTGTCTTGGTGTTAATCCCACAATCCTTCAATTTTCTTGCCAAGACATTGTGGGATACTAGATCAAAGGCCTTTTGGAAATCAAGGTATAAAATGTCAACTTGCTTTCTTGTGTCCAGGTGGTGAGTTACCTGGTAAAAAAAGGAAATGAGGTTGTTAATGCAAGACCTGCCCATGACAAAGCCATGCTGACTGTCATTCAGAATCTTACCTTCTGGAAGCTTATTGCAAATAAATTACTTGATGAACTTTTCTAGGATTTTCCCTAGGATGGAAATTAGGCTGATTGGCCTATAGTTATCTGGGTCACCCTTTCGGCCCTTCTTGTGGAGGGCACAGCATTGGCCCTCTTCCAGTCCTCAGGGACTTATCCTGAGTGACATAAGTTGTGGAGGAGTTTTGCCAAGAGTTCTGCAATGACTTTGGCCAGCTCCTTCAGTGCTCTCAGATGCAGGTCATCCAGTCCCAGGGACTTGCATACATCTAATTTGTTTAATTGGTCACACACCAATTGCAGGGTAAAATAGTAGGAAGGCAATTATTTCTACTGTGCTCATCCTCTACTTTACCTGGTATGGTTTTCCCCTTGGTCCAGTGAAAGACCATACAGAAGTCATTCAGGAGTTCAGAGTTCTTCTGGGTACTGGTAACCAGCTCTCCTGAGTTGCTAAGCAATGGCCCCACACTCCCATTTGCTTTCCTCCTTTTCCCTATGTACCTAAAAAAGAACTTCTTCTTGTCCTTGATTCCCATTGCTAATCTAAGTTTGGTCACCATTTAACCTGTCTATCAGTTAAAATAGTCCTCCTGACAGAAAATACAGGCTGTCATGAAATAGTCCTCTTTCTGGCCCACTCCAAGCTTCCATTGTTTATAAGCCTCTTTCTTCTTAAGAGGACTGTGATTTCCCCATTTAGCCAAGAGGGCTTCCCAGCCTTTCTGTTACTTCTTCTCCACATGGGAATGCACTTCCTTTGTACTTCAAGGATCGTGTCCTTAAGGAACAACTGGTCTTTGTGCACACCTTTTGCCTTCAGTCCCTGGTTCCACAGCACTTGCTCTACTAGTGATCTAAGCTTGTTGAAATTTGTATTTTTGATGTTCAAAGACTTCAATCCTGCTATCCAATTTGTCTACCTTATGTTGAACAGTGAACACGATGTTTTCATAGTTGCTGTTGTCCAGACTTCCCTCTATATTTAAGTCAGTCTCCAGGTCATCTCTTTTGGCTAGGACCAGGTCTAGCAGAGTATCACGTCTGGTTGGCCCATGTACCTCCTGAGTCAGGAAGAGCTCCTCGACACAGGTCAGGTAGGATCGTGACCAATACAACATGGCCGCGTGTTCCTCCCAGGAGATGTCTGGATAATTAGATTACCCATGACAGCCATGTCACATGCATGTGAATCCTCAATGAATTCTTGGGTGAACTACAGATTGAGTTCTTCCCCCTGGCTTGGTGATCTGTAGTATAAACCTACAGTTAGGTTGCTCTCACCACCTCTCCACACTCCCCCCCCTCCTGCAACTAGACCCAGAGGGTTTCAAGCCATCCATTCTTGGAGCCAATGTTGGTCTCCAAGGAGGCATACTAGTTTTTCACATAGAGTCATATAAGCCGTTCTGGATCCACATGTTTCAACAATGTGACTTCAAACCTGATGAAGTTTGCAGAACTAAATAGAGTTAATACGAAGTCCAAATAAACATCTTGTGATAGATCCAATGTGGAAGGTCCCTGGTTTTGCTCTCCCATGATGCTTCTAAATCATATCTTTACAAACCATAGGAGATGAAGAAACTTGATAATGGGGTGCAAAGCTTTGGTCAAGGATTCAATGTGGAGAAGATTGTCTGATTCAGAGGCTGAATTGCTAAATCCAAATTGAATCAGGAAACCAAAAAACCTCATCTGAATCGATTCAGAAAAGATTTTGAAAAAGATTCAGAGATTTGGAAGGCAGTGTTTCAGGGGAACAGAAACTGAGAAGAGGGAGGGGGAGCAGATAGAGAAAGACTGAGATCTGTAGCTGGCTAGTGACTGTGATCTTTCCATGAGTCCCCTTCCAATCACAGTGCTCTGAGGGAGGAATGAGGGAGAAATAGCACATAAGCCTCTGTCTGCAGCCTTTCTATCCCTTTTGTGAATTGTTTCTGCCTGAGCACTGGGAAGGCCCCCTGTTACAGGCTACCATACCTGCTGGTTTCATCCGACTGTGCTTTAACACACACACAAAGCCATATGTCACAAGTTTTGCTTTCAGGAACTTGAGATGAAGTTTCCCAGTCACCCCTGTACCTAAATACCTAAAACTTGGCAGGCTTCATGGCCTCAGCAGGAGCTATCATCCCTGCTTTTTAAATCTAAATCTGACAAAAGTGACAAAGTTATAGGTGTTTCAGTACTTCCCAATTATAGTCTATAGCTCAATCTCCAAATCTCTCCAAATCAGTGCCGAATTTTCCAAAGCTGATTTGGCTGAATTGATTTGGTACAGTGATCTGAATATCTGAATCAAATCACTGTCCTCTGAATCAGCTGAATCTGAATCCAGATTAAATACTTCCTTATTCACACATGCACAAATGGAAAATTACTTGATGCACAAATGGAAAGTTAAAAACTGTCCAGCATGCGACTGTGTTAACCCAGAACAAACCACCGGGCATATAACAACTCAATGCCTGATCCACAAATATGAAGGCGGTATCACAGCAATATACTCTGCTACTCCTGATACAATTGTCTGTATCAACTACCCAAATGTAAAATTATAGTTGTTGTTCTGTATCTACATCAGTCATACAAAAAAGTGATATAATGTTAAGCTCTCAGGGCTCTTGATTTATAAAATCTCATTTTAATGTCCACTATTCAAGTTGTTACATGATGATCATTAGATAATATGGTAATAGAAAACAGTATTTATTAATAACAGATCATCTGCTTGCCCAGATGTACTCAATTTTATATGAGGGTATTAAAATGAGTAACTTTGTAAAGATGATTTGTTTACGTGGGAAATGTTTTGCTGCCTATGAAATACCTTTCATTGATGGACCAAAAATCCATTATCCTGATTTTGGTAAGGACTTTTTCATAATAAACATTTAAGGCAAAGATTACATTGTAATATTATCACCCGAGGACTGATATCTTTTATGCAGCTGTATCCATACATTTTACATACTGGTAAAAGCATCACATTAAGAAAAATCATCTTCAGTTTATAAAAAGTATTTTAATAAGGGCTACTTTAACACATCTAATACCCACAAAAATATTGTACAGCACACAGGTTCTAAACACTATTGTATTTTGAAGACTCTTAGCTCCTTCCTCCTACACTGAAGGTAGCTGGGTTCATGAATCCTAGCTTGTCTAAACAAGTTAATCATGTATCAGTTTGAGACAGGATCATCAGGACTCTTGTTTACAACTATAGGACATATCTAGACAAGTGCACACATCTCAAAACTGCCACAAAACACTGGGACTTGCACAGCAGCAAAAAGCAGTGGCAAAAATCTGTGCCATTGCTTTGTTTGCCACAGAAAACATGCCCCTGCAAATGAGGAAGTGCCTATATAGACCCAACTGACTCCAGTGAAGTAACAGTAACTGACTAATTTGCTGCTCAATTCATATGCTGAAAAATAGTATAGCTTCCCAAATCCAGCATTTTGTGAAGAATACTGTAACAAACCTGCAATATTTTGAGGTGCTCATATAATATCAGAAATACTTTTTTTAGTTTAATTTACTGATATGGCATATATATAGTAGGTAGTATCAAGCCAGGTTTAGCTTTATCCTTATTATATCAGTATGGACTGTGCTATTTGATATAAATGTAATTTTTGTTTCATGTATTGGCCAAGACTGTTTAGCAGGGAAATAATTAACTGAAGCATTCCTCACATATTCACACTTGCTAATCACTGAAATTAGCATCTGATGTGAGTGTGTTGAATGGCTGATCTGACAGACCTCTGTGATTATGATTTGACATACTTGAGCCAGACCTTTCCAGACTATGATGAACTTACATGTTAAAAGGAGTGACTTTGAGGAATAACACCTGGCAACAGACTGGTCAGGGAAGGACATTTCTCACAGTGGAGAAATTAAGTGAGAGACAATGTCTTTAATATATTGGATTAGTAATCTTGTTGCCTGAAAGACTACAAATATTGCCCTGGTCAGAATTGGATTAGAAAAGACTTCTTGTCTGGTAAACAAATGTACTCTTGGCTGTGTCCAGATAAGCAGTGGCATGCACTTGCAGTGGCATAAATAGTAGTGGTGCAAATTTGTGCTACTACTTCGTATCACAACACAGACGCCTGCACATGCCCTTTGTTCTGGGACACATTGTCCCACTTCCGGCAAACGGCTGATGCCTACATCATCCCAGCTCCCAGCCAGGCTCCACGTGCTGTGGAAGGGGGAAGCAGAAGCGGCAGTGGGCTGGCTGAGGAATAGAGTGTCAGCAGGGGGGCAGCACATGGAGATGGGGGAGCAGCCAGCCAAGGGTTACTTACTTCCCTATCCTCATATGTTCAATGTCCCTGAGCTGAAGCATCCTGCACTCCAGCCAACTGAGGACTGACACTTGAAGGCAGGGGAGCAGGCCGCCTTTGGCTCCCTAATGCCAGCCTTGAGCTGCCTGCTCTCTGATCTCTGTGTTTGTCCCTGTGCATGCTGTTTTTGTGTTCTTTCCCACACTTTTTTCCTGGGATTTTTTGCTACCAGAAAATCCTGGTAGCACATTTTTTTCCCCCATGCTGCAAATTACGAGCATCATGCATGGTTTAATATGCAACGTGTATGGTTTGTGATGCCACAAAGAAGTTTATGATGCTACAAACTGCATATGCCTGCATGTGTGGATGCAACTGTGGGGTGCAAAGGATGAGCTCCTCAGGAATCCAATGAATGACATATTTCAATGGCCAAATAACAAACTATATTTAAACCTTTCCTGGGGAGCAAGTGCTTGTCTAGCTTGTTCCTGGTCACAGGAAATTACTTTAGGCCCTCAGCCAGTGGGCAGAGAGAAACAGGCTGACAGAAAAACTTGTAGGAGCTCCAAACAGGGGTGCAGAGGTAGAACCTGCTTTTAATCTGTTGAATGGATTAGGAGCTGCATTCTTATATTGCAGTTTAAAATAAAAAAAAACCCAGATTATTGTTCTGATATTTGTTTTTTGTTTGTTTCTTCTTATAGCTCTCTCTCCTAATACAATTAATGGTTTCTTATGTGTGTGTTTGTTTGGGTTGTTTTTTTTTTTGGGTGGGGGGTTAATAATAAATCCTTTTGTTATCTTTTTCAACACACTTACTGAGGAGGAAAAGTGTGACTTCACAAAATTTGACAACCTAGGCAGGCCTCTTCTATGGAAATAGGGATCTAACATTTCTGAGTACATGAGCAGTGAAGGGTGTGATTCTATCAGCTGGCATATCCCCTCTGCTAAGAACTAGCAAGACCTAACTGAGGTAGGTGAAGCTGAGGTGCTTTAAATCAGGGAGATGATCTTTTGTTCTCAGTGGACAAGCCGCAGATGGCAGAGCTGGGTTTGGGGCTAAAGGGCACCCTTGAAGGTGTGAAAGCATACCAGGAATGTATCTCGAAGGCTTGTCTAACCAAATTCAGAGCCAAGATGCATTGCACAATTACCTTTATAGTGGGTGTAAAAGGACACAGCTCCATATGAAATTGCCACCACTAATAGCAGTACTCATTTTTGCCCAAGAAAATGTGTTAAGTGGAGAGCTCTACGTACTCTTGTTAGTTATTTTTGACACTGCTTTGCGCTCCATATAGTACTGATTCTGCACTGTGAATCTCAGCACAAGTGGCTCAAGACTCACATCAGCTGTATGTGCTTTGCATATCACTAAATATTCCATGTGTTGCAAGATACTTTCCCATGCCAGCAACATACACCCGACATATTCTATTGTTTAAAAGTCATTTCATCCTCAGTTTTTATGAACTATGTATTTTATAGTTTATTGCACCTTGGATATCTAATTATCAATAGGAGTAGTTGGGTTATGAGCAGGGATCCTGAGTTGCTTTGTTAAAATATCCCTAATTTTCAGATTTAAAAAGTAACTCAAAATCCACATTTCTCCATGAAATAAAATGAAATGCCACTAATATATAGATATATCTATATATATATATCTATATATATAGTGGTGTTTCATTTTAAATATGAAAAAAAATGGATTTTGGGTCCAGGATTCCTGGTTATTAGATACTTTTGATTTTACAATGGCATCCACAACATTCCTGGACTCTCTTGGTGCTAAGATTCATTCTGTAAGCTATGATCCTGCTGAATGCAGCACAGACTCAAATCAACCAGATTCTCAACTGATAGAGTTTTCAAGGGTCCATTGATTTTTTTGAGAGTGTTTATGATGAATAATATCTGGTCTGAGGACCCAGCCACTGTCAAAGTTCAGTAAAGTTGTTTCAAGTACTGCACTTAGTTGCATTTGGCTCTTATTAGTAAAAAAAAAAAAAAACATTAAAAAGAAATCTGCAAGTCCTCCTAGTCCATCTTTTTTTTATTATTTTGCTGTGTATCCATACTTCAAAGAGCAAATCTCCAATAGCTTTGCTTCTTTTTAAATTTCATACTGTACAACTTAAGCCAAATAGGAAGTGAAGTTTTGTGTCTATGTTTGAGGGGAGGTTTGTTTGTCATTTATTGTTTTTATGTATAAAATGTATGTTACTTTGATTCTGAATTATATCAGTGAAAATCCCTGTTAGAAATCTATGCTGATAAAAACAGAACATAATCCAAGAATGTAATATATGTGCATTCTAAAATTTACATATTTATGAAATATCACTGAGATTTCAAAAACTCAGATAACAAGATAACTATGGTCCCTAGCAGATCTTACACTTGGGATGTGATTAGCCTGTTAATCATGGCTATAGTAACCCAGCAGTGCATTCATGGAAATAAGAATGTCCTAAAAAAGGAAACTAGTCACAAAAATATTACTCAAAATTGTGTAATACTTTTGTGGTTGGTTTAGATCACATCCTGAACTGAATGTGTGGCAGGGTTAGGGCCTGGTATAGTCCTGAATGATAATCTGCTGGTTGTTGGCAGTATCAGGGCCCAACCAGGGCTCAAATCACTTTCCCCATGTGGTCCTAGTCAACAAATTTCTGGATACCCAGGGTGCACATACATGTGCAAAGAGGTTAGTCTGACATGCTGTAATTACAGTGCATTGCAATTAATAGAGTCTGCTGTAGCATGATAGTTACTGCACTCCAGCAGACTCCAGCATCATATGTATCAGTGTTCCTATGCTGAAAAATGGTAGCAAGGGTGCTTTAACTAAAGCTTTTTTGATAAACTTTAGTTAAAGTTCTGCAGCTGCCATTTTTCAGTGTGTGTACACTAATACATGTGATGCTCTGGGTGCTTTAATTAGAGTGGCTCTTGGAGCCACTTTAATTAATGCACCCCTCCCCACAACTCCCAGAACACATGTATAAACACCCCCAGTTTTTAACTTGTCATGGAGTGGGACTGTGAGATCATGAACCCAGGTCCCCCTGTACTGACAAGTGTGATTGAGATCTGATCCCCAAAATCATATATATAAGGAGTTTTAAACTTTGGAGTGATCAGACAGACTTCATTCCAATGCTTTCAGTGATCTCTATTACGTACAAAGGAGCCAGACCATTCAGAAATGTAAGGATAACATACAGGGATATTCATCATGAGATGCTATCCTATGGGGAGCTGATATGAAGAAAACAGAACTATATGATATGTCTACAAATAATCTGTGTTGCTGAAGGAATATGTAAGGTAGAGTTTTTCTAAATGCTGATGGTATCAAACCCAAGAATGTTATATCTGTACACTCTTAGGGTGAGTCCAAGTGAGCGCACATGTGCCTCTTGCAGCATCTCAAAGCAAGAGGCACGTGCAGGAACAAAAAAAATTCCCAAATTTGTAGTTCAGGGGCAAAAATAGTCCCCTGGACATCCAGGGGTAAAAAATGCCCCCGGAGAAAAAAGTGGGACAGGACACCTGAAGTAACTAGAGGCTTGGGTCATAGTATCATAGTATCATAGTAGCTAGAGTCGGAAGGGACCTGGGCAGATCATCTAGTCCAACCCCCTGCCTTGGCAGGAAAGAGCACCGGGGTCA
>JAGPOW010003316.1:135038919-135053699 GCA_030014935.1 Caiman crocodilus
GTACTTGGCTGGGGTCCTGTGACCCTGGCACTTGTTCCTGCCATTGGTGGGGGGTCAGACTAGATGGCCTGCTCTAGGCCCCTTCTGACCCTAGATACTGTGATACTATGATCTTGCAGCATAGGTTCTTAAAAGGAGATGTGATAGCAGTCTTCAAATACTTGACGGGTTGTCAGAGAGAAGGCACCTTGTCTCTTACAGTGAGGATTAGGATGCAAACCTACTGAAGTTGTAGGAAAGGAAGCTTAGATGAGATATTAGGGAAAACTTTTTCACCGTCAGTATATCTTTCTTGAAGTGTTGACCCCAAATCTGGACATGGTACTCCAGGTTACACTTTATTGGTATTGAGCAGAAAAGAAGAATCACTTACCTTATTTTGCACGCATTGCTCCTGTTTGCACAACTCAGTATGTTGTTAGCTTTGTTCTCTTGTTGCAATATATATAGTTATATATAGCTATATAGACAGATAGATAGATATATCTTCCAGAGTGTGAGCAATTCCACCCAAGTTCATGTCACCTAGAAATAGTCAGTATTCATCCAAATAATTGAGGGAGATGTTATCTATCAATCTATCTATAAATACATAGATAGATATCAATATCTATATCTATAGATCTATATTTATATATTGGCTCATATTTAGTTTATGGTACACTACAGCCTAGCCAGTCATCCCATAGTCTGTATTTGTGTAATCAAAAATTATTCCATCCTAAGTACAGGACTTTGAACTTGTCTCTGTTTGTCTCATTAATTGTGGACCATTTCTAAAGTTCATCAAGAGTATCCATTCTGAATATTAGCCCTACTTCCAGAGTGTGTGCAATTCCATGTGACTTCATGTCACCTAGAAATTTTCAGTATTCATCCAAATAATTGATGGAGATGTTATATGATACCCAAGAGAGACCACTGGAAAAATCCAACTACTGTGTAGAAGTGAGTCTGTTACCCCCTCTGGTTATGTGTGTCCCCAGTATAGAAATAAGGGACAGGAAGATGTGTCTCTATTCCTATAGGATATATGCAGAAGGGGCAACAGAATCACACCAATGCAATAATAGATGGGCAACTCAGAGTTAGTCTCAAACTTGCATTTTAGTCATCCTTTAGGCAAAATAGGGCACATTAGCCAAATGCACTAAGCTTCAGGAAACATTGTACATCCTGCACCCTGGAGTTTACTGCATTTGGCTCATGTGTTGTATGCAGTAATAATGCTTTAGCACCTGCCAAATTCTTGTTCAAATTCATATAATTCCACAAAATTCTATTGGGAATGAATCCTACTTTTCTTTCCCCCCTGCTAATGACATACTAAAATAATTAAATATTGTTTTTGTGCTCCTAATCTTGGTTTGTATTTAGGGGCCACTGGAATTCGCACCAGAAGTGCACTGTGCAGCAGCTCCATTAATGTTGGAGTTTTCTCCACATGTCCCCTCCACTGCTGATTAGTGGAAGGGCCCCTTTGGCCCCACCACTTGTTGTTTGCTCCTGATGGTTGGGAGACAAAAACTGTGGTTTTAAATATGCTGTGGTTTTTGCCTCCTGTCCAGTGAGCAGCAAGTGGCAGGACCTGCCTCTGGGGGCCCTCCATCAATCAGCTGTGGAAGGTAAAAACTGTGGCATATTTAAAACCCCCAGTGAAGCTAAACCCCCTGCCCCCACTTCCACCTTGCTGCCAGGTACATCTCCATTTGACCAATGTCAAAGCAAGTAAGCCTGCCCCCTTCACCATCATTCTCACTTTTTTCTTTTGTTTGATTCTGCCTTCCCCAAACAAGACACATTCAAAGGCACATGGTATGCAAATTAATACAGAAAATCCTTTTATTATCCTGCCAGTTATTCTTTTTATTCTTAAGAGGTTATAGGTCATCCAAGTTACAGTGAAATGGCATACTTGAGCTTATACAATTCCTCATAGGCAGGAATTTCTCAGCAAAAGACTTGCTGCCTTAATCTTTTAGCAACTACCATAGCTAGCATTTTGAAAAAAAAATCACATTTTTATATGTAGTATACAGCTTAAAATATGGCATGCAAAGTATTTTAATGGCATTTAAAAGTTATGACTCCTTAAAATGTTGCATATTTGATCTACATTTATCAGCGAGATATACCCTTCTGATAGCCAAACAGTTCTTTCCTTTAAGAAAACTAATTTTCAAGTTGTTACTTTACAAAATAAATTCTAATTACCTTGTTTCACTGAGTACTGTGCTCCTTAGTGCTATGTAAAACATTTTTTGTGGATAAATGTTATTGTTGTAATTTTCACATGAGAAACAATGCGCGGAACATTTTATTAGCTTTGCTTATATACAGCTGACTGAGAAAAGGTATGCAAACTATCTTTAAAACAGTCGGTCTCAACCTTTTTGCATTCAAGGCACCCCTCATTGGACTCAAGACACCGCTCCATAGTTTTTGTGAATGGAATGGCATCCGGTTTCCAAAACAACTTTGTTATTACAGTGCTTACTTTCTTGCAGTCTTCCTTTGTGTAAAAAAGAGATTCTTGAGCGCAAACTTGCACTACTCCTGGGCAAGTTTTCTAAATAATATTCCCTAATTTTATGAACATGTTGCCCTGTCACAGCCACAGGACATTGAAAAATTAAAACACAGTTTCAAAGATGTAACAAAGTATGATGCTGTAGGTAGTGCATTACCTCATCAGAATAGGAGCCAATGGGCCACGTTTCTGAACCATTACCCTAATCACTATGTTATTACATAAAAAGAACCACACTGCCACTGCAATCTCCTTCTCCTCCTATAACTGTGTTTTTAAAGAAAAGAGTGAATTCTGTTCCCAAAGGAACAACTGTAGGGTTATCTGTACTACTGTAGCAACATGTTCTGAGGAGCATAGAGCAGAGCATACCCTACTTAACTGAGTCCACTGATGCATTTGAGAGCCAGAAGGTAGACAGTAAGACTGCTCTGGAATATTGCACAACGTATGCATAGTTTCTGCTTTCAGTCCCTGAAAGTCCGAAAGCAGGCACAAAGAACATATCTGGAGCAGCTTCATTGAAAAAAAAAAAAAAATTGGCTACTTCCAGTACTCACTTACATCCTCCCAGAAACCTGTCAGTTTCTAAAATAGCAATAATGGAGCTTCACATTTATTTGGGATGTTAATTTTACCAGATACATGTGCTTTTCCTATTGAAACAATTCAGAAATATTAGCCCATTTACACTTTCTTTTATCTTTGTTAGAGGAGGTGGCAAGTAGGCATCTTACACAATTAAAAAAAAAAATTACCCTATTTTCATTAATGGGAAAAAATGTACAATTCCTACAGTTCAGTGTTTGAAGATACATTGCATGCAAAGCAACAACACATCATCATTCACTCATGTAATTTTGCATATTCATCAGACTTCCTGTCGACAAGTTCTTAGGGACTGGGCAGCTGTGTTGCACAGAAAATCAAAACATTCTAGGCTGAATCAATTTAGTTTTCTTGATGAACATCAGGTTTCCTACTTGCAAACATGTAAATAGGGATTTTTTTGAATGAAGTCAGTTCATTGTTGTTGTTGTTCATATAATAATTTATATTTCCTGTTCTTCTGTAGTCTGCTGCATTATGCATGTAATTTAGTGTAAAAAGAACAGCACTGTGAACATCTTCCTTTATAGCTTGACTGCTACCATACAGTTGACCACTTACCCATCAATCCAATATCTTGTAACACACTGCCTTAGGTAGACATATAGGAAATGACAAATTAAGTATTCATAACAGTACATGAAGGTTAAATCTCTGAATATCTTTCAAATTCATGGAAACTGCAAGGTTCAGTCCCTCAGCAGTAAGACTCTTGGATCAGTTCCCATATACCAAGATAGCACAGTGTAAACATCCTTTTATTCCAAAGAAAGCAAATCAGGCTGTCTTAGGGTTATAACATGAAACTAGAGGTCAGAATAACTAGAATTTTCAACGTGATCACTACCGGTTCTAAAGCATGTCACCTGAGCTCCCTGTGTAAAAGAGTGTGTGTAAAAAGGTGATTTTGCTTCAACATTCTAGGTGTGAGCCATAGGCAAAAAGAATTGCCAGAGGTAGGCTGGTTGATTCTACACATTCAAAAATGGAGTGATCCTTATTGTCAAGGTTTGACTAGCAACACTTTTTTTTCTGTATAAAAGCAACACAGGTCTCCTGATCTCAGTTGCCTTAATATATTGGACTGTACAGGGAAAAAATATTTTATAAGAAATTCAGTACATTTGAAATGTGTTTTTCTTTTGAATTTAAGCTATTTTGCAAAATGACTGAAAATTGTGTAAGAAACATAAAAGGGGAAATATTCTTTTAAGCTAGCTGGACGTAAGCATTTAGGACTCTAAAATAAATAAACAAACATAAAATCCCACCATTAATTCCAGCTGCAGACTTGTTAAAAAGCAATTCAATTTGCACAGCAGTAAAATTACGTCCCCAAAAAAGTACAAACATAAGCTTGGACTTCACTTTTAATGAAAGTGGGTTCTCATTTTAATATGAAAGCTAGGCTTACCACAGACTTAGAATTTCAGAAATCTATTTACTTTACCAAATCGTATTCATTTTACTTAAACAAATATTTTAAACCGAGTGAATGGCATTATTCAAAAGAGCAAATGTGTCTATTTTTAACTCTCTTTTCAGATTTGTCCATAGCTAGAAATATGTTAAAGCAGCTACTTGCCCAGGTTAAACAGTAATTTAACAAAACAGAATGTGATATTTTTCAAAAAATATACATTGTGCCAAAAGAGAATTTCTTCTTGCCTAAGTAGTTTCATGTATAATACCAGAATATTACAGCTGCAAATCATTCCTTTAAAGGTTAAAGTCTGCTTTCAAATATTGTGTGTGGAGAATGTTGCCATTTTTCTAATATTATATTCATGTTTTGTAGTTGCATCACTTTTTTCAGAGAAATGTGAGGCCAAACCCTGTCCATAACTGTTTTTTTTCCTTTACTTTGGAGTGTTGCCGGTGAAGTTTAATTTTTAAGTTACCCAAAACTGACACCATTTTTTTTTCTCAAGGTATTTTTAAATTGATTTTTACTAGTGTAATCCTATTTTGCAACCATTTATCAATTACTGGCATTTAAGCAGCCCAAGTAAAATACCACCCCATTCTGGTTTAAAAATCTTTGGCTGTAACATTGACATATTTACTAACGAAACAGAGCATAACTTAACAACCTTTTAATAGTAGCCCACATCCTTTCAGTCACATTTCCCTTTAATTTAAAATATATTCTAGCATTTAAGGATTCTGCACACTCTAGGCCAGTGTCACCACTAGTTTTCTTCCCATGTTGATAGGAAAGAAAACCTGTATTTAATTCTTGGATTTTCATTATATAGTACCATATGTGGATGATACCAAGTGAAAGTCCAAGAACCAGAATGCCCAATTCTGAATCTTTACAAGAGAAAAAAATAAAAACAGTTCTTGGCAGACTCATTCATATCTATCTTTTATTTAAATTCTAAATGTTTTGCTTAAATTGTTACTCAAATTTCAATTGTCATATGTTATTGTTTTATTTTAAGTTACATTCTAATTGTACAAATGATAGAATATTGTTTCTTTGGAACGCAGAGCATATAAACTGTAAATCCTGTGTCTTGGAGTTAGCGAGTTATCCTGAATTTACAGGTAGTGCGCTCTGATTTGGAAACATGATTTGACAGAAGATAAACCAGTTTATTCTGGAGATCTAGAGTTCTGTTCCTACACTGTTGTCCACAGGATTATGTTTCTCTAGATTTCCTACATGGAGATTTTGATTGTTGCTTTCAATGATTTTGTGATACTGGAAAAAGCTAAACTACCATTAGGGAAGTGGGCCTGGTTTTGAAGCAGAAACCAATTATACAAGCAATGGCAGTGAATGGTGACTTCACAGAATGGTGCTCTTTCACAGAAAGACCTGGTGGGCTAGAATCGAAATTGCAGAGAGGATTTCACCCTTTCCCTTGTCCCCCTTATTGATGCCATAAGCAAAGTGATTACACTTGACCAGAGAAAGAACAACAAAAGAAGGAGCTGTATTAATGTTTGTAATGGACTAATGAAGCAAAATTCTTTTACAATAATTACCAGGGATCCTGGTTTTCTCTGATAAAACAATCCAAAATTTCAGATTAAAAAAGTAACCCAAAAGCTACATTTTTCTGTAACCAAAATAAACCACCTCTCTTTCTCTCTCTCTCTCTATATATATATATACACACACACATACACACACACACACACACACACACACACACACACATATAGATTGATTGATTGATTGATCCATCAAGATAGATAGATAAATAAATAGATATGTAGTGGTGTTTTATTTCGGTCACAGAAAATGTAGATTTTGGGTTACTTCTTTATCCATTTATCTATGTATTTATTGATATATATAGTGGTGTTTCTGATGAAGGAAAAATGTGACTTTTGAATTACTTTTTTTTTAATCCAAAAATTGGAAATTATGTTACTGCTTCCTTATATAGTAAGGAACCGCAATACTTAGGCATGACCTTGTTTCCAAAGCCTAAACAAATGGTCTTCCTTAACACAGAGGTGCTATACTTTGCTCTAATGTTGAACTGAAACAACTGAACTAATTAGTGAGCTCATTCACCTCTGAGGCTATTAATTAATAGAGCACTCAGCAAAACTTCATATATCTCTGTGAGCAAGCTCCAGTCGCAAATTAACAAATCTTTCTCTATCCCACCCACAAAAGCTTTCAAAAGTAACTGATGAAGTGCCTGAAAGGATAATACAACCTTGAATCTCTCAGCAGCTGCCCATAATATGAAACTTCATATAAAAAGTGGAATTAATGGCCAGGATGAAGAAGCAACCTCTCTTACAAGGTCATTATTCATGTCAGAATTTTAAACAGTAATTTCTTGGCACTTTCCCTTGGGTCACATTACTCTCAAAATCAAGACAAAGATAAGGAAAACTTAGTTATGCAGAGCTCTTCTTCTAGTGAAGCAGCTGATAAACTAGTCACACTGGAGAAGCTCCAGTTACTTTAGTGGTAGCAGAAAATGGTCTCCTGGCCTCCAGGAAGTTGAATGTCCTGCATAACAAGATACAGTTTTTACCTATACTACTTGAAAAGTAATACATATTTCTCCCACATTTTCTGGCATTCACTTCACAAGTGAACATGTATTCTTTTTGGACAGCAGAAAAGCAACAAGTTGAATTTCTGTCCTGAACGATGAGGTGCACAGCACAGAATTATAGTTCTTTATGTTCCATTTAGTTTAATTAACTGCTATCACATTCTTTTCCCCAGTAATAAGTCGACTTTTTTTTTTGCCTAAGAGGCACTTTGATAAACAAAGTTAATTTTCTTTATTCATAAAATTTCACCTCCACACACACACAATTATTTTTAACATAGTTGAAAGCCTAATGCCGCTCAGTGATGCCTATTTTCTCCTTGCTGTATTTTCTTTATTTAGGAACATTTCTTCATAGTATTTATTTCAGCCATTGAAAACATTTGGGTTAAGAGTAAATAAATTGTGTGTTGTGATGTATTAGAGACTCCCAAAAATTTCTGGATTTGGAGCAGATGATTTCACTATGGGAAGTCTAGTGTAACTTTGGAAGCTTTCCTAAACTTCGGAGAATGAGAACCTGTGGTTTCTGTAGAATTTTAGTACTCTTCAGGAAGCGAAAAATGTCTCTCTTTTACTATACATCACGATAATACCCAGAGAAACCATTTCCACAAAACCTTAATTTTCTGAAATAGAGAATGAAAGATGAAACCATTTTTCTCTGTGAATGTAAAATATATTGTTGGGGCAAAGCAAAATAGTGGCAGGCAAATTTTTGGAATCGCATCCACAAGGGAATATATTATAAGGAATAATCCTAAAATGGCACAGGCAGTAGCATAACTACAGATGGAAGAGAGCAGTGCCAGCCCCAAGTGGTAACTTAGGAAGGGTGCCAAAATTATCCTCCATCCCCATGTAGTCTGTGCCCCAGGAACCCCACAGCACTGCTCTTGAGCAGCCGCCATTGCACAGACGTTGCACTGCTGAAGTTGCTGCTGGTTTAGGAGCAAGAGCCAAGATAAGCTGAACATGCAATAACAGCAGCAGCCAAGAACTGATTTGGGTAGGCTTTGCTGTCCTTTTCCCCACTCTCCCACGGGGTTTGAATAGGCTCAAACCCTGCTGGTTATGTGACTGGGTAGAAGGCATGTGACATAATAGGTCTTTTCTATAGCCAGTTACAAAATATTGTGAACAGGCACAGAACTTGACAGAATGTCACTTTGTGCAGTCTAAAATATTTATCTCTCTCCTGAAATCCTGCAGTGCTTTGGCTGTAAATGGCTTTCCTGCATTATATGATATTTACTGCTATAGCTAAACCAGCATCACTGTGTTGACACAGCCATGATGGCTTGATATGTCAAAGAGCTGCATCACCTACCTAAACAACATGAGGTGGATTGACAAAGGCACTCTTCTACTGATATGAGTTGCATTTAAATCTGTGGTTTTGCCAGTGTAGTTTTTCTGATATTGCCTTATAGTTTATATCTGGATGAAGATTATTTTTTTATTGCTTTTCTCATGCAGGAAATGTTTGCACCCAATTTACATCAGGCTTACATAATTATTTGAGGAATAGGTTATGTATTGTTATGCTGACACAACTTTTAATATTTTAGTATTGAGCAAATTCTTATTATACAGTGGCACAAGTATATGCATTCAAGTTGCTAATGCCAATAGGGATCTTATCACATGCCTATAGCATATGTTCACTGAGCTACTGAAAATCCCATTTAACATAACTTTCTTTGTGAACTAAACTTAATATTTGTTCAACAAGTCCCAGGTTACCATGAATATGAAAATCTGATGCTTTGGAATTTTTGAATGTAGTATAAGTTGGAAGCCAATCACTCAACTTAATTAAAAAATAAAAACAAAGGTTGAGGGGAGGAGGAAAAAACCCATTCAACTAAAATATTATTACCAGAGCAGCAGCAGCTTGTTTGCTAGAAGTTGAAAGTCCAATGGACCATTTCCTTTAGGCTTTCTTGAAAGATCTTGACAGATCAATTCCATTTACCCGCTAATCTTAAAATAAAATGCAAAGCTGAATGATGCCAATATATTTGCAACCTAGTCCTTTTCAAGCACAATATCTCAAGGACAGAGAAGAACTGTTAGCTCAGAGAAAAATACCACATTTCACGTACCTGACTTTTCTTTCCCCTCTGGAGATGTCTCTATTGATTTTATCTAACGTCTCTCAGGGCAAGGTTTGTAGGGGAAAGAATGGAGAGAAATGAGGAGAGAGAAGAAGAAATTGTTTCCTATCGCAGATTTCTTTTCCAAAAGCCTTGGGCCCATATCTGGTCAGCATTTAACCAATGAGAGACATGCTAAAACTTATAAACAAAAAGGGGAATTTATAATATGAAGGAGCAAGTATTTCTATTCAGTGTTTTGAAAACCTCACTCCTTGTTTGATTGAAGAGTTATCATACATTTATTATGATAACTAATAATTATTTGGCTTGTTTCAGTAATAGGAATGTATCCATCTAAAAAAGGAAATGTGTTATTCACCATTAAAGCAGTTGATGAGAGTGAACACTTTTTCACTCCTGGTTACATTTAGGATGGTAAAATCCAAAAGGATCATGACTGCTTTCTTTTCTGTTGCATAGGTTCATTTTTCACTGACCTTTTTTTTTTTTTTTTATTATTTAGTGAATGCAAATCTACAAAGCCAAGCAATAGCTTCCTCATTGAGTTCAAGGTTATTAATCCACCTTTTAGTTTGTAGAGGGGACACTGCTTGGTGATGTGCAGCATTGTTTGTATCTCTACACAAGTCCATGATGGATTAGCACTGAAGCTCCAGAGGTGAAGGTTGGCTGTGCAGGGGCCTTGGTCTGGTCTGAACCTGTGATCACCATGATAGTTCAAAGCCAGCAGGTTGACAAGTGGGGTTTGTCACAAGAAACTTGTTTGTGACTTCCTATGATTCCCATTCCTTGATCCCAAGGACTTCAGAAAAACAGATCCTGGTCATAGAGGTTGCTTCTTAAGGGGCTTCATGACAAAAGGCAGGCCTTGGGTAGATTAAACAGGTCATTGTAGAATAGAAGGTAAGGTACAGCATGCATGTTTTCAACCAACTTTCAGGTCATAATCAGATGACAGAAGTGTAGGGGAGTGATATTTGCAAGGATGGGAAACCAGGGGAGGGGAGTTGAGCAGAGGATCCTAGCGAATAGAACCCTTTCTTTCACTGAAGTCAATATGTTTTATATGCAAAAACATATGTAGTATTTAGCCCACAACTTTTAAAATGTATGCAGGTCTTGAATGAATTAAAGGAAAGAAAGAAGGCAAGTAGTCAGTCAGACAGGTAGGCAGGCTTTTTTTGCGATTTTTAAAATATTTATTACAAAAAACATTAAAAACAAAGGGTAAAAATATCCCTGACAGGTGAAAATAACCTACAAAGGGCTATGTATGAAGAAAGGGCTTACTGATATAAACAGAAATTGAAAAATCTCTTTTCCTTTCCCAATTTCTTTCATGCAGCCATAGTTCTAGAACTACTGGGCTACTTCCCACTATAGAGAGTGCCCTATGATGATCCAATGTCACAATTCTTAATCAGGGTGCTATGGCACCATAAGGTGCCTTGAAATCTTTTCAAGAGTCCTGTGGGATGCCACACAATATTATCATGTTTACATGCCTAACAGGGGTTCACAAGATAATCAGAGATTTCAAATAGAAGTCCATCACATTAAAAAATTCTTGTGCTCTTTCTGAATTCTTTTCAACAAAAAATGTTACTGTTGTTTTTCTGCAGTCAAAAAATAAGTGAAACAAAGAGCTGGTTGTTTTCCAAGGTGCACCTCAAGTCTAATGAAGAATGCCTCAAGTTTATAAAGGTTGAGAACCACTGGTCCAGTGTGACACAAAGTGGTTTATGTTCAATTGCAAGGTGAAGGATCCAAACTCAAAGGGGAATAACACACAGCCCAAGAACAGAAGGAGGTGCAGGGCCTTGTCAGATCCAGATCCCATGAACCAGTTTCTATGACTGTTTATGGTTGCTTATTTGCTTGGCCTAGAAGGAAATTGGCCGGGCATATCACACTCCCTGTAGCTGGGTATCATGTGACAGAAAAAATGTTGTCGTCTCAGAGAAGTCTAAGTCCAGGAAGAGGGTGCCAAAGGAAGCAATCAGCATCTGCAGCAAGGGGCAGTCCAGGAAGTCATGGAAGAATATCTCCTTCACCTCCTCACAGCAGGGGCAAGTCACCAGTGTCATCAGGTCTAAGTGCGAGTGGACAGAGTGAAGGACAAAGGAGCTAGTAGCCAGGGCCCCATGCAGCACCCATGACTAGAGGTTGCCTGTTGCCTTAGCTGGAACAACATGAAGAGATGGAGATGGTAGATCTAGAGAGCTTCAGGAAGTGCTTGTTGTATGTGGAGCACAGGGAGGGCAGAATTCACTTCAACCAAGAGACAGGAAAGAAAGCCAATGGATTAAACACCTAGTCTGGTGGCCAGAGTCTGAACTCAGCTGAGCTGGGCTAAGCCTGAGCTAGGCTGAGTCAAGGAAGGGGTTCAGTTTGAAAATATGCAACTGGTCCAAGGAGAAAAGAAAGACTTCTGGAGGCAAGGCTCAGTGCCTCTACTGCAAAGCCCAGTTGTGGAACCATCAGCTCTTGCAGCAGCCTTATTCTTTCTACTATGCTCATGAGGCCCTGGCCTCCCCAGGCAACGTGCACATAGAGGACAGCCTTCTGAATCCAGTGGTGCCAATCCCATAAAAAGGCTATGAGGTGTTTCTTTTGCTTCTTTAGTACAATCATCAGTGGGTCCAGCATAGCACATTTGTCCCAGAAACAGAGTCTGCCAGGCTGTTGATGATCAGAATCTCTTTGTACTTGGAGATACTGGGAAGATAGTACTGCCATATATGTGGTTGTGCCTCTTCCTCCTCATTGAGGCCTTCCCAATTCCAAATGAGATAGGCTAGTGACCCTAGGACAATACCTAGGGCTTTGAAGCCATCATGGTACCAGGACAAGCCTCTAGGTGGGTTGAGGGGCAAGTATTAGCCTAAGTATTGAGCAGAACTATGTCACTTTAAGATCATGAGGAAAAAAAAGCAAAACATAAGGAAATCCAGTTGGATTTATACTGAAATACATTACTAAAGGCTAACTTTCAAGGAAAAAAAATAAACTTATTTATGAAGGAGTAGATAAAGCTGTACTTGTAGCTGTATAAGCTCAAAATGGAAGAAGTATAGTGCCACAATGTCTCAAAAGAAGAAATAAGAAACGCTGTGCCTCAGGATGCTTTCCTTTGCATATTATAAAGAGAGGACATGAACAACAACAAACATTTTGCAAAAAAAGCAATTTATTTGATTAAAACATTAAAATAATTATTTTTCTCCCAACTAATTCTAAAGACATTATTGACATGTGTAAGGCATTAAAATACATACTTAAATGAGTAATTTGAAGTGTCTGAATCTAAAGTAGCTTTGAAGTGACTGTAACCACTCAAGATATGAGCATCACAGTGGACAGCACACTTGAAATATATGCAGCATGTGCAAGACTGATCAAAAAATACCTATGAAGAACTAGATATAAATGCAATACAGAAAAGTTTGTAATGTCATGTTCAAAATCAGTAATATAACCATAACTGTGATTCAGCATTCACTTATGGTTCACTGAATTAAAAAAAAAAAATGTTTAGCAGTAATAGATGAGATCTGGAGATTGTAGAAATGTATGCAAAACTAAAAAGAACTTTGTGTCAGAAGAAATTGAAATGACAAGTGATAAAATGCCAAATTAAGTGGTTAGAAATTTTCTATTTTCTGAACTGGACAAAGGACCACTTGAGTCTCTTAACATGTGGCATTGTCTGAGCCTGTCTTAACCACAAGGCCACTGGGTATTTAAGTGGTAGCTGTGATAATGGTATCTTTGTCTGTCTCTCTCAAAACTTTTTTTTTTCCTCTCAGCATAGAAGTGGAAAAAATTGAACTGTCAAAAACTTTCAAAGGATTGGGAAACTGTTTCCCAACCAATTCTGGTAATAAAACTAATAGAAGACCTGTGTTAAGGTACAGATTGTTGATGAAACATAAGTTGCTCATAATCACTATATAGACTAACATAATGTAACTATTACAAGGAAATGTATCTTTAGCTCCATTGTCATGAACAGAACCATGATGGAGACATGTTATTCTTGATCAACATACCAACAAATTTGTTCATTGTTTTTTTGTCCCCCATAATTCTATTACGTAGCTCTACTGATATGTGTTATATGCAATTCTAAACTGATCTGGAGTATTCACGTTCTGTTAAACTTAGAAGCTGTAGATATGCCTTAGGCTAGCCTAAGGTTAAAACCATTAATGCATGCTAAAACCATCAATAAATGATAGCTTTATCATCTTTTAATTAAACTCACTGTGTCAGTATATGAATTGTAAATTTGACCTTTGATATCCATCTACCTTGCAATATGGCCGTGGCATTTTCTCAACATAGATCAAAACATTAGAATTTTAAATTAGCTTCTATACAATATTTGAAAAGTCAAGTCCTAATTGCAACAGACAAATTAAATCAGTAATGTGTTGAGTAAAACTGTGCTTTTTATTAACCAGAATAATGATGTACAGAAATTGACAGAAACAATGTATTGTATTCTATATTAGACTGTTCCCAGTTGTATTGTCTTTCCATGTTTTGTACATGTATCAAATTAGAATATAAATACATACATGGTATAATTGTATGCATGGAGGGGTGAGGGAGTAATCTGATTGGGTGAGTTGGTTCACAGGGATTAGACAATTTCAATTATTATAATTCAATAGGCATCTCTCTCATGAGACAAGAGGATTGCATTGAATAAAGCATTCACTCATAGAAAATATGCGAGTGCAGATGTAGAGCTCTTTTTTAAATTCCAATTCCTTCCACATTTATCACACATTAAGTCTGTACCTAACAGTTATAAATGTTGTGTGGGATTATTCTTGATGTTTGTTCTTTTCTCTGCATGTTGGCTGTTCTTTCCTCAAAAGCCTTTGTTCCACCTGTAATAGACTGTTTTCAAGAGCTTTGATCCTTAGCAATCTTTTCCCAGTTGTCTGGTTCAATGTTTATTGCCAACATAATTCACTTGCAAACATCTTTGAAATAGGGATGTGCTCTTCTTCCTATAAAGAGATTGTTAGGTCTGTTGTCCATTCTCTGCCTGTGATCAAGCCATCAAAGTTAACACTGACTCGAGAAGTGAATGGATTTTCTGAATGTTGGCACTACAGGCAACTTGGTCCTCCAAGACCTCAGTACAGACAATTCCCATCAGGAAATTTCTCGTTTGAGGTGAAGGCAATATAGGTGAAAGTTTTTGTGGTGCTTTTCTTAAATTGAGTATGTGGTTCAGAATTCACTGCCTTACACTTTAGTCTTCACTTTAAAGCATGTGTCCTTAGCTGCAAACTTCTCTCCTTCTACAGTTCACCCGGCACATCTATCATAGTATCATCATAGTATCATAGCATCTAGGGTCAGAAAGGGCCTAGAGCAGGCCATCTAGTCTGACCCCCTGCCAATGGCAGGAACGAGTGCCAGGGTCACAGGACCCCAGCCAAGCACCTATCTAATCTACTCTTG
>JAGPOW010003316.1:135053799-135079138 GCA_030014935.1 Caiman crocodilus
GTAGTTCTCCAGGTCCTCCTTCCTCCCCTTCTTAAAGATAGGGACCACATTGGCCACCTTCCAGTCCTCTGGCACTTGTCCAGAGATCCAAGAGAGCTCTTAAAACTGAGCCAAGGGCTCAGCAATCACCCCCGCCAGCTCCCTCAAAACCCTTGGGTGTAGGTCATCTGGGCCTGGCGACTTAAAGACATCGAGCCCTTCCAGAAGCCCTTCCACTAGGTCAACCCTCACCCCCGGCCTAGCAGTGATTCCCAAGGGGGAACTCATTTAATTTTATTTTTTATCTTCTACAGTATGATTGGAGGACCAGATAAGAAGTCCTTTGTCACCTCACAGCTCTTTTTGAATAACCTAAGAACATGAACCTGTCCCTCTTTATATCATAAAATATCTAATTTCACTAGATACAGGAGAGCTGATGCTACAAGATGCTATGCACTTCCTGCAAAATATAGAAGCTTTGATTCTCATTGTAGTCCACGGAAAACAAGGATTACTTAAAGAATTTGCAACAGAAATAAACCATAAGCAAACCATTTTTTTAAAATCAGTCTTAATTCAGTGAAAATTTCCTGCCAATTCTCATATACATCAAAAATAAAAATGAGAATGGACCCAAGAAATATGTCAAATTACAACATGAGCAAAACAGCTGCGACTGCTTTAGATGGCAATCTAAGCTTGTTTTCATATTTCAGACAAAATAAGTGTCCAAAGATCTGTCCTTTACAGCACATATAAATATTCCAATGTTTTAACATCTGTATTTCCCCCCAAAAAATGCACTTTAAAACAGTCACCTCAGAGAGACTTCTTTACATGTTTGCTATAAATATCAGCTTGTATTTCTGTGTTTTAAAAATAAGAATCAGTTTTAAACTAGAACCTGTCAGCAGCCTGACACAGCAAAACAAATATTTGCAGTATTCATCAAGTCTCACTCAAAGGTAATCTGATTAATTATTACAGTATGTGCTGCTGCATTCACTTTGAATAACAGTTCTTCTAGTGAACTATCAAAATATATCTGTACAAAGAAACACTTAAAAAGGGTCAAATAACAAACTACTTGAATGTCCAAAATGCTAATAGTTCTAAGGAAATTTTAATCGACATGTTGCTTGGTGAAAGACATGGAAGAAGTTATAAATTCAAAATTGGCTAAGGGCTCAAAACATCTACAGTTTCTCTATTCATTTAAATGAGAGTTGAACTGAGCTTTCAAGGATGGAGTATAGTATTTTCCCTGGAATGGGAATAGAATACCTATATTTCAGTAATAAATCCTTTATTTTCTAGCACTATATCTGATTATAAGCATGTGTGTGCATATGTATGCAGATTTTCTATACCTGTTTATGTTTGAAAAAAGATCTTTTTTTAACTAAAAACATTCATTTTTACTACTGTTGGAGTTCTTAACCTTTTTCACTGACTTATGGCATTTATTGACAATCACAATAGTTGCACAAATACTGTGTAGCATATAAATCTATTAACATGAATATATAGCAAAGGTTGTTGATGAAAAGACTGGAGTAAGACTCCTTAAGAAGTGCTGCTGAAAGTGAGTTGACCAGCCACCATTTTAGGAGGTAAATAAGACCAGTAGAGAAAAGGTGTGGGAGGGTGAGGGAGGGGGGATTTATAAATAAATTGTCTCAAATTTAATAAGCAAAAATATATCACCCCAGAGAATTCCAAATCTTGGTCCCATTTTCAAATGTAGATAAGTTCAGATTAAAAATAAATCAACCATTGCATTTATTTACACATGGAATACTGAAATCATACATTCTACAATATGTATAATTCACTGAGTAGAATATGTAATGCTCCTTTTAGAGACAAACACCAAACCAGTGACCCATTAGGTACATCTAGATGATTGTGTACATGTGTTTTCTCAGGGACAAATAGCAGTGGCACGTTGTTGTGTTGCTACTACTTGTCCCCAGGGAACATCCACTCATGCACACTCTGGCATGTGGCAGGTTGTCTAGGGTTGGGTAGGGGAGGCTTGGGCCAGCCCCAACAGCCTTACCTGGGGTCCTGGGGGCCACCAGGAGTTCCCGTCGTGTCAATCGGTTGCATGGAGCCTGGTGCACAGAGCCAGGCTGGCAGCCAGAACATGCCATCCAGACTCCAGTTTTGGGGGTTGCACGCTGCTGCCACATGCATGACCTCACTTTTTTAAGGTGCAGGTTTTTTACACTGGGATTTCTTAGTGGTAAAAATACCTACTGCCTGCATGTTGTTTTCAGCACAGAAGACAGGTCTGTGGTGTTGCACACCACACGTGCACTTTCATCTGAATGTGCCCATTGGGGCCAAGTTCTCAAAAATGCTTTGACTAGTGTCATACTCCTCTATTCCCAGAGTAATATGAACTAGCAAAAGACTGATGTGTCAGGCTTTCTGAAACTTAGCACTTGTCTCATATTCGCTGATGAAAATCAGAATTAACCCCACTGAAGTCAATGAAATTAATCCCATTTAGGAGTGAATTGAGTTGTATGTGAGAAGAGTTTTTCAGGAGGATTTTTTTTTTTAACTAATGATACTGTCCAGGTTACTGAATAACAATGACAGGCAGCTTGTAAAAATATGTTCAAAGGGGGTAAAACTGAGTGATAGAAGTGTACTTTGGCAAGAAAAAAAACAATCAAGGTATGGGGAAAAAAATGGAAGAGGCCATGAAGATTCAAGGAGGAAAAAAAAAGTGTAAAGGAAGTGACTATCAATACATATGGTAGACAGGTGGTATTATACTTTAAATTGAAGGCAAACATAATATAAGAAAAATCTACCCTTAATTAAAATATGTTGCTGATAATTAGGTAGGTGAGGAGAGACTTCCCACAGAAAAATTAATCTTTAACTCCTGCAAAACTCTTTTCCAATGATTCTAAAGGTAAGCTGTTGTATAGCTTGGCTCTATCAACAAGTTTCTCATGAATCAACCAGCTGTTCCTGTTTTTCAGCCAATTCGTGCCAAGACACAAAGTAACATGGCCCAGAGGATTAAGGAAACTAATAGAGTATAGCTGTAACATTAGTTTTCTGAGAAATTGCTCAGCTATGCCAGATATTTGCTTTAGTGAACAAAGGCTCTTACTTAAATTTGTCTTTTCACAGTAATCATCAAACTTAGATATCCACAAATAAGAATGGCTCAAGGGTATAAATGATGCAGAAAAACTAAGTTGAGTCTACATTGCAGCTCATTTCCCTGAGATGCAAAACAAACCAAAAAGGTTTTATTTATATGCCTTTATTAAAGAACTTTTACATCTTAAACTTATTGTCCTGCAGGCAAATCAAGGAGCAATTGTGTCCCTAAACCACCATAATCAAGGAATAAAATCCTACTTACTGGCTTTGCTGGACACATTAAAGATAAGTAGCAAACTAGCTGTTTCAAACAACAGAGCTACTTTTCATGTTGTTAATCTGTAACACTACTCATACGTGGAGCTGCCAAGTTGCTTTCATTCCATATAGGGCCGTATAGATTCTAGAGTGGGCCCCTGGCCCAGACTGTGTACTCACTAGTCCTTGGTGAGCTTCATTAGACTTGCAAGAGGTCTACCAGCCCCTGACCACCCAGATTAGATCCCTGGTGCCCCCTAATGGTCCAGATTGGACCCTCTACACAGGAAGGGTGGCAGCATTGGGCCCCCACCAGGCAGCATCAAAACTGTCACCCCTCACCAGCCCAAATTAGGTCTGCCACTACCTTTCAGCCAGCATTGCCCCCACTGTCACCTGCTGATCTTTATCAGGTCTACCATCCCCCACCAGTCTAGATCAAGTGCCCCACTGGCTCAGATTTGGCCTTGATCACCCCAGATCCCCACTTGCTTGCTCTCCTTGATGGCTCCTTGCTCACCTGTGGTTTCTAGCATGGTCCTGGGGAAGCAGAGAGGGAAGGAGAACCCTCCCACTGACATCACCACTGCTCTCTGGCATGAGATCAGCCTGGAGAGTGGCAGAGGCAGCTGTAGTGGCAGTGGGCAGAAAGACAGGTTCCCCTCACCTGCCTTCTCTCCCTGGAGAGTGGTGGCAGCATGGGTAAGGAGTCATGGAATTCTTCCCTTTATGACTCGCACAGCTAGCCTTCCATTGTCACTCTGGGAGAAGATAGAGCATCCACCTGCGAGTGGCTGGAAGCAGTACCTCCTGGGCTTCTGGAGGACCATTCCCAACCCATTTTAGCCCTGTGGAATAGTCTAATCTGACTGTAACAGAAACTGCCCAAAATAAGGCAGAGATAATCCTCCCTGGAAGAGGACTCTTTCTGAGACACTCATATTTTTCTGTCTTAACATGCAGAAGTTTCTGTTTTAAGATCCCTTATCAAGTCTTAAATGCAATGTACAACAACATGACAACTCACTACTGACCTGATCTTCATTTGATCAACACAGATGGAAGAGATAAGAGGATTTCTGCCCCCATTCCCAGGCTACAATTCACAAAGCCATCTGATCTCATTCAAAATAATCAATACAGCAAGCTCCTTGGGCCAGAAACATATAATTTGTGTGTGATTTTGTAGCATCAGCCAATGCTTGTAGGGCACCCAGAAGTTAAAATAATATGTACTGAGCAATGACCTTGGTTTTCTCTAATTTAAAAAAAAAATCACCAATTTTCAATTTTAAAAAAGTAACCCCAAATTCACAATTTTTCCATGATTAAAATGAAGTGTCACTCATTCATTCATATACATATATATATGAATGGCATTTCATTTTAATTGTGGCAAAATGTGTATTATTTGGGGTTACTTTATTTAATCCAAATATTGGGGATTTTTTTTTTAAATCAGAGATAATCAGAATCCCTGGTAATAAGGTAGAAGCATGGGTTAATTTTATTTTTTTATTTTTTTTCATAGATTGAAAAAAGGTTAATTTTTAAATTTGTAATAGTTTTGAAGGTTTCCCTTCAAGTTATTCTAACATTGTAGTGCCAGAAAAACAAACAAAAACAGAAAGAATTATTTCTATAAGAATAATATTTAAATAAAAACAGTGCTCTTATTTTTGTATCAAAATGAGAAAAAAAAAAGCTTTCTAAGCTGTAGGTAGTAAGTGGACTTTTCCTCTGTGTCCTCTTGCCCTTAATTGCCTCCTCTGTACCTTCTTCTAGTTCTGTTACTGTATTTTCCCAAATTAAACCTTGTTTTAGACATCTTTCCTTGAAAATTCTGGTAAGTACTGTATTTTTCAGGGAAAACAAGGATGCTGCAGTAAAGGGGGAACAAAATATTATGGATGCTCACCCCCTCTTTTTTTCTGGACCTGAGCAGGGTGAGAGTTAGTAGCAGAATTGGCAAATAAGCTGAGGGCCTCATCCTAGTCAGCAGCATCTGTAGAGTCAGTTGAGGGTCCAGCTGAGGCTCGGCTGTGCTTTAGAAATACAGCAGGGCCAAAAATCCTGCTCAGTCAGTAACAGCTTCTGCAGCACAAGATCTGCTGGGGGAATGAGAAAATAATACTGTGCATGGGCAGTACAGTGAACATGTGGGGATCCTGTTCCCACAGCCAGCAGCTCCCTTTGCAGCACATGCAACATAACTTTCTCTTTCCCCTACCACAAGCTCATGCTGCCTTACCAGATGTCTTCACTCTAAAATCAATTTCTAGCAATTAACTTTAGAAAAAAAGGTGAGCATTTCATTTGAGAAACTGTCCTTCTTGAGATGGTATAACCCAAAGGTGCATTCTGGCTTGGGATGGGTGAGGGGATTACATCCATGTTCAACTGTGCTCCATATGTGCAGTGAGTGCTCTGAACCTGGGGATGAATGCTATTTCTGCTTTCCCTCTATTTTCCCATGCTGCTGAATTTGGTGATGGGCAATGAGGTGCAGAGAGGTTAGCAGTGGTAATGTTTACTCCCAGAGTCTCAGATCCATGCAAAACAAGTGTCTCTGGTGAAAACCACACTGTTGAGCCAGTGAGCTTAAATATATATATATAGCACAGTCAAAAGGGAGCATGATCACATTCTCATCCTACCCTCCTGGATCTATTCTTGGGATGACCAGAATTGCTCACTTTATTCAAGATACTAGCTTATCATAGCATTAAATAATGACACAGTGAAGTATTTTGTTTTGTTTTCAATTGCTTTCTTAACAATTCCTAACAATTATTTCCCTTCTAAACTAACAGTGTGCACAGAAGCTTATAATTATGTATGTACAGTTACGTTTTTGAGTTGGGTTTATTTTTCCCCTTTTTGCGTTACTTTGCACTTAAATGCTGAATTTAATCTGCCACTTTATTACCCACTCATCTAGTTTCATGAAATCTTTCTGAAATTTTTCACCACTGGAAATTCCATTTATGAATATGATAAACAACCTAGGTTCCAGCAGGGATCCTTGGGAGACCACACTGTTTACTGTCTTCCTCATCTTTTGATTTCTGTCTTTTTAGATCCATGAGAAAATGTTCCTTTCACTTGTCATGTTAGCAGACATCTAGGGTTTCCCTCTATAAAACTGTAATAATCTAAAATAGGTTGTCAACTCCTAATCTAAAGATTTGGTAGCATACTGAAGAATGGCTAAACCTGGACATACACTGTGGGAAAAATGATGAATGCATGCATTGACTTAACTTTTAAGAATCTCAGACATAATGTAAAGTTAGCTTGGTATAAATTCAGCAGGATTATTCTGGGAGTTGTGTGATGGAAAATGCTGTGGCTATATATTTTAATCAGTTCATTTGTTCCTAATTTGTTTTAAGAGTTGCACACTGTATTAAAACTGTGTTCAGCTCAGTGTCCAAACATGTTTAGTGTATGTTGCTTCATATTATGTGTTATGAGAAAAAACCTTAAAAGGTAACATTCAGATCTCAGAAAAGGCCAATGCTACTGAAAAGCAAATGATGTGAGCATTGTGTACTGTATGGGCAAATTACTTTTTAATCTTCACATTGCAAAGCATATGGTATCAATAGTAAACTTAGAATAAGTTAGCTCTCAGAATTCCTTTAGGGCAATGTAGATGGCCCATTTAAAGTAGAGTAATGTTGTGGAACTTTTGGCAATTGATTGAATAGTGTTTGCAGTAGCAAATTAATGTACCAAGTAGATATGTGAAAATACTACCTACCTTATCTGACTCTAAAATAGAAGAATATAATTCCATTAAGGAAATTAAAAAGAATATTTCTAAGAGGATACATTTTCATCACTGCAAATTCAATTTACTAAGTGACAGAGTGACTATAATGTACTTATTTTTTTCTTAAAATCATAGATAAATGGTGATTATTCTAAATACTGACCCAGACCAAAACAGGTTGTATCTTTCTAAACATTAAATTGTATTAAATGGTGTAAAATATTCTATGTTCAGCACATTCCTTCTAATAATTCAGCCCTGATCCATTAGTCTTTACTTGTTATATGACTCAGTAATAATTGAAATCTCTGTGTATGGATAGATAAATCAACATTTCAACGTCTTAGAAATGTTAGGGGTAGATGGTAGGAATGTCAGTAGTGATGGTATCTCCATCATTTACTTCTTTACACATGATAACTTCAATTGATTTGGATCCATTTTATACTATGTAGGTGCAACAGATCTTTGAGAAGATTTCTGTGGGGAAAGGTAGGTATAATGAGGATGCCTTACACAAATATTCTGCACAAAAAAAAGTATTTTAAAAGAAGTATGTTAAGATCAAATCCTGCTTTGACTACCATAGACAAAAGGGAACAAGGAGGCTTCATGGTGCCTCTGTGACAGCGGAGCTCCCAACAGCAAAGGAGGCATATTCTACATACAAAGAACTGCTGTAATATATCTTTTTTATTTATTTTTGGTGAAGTTGACAGTGAGCATATCAACATGAGACATTTACTTCAAGGTTGCCTAATTAGCCCCACTGTAAAAGGTCAGCATCTACACACACAGTACTATTAGGGTGGAGTAAACTAATAAACTCTCCAATAGGATAGTAATGCCAGACTCAAGTACTATCCTATGGCAGAGTTAGTTACACTGTTGCAACACACGTGTAGAAGCTGACAGGGCTGGCTGGGGCATGAAGGTTCTTTACTTCAGGGGCTGCCTACCAGCTAGCCCTGCACTGAAGCACACTCATGTCTCACCCAGCCCCTCTGCAGATGTTGAGCCAGGTCAAAATAGGCCCCAGCTGGAAGCCTGACCCCCAGAACCTCCTGCCAGACAGGGCTGCCCCACCATGGCTGAATGTGCTGTGGTCATAGGTACACGTGCAAACGGTGCACACAGAAGCAATGAACTCCAGTACAAACTGTGCCAGAGTTTATTCAGGCATGCTAATTGCACATGCAGATGTGCCCAGTGAGTCTAAGCCTTTCATATGTTTCACAGAAGCGTTCAAAAGTGACCTAGAGCTCTTTAATTGAGTGGGCATGCACAACAGTATGGAGGTGTTTGCTATCTTGAGTTTGGAAAATAAATGGTTGATGTTAAGGAGATTCCTGTCCATGCAGTACTGAATGCTGACTCCAGATGGACAACTATCAGCAATGAGATGAGGAATAGATGTGATATAGAGGGAAAAAAAGTGTTGGTGCAATCATCTCTATATGCTTGACTCCAGGTTCAATGGTAAAGGCATCTTGTCATGAAGTAGTCTGATGACTGTAACAAATCTAAATATCATCAGGATCTTCCATAGGGCATCTGTTGATTGAATCAAAGGCCTTAGTCAGGCCAATGAAGGCCATGTAATGATCTCTGCATTGCTTATCACTTCTTCTCTTGGAGCTGTCTACCAACAAAGATCATGTTTATTTTACATCTGAATGGTCTTAAATCACAGTGAGACACAGGTAGCATCTCCTCACAAGGGGAGTAAGGCTATGTAGGAAAATGCAGGCAAGGATCTTCCCAGCTATGCACAAGAGTGCAATGCCACAGTAATTGCTGTAATTTTATCTATCACCTTTCTTGGATATGGTTACTATTCTAACATCTGTCAGGTCACAGGGAATCTGTTTGGTTCCAGAGTAATAGCATTCGTTGGCAAGAGATCTTTTTTCCCCATCATGCTTATAAATTTAATCTGGTATCCCATTGAGACCATATACTTTGTTTTGTTTTTTTCATCTGCTCAATGGTTTTCAAGGTTTCTTGATAAGTTGGTTGCTCTGAAAGCCAGTCTTTAATGGGTGTTGTAAAATGAATTTGATGGCATTATTGTTACCATTAGAATCTTGGTTCAGAAGCTGTTGAAAGTGTTCCTTTCACTATGCACTGATAGTGGAGTTGTCTTCAAAGAGTGTTGCACTGTCCTTGAACTTCATACAGACAGCTTCTTGCATGCTTGGCCCAGAAACAGCCATGGTTGCTCTTAGGAAACTATACATATCATGACCACCAACCAAAGTTTTAATCTCTTTTGGTTTGTCCTTCCACCACTTGTTCTTTTGCTTTCAAATTTTACTGGTTTAATGTAGTGATAAGCAGGGACTGTGGTTTTCTCTGATTTAAAAAAAATAAAATAAAATAATAATCCCCAATTTTCACAGTATAAAAAGGAACCCCAAATCCACATTTTTTCATGATTTAAAATTAAAGACCACTATATAGAGATCTATATTCATTAGTCAGGTTTCATTTTAATCATAGAAAATGTGGATTTTGGGTTCCCTTTTTTAACCTGAAAATCGGGGATTTCTGCTTTTTTTTTTTTAAATCAGAGAAAATTAGGATCCCTGGTGATTAGAGTATCTTGTTTCTGTTGGGAGTTGGTGTCATTCTGCCATGCTTTGAAGACGCTCCTTTTTCTGTCAATGAGAACTTACATTTCCTTATCATTTTCATCAAACCAGTTTTTAGGATACTTAGTTTTTAGGATATGTTTTTAGGATACTTCATGTGCCTCATGGATTCCTTTCTTGTGACTCTCCAAGTGACCAATTGGTGTCAAGATCATCAGGGTGGTTGAAGAGTTTCTCACTAAGCTACTGCTGGAAATGATCACTTAAACAACATCTTTCAAGCATTAAATCTCTTCCTTTGTTGCTATTTTTTTTTTTTTTTTTGCTCACAACATTTTGGGGAAATATGGATGGATAAAATGGAACATATCAAATGATAATCAGTCCATCAGTCATCTGTGCTGGTCATAGCACTAGTGATATGGACATCCTGATGGGTACTGGGTATGCTCCATGACATAATTCATCAGGTGCCAACGATTTCAGTAGTGATACATACATGGTGTCTTCCCTTTCTTGCTTTGCTGGGAAAGGAAGTTTGTGATAAGATCACGTTCTGAGCATTTGCTCAGGAGAATTGCATTTCAGCTGACTTTCTGTGTTCCTTCCTTTCCAGAGCTTAGAGTTCCTCCCCACTTTAACACCAAAATCACAAAGAAAATTTATATTATCTTCTTAAATGACAGAACTTGGTTAAATTTAGAACAGAATGACTGCTGCATTTTGTCTTCTGGTCAATAGAAGATGAAGGTTCATCATCGGTTGTTGTTGACAACTGGACACTCTGGCACCTCAGTAACCACCTTGGTTTTGATAGTAAAACCAGCACTGTGAATGGACCTATATTTTCATATTTTCCTTTCTAAAGGAGGTGTAGCCACCGTCATGTTCTATGAGCTACCTGCCCCCCTCGCACGTCTGGTCTCACTAAGTGTAGCAATATCAATATCAAATTGTGCAATTCACTACCTTATATGCAGAATCATCATTTCCTCGTGTATTGAGGAACTGCTGATGACAAATAACCAACGGAGTGTATTTATTTGTTTATATGTACAGATACCATGTGTCTCTTAGCTGCTTAGCTTTGTTGGTGACAGATCACTGGATAGGACAGGCTTCACATGCTACTCCTACTGACATCTGTATCTCTTTGAAGATGTGTATGATAAAAATAATCTTTCCTTGTCACTTGTTTGGAGGAAAGGTAACCTAGGTATAAATGTGTACTTGATCATTCAGGCTGAGAAGTCAAAGGAGGTCAAATGCTATACTAGTCATATCACTCCCTTGCATATTTGGTTATAGAAACCTTCATTCTTTAACTACATTTGTTTTATGGGCAAATTAACTTAAAATTTCTTCTGAGTGTATGGTAAAAGCGTTACAAAAATAGGAAAATACAGTCTTGCAACAAATGTTTGAGATGAAATAAGAGGGGAGATGCAACGTGAAGATTAATGAATACTTGTATTGTGTACATTATATGAACAACTAAATCATTTTGAATAATTAAAAAACATGTAGCCAGATGGTCAGCTATTTTAAGTCATGTGGCTCCACTGAGGTTAATTTCACAGCAGGTCTCCGTGGTCATATATCCTCCAGTAAGAGATGAATGTCAAGGCCTCCCTAACTAGTAGGTTGCTATTGGTAATGTCCTAGGCTGTAATCAAGGGAAGGCACATTGTTGTTTTATGCTAAACAATTGGATGGATCCTCAGCTAGTTTTAGTTGGTGGATTTGCTTTGATACTAACAGGGATAGAAACATTCAGGAACTATCATGGTATTTCAGGAACACACATATACTTGCAAAAGTCCTATATTTAGCCCTTCTTTTTTGCTGCCTTCTTCCATCCCCTAGTATATTTAATAGCAGCTCATGTATGGAACTCCTTTTCCAGTATCTCTATATTACTTCTCTATTACTTCTTTTTTGAATATATTGTGAAAAGCATACCAAACTCTATAAGTTTTCCCTCAAACAGTTGGCAATGAAGGATAATTTCATCCACAGCATTTACAAGCCTAATCTGTTGCTGTAAATTAAAACATACATTGATAGAAATAATTTAATTTTAAAATTAACTTTAAAAATGTAAGAGTGACAGCATGAGGAAATATCTCTGCAAACCTAGTCTGATTTGCAATTTTATTTTATTTTTTTACGTTTCAGACTGTTTTGAACATCACCTTGGTTTATGCTTACGTATATGTAACTCATGTTAGATTGTATCAAATCTCTTATGTTAAGGAAGGGGCGGAAATGGATGCTTATGGTCTTACCTAGAAAAGGATGATCAAAGACCATCAGCAACTGAATTGCTTTTTCCTGTGTGAGGTAATAGGGGCTACATATCAAAGACCATTCATTTTTCTTATCCATTGTAGAAAGCCTCTATGGCAACAAACCATGGAACAGGGGAAAAGTGGAAAAGTTTGGGAATAGAAAATTCCAACAGAAGACAAGATAAAAGTGAAAACTAGACTGTTAGACTTATGATGATTAAGCAAAAGGGGAGACCATGGCCGGGGAAAAAAAAAAAAAAAAGATGGAATAAAATGGAATGGGGAAACCCTAATATGTAACACCAAAAGTATACAGACCAAATGCTAAAAGACTGTCAGAAGTGGTGAGGACACTCAGACAAAGCAGAACAAAACAAAACAAAAAAGTAGTGGCCAAGTCCCTGCCTAAGACTATAAATCATAGACATATGGTAGATTTGGGAATGACCTGGGAGTATAGTCCTGGCCTTGTAGCCTAGGGTATTTGAACTACATTATTCCATACCTCTAAGATGAATATCAGACTGGGACCGTGTAATTCTTTAGGACTGGACAATTCTATACAAGTAACTGGACAGCTGTCAATCTTGGAAGCCTCTGGAACCTAAGACTAGATGTAATAGTACAGAATAATGTCCAAACACAAAGGGCAACCTAAATCTGGGATGCAACAGTAAGTCTTAATACACTGTTGACACAACTAAAAACTTGACATTCTTGTTTTGTTAGGATTGTATTCCCTCTCTCTCTCTCTCTCTAACCCGCTAATCCTTTTGTCATGACTTTGGATGCATATACATGATCAGTGAGGCTGCTCAATATAAGTCTGCTGGAGCATGGCAATTACCATGCTCCAGCAGACTCCAGCATCTCATGTGTCAGTGTCCCCTCACTTAAAAATAGTGGCAAGGGTGCTTTTACTAATTGAATGAACTTTTGTTAAGGTGTACCATCACCATTTTCAGGAATGGGGATGCTGATACGTGAGGTGTTCCAGGCGCTTTAATTAGAGCAGCTCGCAGAATGACTGTAATTCAAACATGTCTTCCCATTTCCCCCCTTCCAGAGCATATGTATAAGCACTTGTTCCTGTTGAAGTGAACAGAAAATCCTTTTCTTGAAGTATGGGGCCCAAAACTGGCACATCACTCCAGGTGAGGCCTCACCAGTGCTAGAAATGCAAGGTGTAGATTCATTACATCTATAGCCACATGTAAGTGTTTCAGGTCATTTCTGGCCCTTTGAACATTCCAAGTGCTAAAAACTGATGGAAGACTCCAGTACGACACCTATAAAGCTTTTAGGACCACACCAGCAGCTGGCTGAACGTTCTCACACTGCATCAATAACCTGTAATCCTGACGTGGAGAAATAACCACTAGAGTCATAGGCATTTACTACTATAGGTAAATACATTTTGTTACAATCTTGAGCCCCTAGACTCAGTGGACTATTTTCACAAGTAAGAAATCTACACTGATACTGTCAAGTGTATGACCAGGACATTGGCAGTTGGGGCTTTACAATAATGGGTGACAACCCAGGCAATTAGGGGCAGACAGGTCAGGAGGTTGTAAGGGACCAAGGCATAAGTAGGCACCCTGGATATAACCTATTTAGACCAGAGTCACTAGTTTGGGGTTTCAGACCAGCAGTTGTTTCTGAAAGGGACAGGGACATGGGTAATCTCCAAATTAAAGACAGGAGCCTTTAAGGGTCCTGAACTGAAGCCAGGACCAAGTTGTGTTCATGGTGTGAGGGGAGGTGGAGGGAGAGCAGAACTAAGAAGTCAGCAAGCCAAGAGCAAACTGGTCCAGGTTGAAGTCTGGGAAAAGGAGCCAGCAGTCAAGAACTAGAAAACAGGAAACTAAAAATCAACAGTTAGAAACAAGGAAGCCAAAAAACAAAACAAAGCAGGGAATCAGAAGCCTAGATAGAGAGAGAGATCTTGTTGAGTAACTTTTTAGGCTCTGAAAGAGTTAATGCTTATTAGCTGGCACTATTGCCCATGTAGACAACTGGGGCCAGATGGAAGTAGTTAAGCTGCTGGCAGCCAGGCTCAGTAAGGTAAATATGGCCAGCTGGGGGCAATTTATCCAGCCTGCTGCCCTAACCACTGATAGATACTAGTTTACTAGTAGCTTTGAGATGCTAACTGAATCGTGTATATCACTGAAATGATGAATGCCTGAAAGTATCTTCATAGTTATCAGAACAAAAATATAATCCTGTTGTAAATATCATTTTATTGTTTTAGTCCTTCCAGAACAGGCCTTTCTATTGTCTTCCTCTGACCTCCTGCTTTCTTTGGACAGCATAATTCAGTGCTTAAACAAGTCACTAGTAATTTAATTATTTCAGTATTCTAGAAGGTCTTCTTTAATGAATTAAGCCAAGAGAGCATGAAGAACACAAATCCCAATGTTGATATGAACCAGAATAGATGATAGATGGTACTAAAATTAACTTCTCAGAGAAGTTATATAGCAACTTGTTCCAAATCTAGAATTAAAAAAAAAAAAATCCTATGTTACAGCAAGACACACATGAGACAATAATAATTATTTTGTGAAAAGTCAGAGAGAAAAATAGATCTCAGAAAGCACATCTACACTGTGGCAGCAGTGATTTTTTTGGGGGGAGGGGAGGGAGCCTTCTGCCAAGGACCTGGGCAAGCTGCACTTCTGCCCCCAGGAACTGGACCAACCATGTCTTCCTGCATTCCCTGCCATAGCCACCTGAACAGCCATCTACAGAGCCTCCACCCCCAGCACCACACTCACTGCAGACACATCTCAGAAGAACAAGTTTTTATTCCCCTCATCTCAAACCCCCCCCCCACAACAAACAGACCTCCAATAACACAGCTCCTCTACCACCCATCCCACCCAACAACAATAAAACACCCTGTTCCCTGTCCAAACTATTTCCAGGGTGCAGTGTGCAGTCACCCAGGATGCCAACCCCCTGTCCCTTGGGGAGGAGCTGGCACAGCTGACGGTGACATTGCTGGCAGCTGCCAGCGAGGCACCCAGTGGGATAGGCTGCTGGCACCCTGAGGGACCCTTTCTCAGTGACACATCACCACAGGTACCAGGTAAGGGTAGGGGCTTGGGCAGGCCCTGTGCTGTTGTACACAGTATGGCTGTGGCCTGGGTCCCAGGCTGTAAGGATCTTTGTCAGTTGCCATATAAAGGGCATGATTTTACGGGTACTCCCTGACTGATGATTGTGGTCCATGATGGTGACTCAGTGTGCCCACAAGACCTTTATGCAGTACTGCCATGCCAACTGTTCATGCCCGCACTGCCTCATCCTGCCTAACAATCCCCCATACACATGGGCGTAGAAGCACCTGCTCCACATGAACTGGTAATATACCTCCACCTTGCTCCAAAGCACCACAAGGTCACCAGTCTCCTCCTTTGACCAACTGGGCCTGGGTGATGGGCACTGGCATGGGCAATGATGAGGCCACTGGGGTTCCCATGCCAGCTCTCTGGGCCTCTGTGCAACTGTCCCCATGTTGCTGGGCCTGGACAGCTGTCTGCTGTGGGCACAGCACAGGACTGCCAGCTCTGCGGTGAGGCAATACCCCACAGGACCTGCAGGCTGCTGGGGATGGACTGGTGGCAGCTGGAGCTGGCCCTGGTGGCTAGAATTTGCTTGCAGTTGGGCCTGGGTGCTGACAGGACTGGCAGAAGCCTGCAAGCCTGGATGGCATGGGTCTGGCAGCCATGCAGTACCAAGCAAAGGCACTGGGGCACAGGTAGGCTGATGCAGCTAGCCTACAGCCTACCCAGGGAAACACAGAGGCCTGGAGTGTCCTCACACTCACTGCACATGAGCCTCAGGGCTCAGAATGCCAGCAGGCTTTTAAGGGCCTCTAAAACAAACAAACAAGAAGACTGCATGGACAACACCAAGTTATGGGTAAGTGTGGTCACATTTGAAGATAGGCTACAGATACAGGTGGACATAGACAAGCTACCAAGTTGGGTGGATCAGAACCAGATGAAATTCAACATTGAGAAATGTAAGGTGCACCACATGGGAACAAACAACCCCCTACACACCTACAAGCTTGGTAGCAGCAAACTGACCAGCCCCATGAATGAAAGGGACCTGGGGGTAATAATGGATCACAGTATGAATATGGGCCATCAGTCCAATGCTGCTGCAGCAGGGCAAATAACACTCTAGGTATTCATCAGTTGATGCATCTCCAGCAAAACCAAGGAAGTGATTCTTCTGCTCTGCTTAGCATTGGTGAGACCACAGCTGGAGTACTGTGTTCAGTTCTGGATGCCACACTTTTCAAAGATGTGGTAATGCTTAACAGAGTCTAGAGAAGGGACACACATATGATCAAAGACTTGCACAGCAAGCCATATGAGGAAAGGCTGGGGGACCTAAAACTCTTCAGCCTGGAAAAGAGAAGGCTGAAAGGGGACTTGGTATCATGTTACCCAGACAAGAGGGGAGTACATCAAGGGCTTAGTGAATAACCGTTCACCAGGGCACTGTTGTGGAAAACCAGGAGTAATGGCCAGAAATTCCTGGAAGACCGTTTCAGGCTCAACATTAGGAAAAACTTCTTTAGAGTTAGAGTGCCCAGACTGTAAGATAAGCTCCCTCCAGAGGTGGTGCAATCACCTACCCTAAATCTTCAAAAAGAAATGACAGTCATGCTGCTGGAGTCACCTGACCCCAACTGTCTTTCATGCCTGGTACAGGGAGCTGTCCCCGATGATCTTCTTAGGTCCCTTCCAGCCTTACAATCTATGAATCTAAGGGCCTGAGGCTATGGCTGCCATACAAGCAGCCCAGACTGGGGCAGGAGAAGCTTCCAGACTTGGAATCCTAGGGCTAGCCTCAGGCTGGCCCCCTAGAAGCAGGATTAACCAGGAAAAAATCTATTCCAGGTTATCTACACGTCCATTACTGAACAGTAACTACTCGCAAGTAAATTTGCTAGTTGCATTTGGAGGTAGCTAATTTACTTGTGAGTAGCATCATATACTGTGCAGCAAAAATATGCACATGTAGATGTGTACACTTGCTTTGCAGAAAACTATGTTACTGAGAAGTAAAGCATCTCATATAGATGCACCCAGAATAACCTGTAGACTGGTGGTTTGTGGACTCCTTTAGGATCCCATCACATTCCAAACTAATGACCTAAATACCAGCATATTGGCTATCCTGGGATTTGTCCCTTTCTCTCCATCCCCTACTTTTCTGTCAGTTCACCCTGAGATATCTTCCCAATTAATGTTTAATCTGAGTATTCCCATTTATAAGATATTAATTGTAAAAAAAAAAAAATATCATAGAATATAGCGCAAGAATAACATAAAACAATTGGAAAGAGATTTGGTACATCAAAATCAGATATCTTAAAAGGGACAGTTTTTCATTATGTAGGTGCATCATTTTTTTTGTCTGCCAAATTTTGGACAGCAGAAAGGTTACTAATTTTCAAACTCACTAGTCACTTTTCCAAATTTGAGATAAATATTTAATAGATAATTCTTATACCACTTCTCATTGTTGTGAGCAAGGTTTATTTGTGTCCATTCTTACTGATTTCCTTATACAAGTTATTTCACCTCACAAACTCTTGTGGTTTTCCAAAAATGTACAATTTCAGGCCACCTCATCATTACACAGTGTTCATTTCACAAATGTCATGACATTTGTCCTCCAAGCTGATTTTCATTCTTTTTCCTTATTAGCATTTCTATATGGCACTGCTCTATGCTTCCCATTGATTCCCGTGCCAGCTTGTGACAACTGGTTACAGTAACCTTTCAAATATTTCTGAACTTGGAATTCCACAAATTTCAGATGATCTTTCTACATAGATATGATCATACACATGAGACCTTTGCCAAAGTATTAAGATGGTTCCATTTGCATTTTATTAGAATGTTCATATTTTGATATAGGACACGATTACATGTATTCAGATTCATTTCTAAAAAGATTAATGTGTCATCAATGGGACTGCAGCACAGATGCTGTATGTCCATTCAGAGTGTGTTGCAAGATTATTAGCTTCCCGGGTCATGAAACTGTTTTTATTATGTCTGTACAGTGCCTACCAGAGTTGTTCCTAAATCCTGACTGGAATCTTTGGCATTGTCATAATCTAGAACAAGTGCTCCTATTGAACTCATCAGGAATTCCAGCACCAATTTCAATAATAATAATGGTAAAAGAATTATCCTTTCAAATTTGTTGATGTAAAGGAGGTAAAAAAAATCAATGTGATGCTATGGTTTCTGTAGAAAACATGTTGGCAGCTCTGATACCATGTCATTTATTACTACCTATATAATTATGACATTGAAGAAGTCAGCAAAAATCATAGGAAAGTATGAATATAATGCATTTCATGATATAAATATGGCTTACTTCCAATACATTTAGAATATATATTAAGTTATATATTTTAGTGCTGCTCCCACCTGCTTTCCCCCCTCCCCCCAAAATCTAAAACTTTCTAGGCTCCCTTTACAATAAATGGGGAAAGTCAGGGGGCTGAGAAGGGTCATCTCAAAAAATACTGATTGAGGAGTCTCTTAGAACTATCCAACAGAAAACAGGAAGTGTAGAAGTGTATTTCAAATGCTAACCCTTCTCTAAAACTTCAGTGCCTGGGGTGAGAAGTGCAGACAAATGCTTCCATCTACTCAACACCTGGAGTACAGAATCCTCTCCTGAATGTTGGCACTTGCAAGTCCTCTTTCAAATAAGTAAGCAGTGCTCCATATTTTTTTCTTATAAAATTTAGCTCATGTAAATCTCATCTGAGGAAAAAAGGGCAAGTGATGGTTCCTTCTTTTTACGAGTCACCTAGTGGTTTGAGCACTTGCCCAGGAACCTGAAGACAAGCCCTCTCATTGAAGAGCTTAAATACAAATCTTCCCCCTTCCCTTGATCATGAGACTTAAGGCTAGGTTGAGCTGGAGTCATTTCATCACTCCCACCTCCCTTTCCTGTTGAAACTTTTGCCATGTGTGGCAAGTAAGGTAGATTTCATAGAACAGGTGAAATGGAGCATGACTGTAGCTGAATGGCTATCTTTACTGGTAAAATACATGGTTTGGAACAATCTCAGGCATTCAAGAGCTTTGACCATAGTTTCCCACTTCATGGTAAGTTTTAAACCTCTGGACTACTACTGAAAAGGTGTAGGGCACATTTAAAACTAAATTGGGGTAGAAGGAGGAGCATTCTCGATGACTGCCCAATACATCTAGTGCATCGGGGGCGGTTAGGTTCTGCTGTGCCAAGTTGCTGCTTAGGTCCCATTGGATTACAGAAAGTTGTTCAGGTCTCGGAAGTACTAGATAGCTCTAAGGTACATGTACCCAAAGAGCTTTCAGGCTGAATAGGGAGGCACTTCTGAATGTTAGGTTTTTCCAGAATTAGGTGCCTACTTAGGTGCTTTTTTAGTTTTCTAGGTCTTTATTTAGTACTCAGTACTTCATACTTATAATTTAAATATGGGGTCATTGGTCTCAGTTCAATAGTTAAGGATGTTACATTATGAATTTAAAACAGAGATTGAATCTCTTTATTATGTTAAAACACTATGACATTTCTTTTCAATATTATAGCACTTACTCCTTTAGTATAAGCTACATTTTTAAAAATAATTAATTTAAACTTATGTTAGTATAGTAGATACTTTTTTTAAAGCTCTTAAAATGTGCTCCTTGACAAGGTTAAGACCTTGGAACATCTTTGGAATAGCAAAGGTACCTCAAGCTTTTCAGGTAGTAACAGCATGAAAGGGAAATATTTTTTACAAAAATATAAATCTAATTTGTCTTTGAGAATCCATTTATTCTAAAATGTGAATAAAAGCCCTCAAATGAGGTGGTTCTTGCAAGGTGTCATGATCAGACAGTCTTAAAGTTCTCTAGACACTTGAATTGCACATTTCCTTACCTTAATGCTTTGGAGTTTCTCTTAGTTGTCATCTTAACTCTTTTTTCCTGGGTTGCTCTGTTTCATGTAATACTTGCATTTTTGGGATAATTACAACATTCTATAATTTTCATTAAGCCTAAAATTGTCAGTACTTGTTAAATATCAATATACCTAAATATATATGTGCTGCACAAGCATTTTACTTTTGTCCACACACATACACACTCTGTATACATGATATATATATATATTGTCCAAAAATACATATATTTTGGAGAGAGAGAGAGAGAGAGAGAGATCTTTCTAACTATCTATCCATCTTTAGACAAAAAGTATATCTCTATTTTTTGAACAAGAGATATATCTCTTTGGACAAAAAGTAAACTTCTTATTAACATTTATATTTGTCACTAATACCTAACATATATAAAATGGACTTTGTAACAATCAAATTGACACATATGTTTAATTGCTTACTGTCACAGCAGGGTCCTACAGGAGGGCCATGATCTCCTGAAGGCCCTCCACCCGCACCAAGTCCGGCCCAAGGCACCCTCAATTCTCGCCTGACACAACTTTGATGATAATAGGTTTAGGTTGGGAGGCTGCCTTATTACCGCTTTGGGCGCAGTGTACCAGGACCTTCATCCCTCCAATCATCCCGGACCCACCGGGATGTTTCGCCCGTATGATGGGTGCACTCCAGGCACCCCAGCCTTAGGGCCAAACGTGGTTCCTACCACCCCTGATACTATATCCCAAGCCTCGCTGATGTCCCAGGCATTGGTGTGTCAAAAATCAAGCCTGCTCGCTCTCTAGAGGCTTCCCCATCTGTGCCCCCTTTCTCTAGAGGCTTCCCATAGCAAGCCACCAATCTTGTGGGCCCACTGTACAGCTACCCTCTTCTCAGGCCAGGCATACCATGCTGCTATCCCCTTTTCAACCAGGGGACCACCGCAGCACTTGCCCTTCTCGAGGAGGCTCTGTGCTGCTAATCCCTGTCTCTCCTGGGGTTCACCACAGCAGCCAGCCTCAGGCCGGGGTCTAATGCCGCGCTAGACTCTTGCCAGTTTGACATGCCCCTTCTCGGGCTTCTCAATGCTGCCCCTCATCTGGGCTCCTTAAAATACTACCCCCTTCTTGGGCTTCTCAACACTACTGCTTCTCGGGCTTTTTAGTATGTGTTGCCCTCTCGGGCCTCTCCCAAATGCTGCCCTCTCTCTGGCTTCACATTGCCCCTCTGGGGCTCCTTAGAATATTGCCCCCTGCCTAGGGCTTCTCAAATACTGCCCCTCTCGGGCCTGGGGGTCTCCTCACCCCATATTGCTACGCCCTCTCTAGCGCTGAATCGCACCCTCCCAGGCACTGGGATCCCCACACTGCTGGGGTCCCTATGAGGCCTCCTCCAACCCCTACAGCCTCACCCAAACCACCGGTATAATACAATACTAACAAAACATAACACAAGCCTCTGGCTGTAACTCAAACATAAGGCATCTGGCCATAACAAAGTAAGCCTCCCAGCTACCACTCCACATCATTGCTCCAGCCTTTGGAGCTCTTGTGAGCTGTACTCGCACTACTGTCTCTGGGAGTTCCTGCCCCTCCAGCTGCTGGCAGAGAACTCCCAGCCTGGCTCTGGGCTTTATAGGGCCGAGCTCCACCCCCTAGGTCAGCTGACTCTCCTTGGTTGCCCCAGCAACCCACAGCTGCACTGCTTATTCACTGCTGAGTCTTCTCCCCAGCAGCCTTCTCCCTCAAGGAGCAGTGCTGCGAGGTGCGCCGCAACACTTACATTTTAAATAACAAACATTGAAGGAAATGAGGCAAGTTATTCCCTGGTAATGTACATTGACATTAGTGAAGTTACAAAAACTAAGTCACTGCAATCTGAGCTTTAAAAGCATATTTGTGAACCTGGATTCAGAACAAGTTGCTACAATAGTTCTCAGGGAAGTTAATTTTTTTAAATTACAATTTGGGACTCATTTATGGGCAGTCTGCTGTTGGAGATTTTTCAGACAAAATGTTTTATATTTGTATGCTAAAGATTAAGTAGAACTGAACATTTCTGTTCTCCACAGATTATGTCATTATGAGTGCAACTTTCAAAATACACAAACATAAGGAGTATGTGACAGCTTGCTTATCAGTAGCAATATCATGACCCAGATCTCTGACATGCTAGAATTGTTTGCCTTTCTGTATTCAACATCTGTGAAACTACACAAAAGAGAGGGCATGAAGAAATAAGGAAAATGTAGACCTCAGACTTCAGGAACCAGATTTTAAAGGTATTTAAGCACCTAAGTATGCATACAGTCATATAGTAGGTATTTGAAGTCACCTAGCTGCATCTTTAGGTACCTAAATACCCAAGACTAGATTTTCAAGGTATTTAAACATGAAATGAGTATAATGATCTTGACTCAGCTCAGCTTTGGTTCCATCAGGGATAAGTTTAGTCAATTCAGACTTGCAAATAGGTTGTCACATTGGAAGTACTGTAACTACTTTATTCTTCCAACAGAAAATATATGTCTTAGAATGAACTACTGGGTTCAGAAGATTCCCTGTGCTTGAACAAAGAACATACTCATGGTTGTTTTCACCCTTGAAAAGGTTTATTTAAGGATACTTGCAGAGACAGATAATAGACAAGAGCAGAGAGGATGGTCACCTCACATTGGCTTAAGGTGGCAGCCGCCACCCTGCATGGTTCCCCTGGCCCTGGAGTGTCCCTATCCTGGGGATGCAATAGTCTGAGCTGGGGCTTTGCACAAGTCAGAACTCTTGCCAGAGTTGAGGAACACCTCGTAACTTAAGAATGTACAGCTTATATAGTCTGGAGTAAACAACATTATCTCAAGCTAGGAATTTGGGGATGAGTTGTGATCCAACACACCTGGTGTTTACCACATTCCACTCTATTACAACATTCTTCTATTTAGCTTCATGGTTCAGTTATGCTCAGAGCAGGAAGCTACATGCCACTTCACTGGCATACTATAGAATCAGTGAAAAAAAAACTCTTGCTATTAGCAAAGCTCTTACCATTACAAAGAATAGCACAACTTCTGAATTATGAGATCTATCCATCCATGTATCCACCCAACTGAATATTTGTAAACAATTCATTAGTGTTGTAACTAAGGACTAAATCTACAACGAATTACCCATCTGATTTCCATAGTAGAACCCACAGCATTGAGTTAGACACCTATGCACACCATTATCATGTGTGAAAATATGAGCTGCCTCAGAATGGGGTTCATAAGAACTGAAAACAAAAACTACCTAAAGTAGCTAATAGGAAGAGCCAAAGAGAAGGATTTGTTTTCTAGGGAAAAAAATTGAGCTCTTCAAGCTAAACCTTATTTCACTGTAAGCTCTTAAATGATGCACATAGTCATGTAATTGCACTTCTGAACACTTACACACAGTGGGTGTGTCCACACATGCAGGCATGTGCACTTACAGCAGCCCATATATCAGGCCAGGCTGGGTCCTGCCTCCATGGAGCGGGTCTGGCCCAACGGTGCATGGGGCACTTGGAGACAGGACCCAGCCCAACCTGATGGATGGCCTCTGTGTGAGGTGCTAGGACTTCAAGTACCATCAAGGACATGCGGCACAAGAAGCACCAGATCTGAAGCAACTGGGACCACATCATGCCATGGGGGGGGGGGGAAAGAGGGGCTTTGCCAGCAGCAGGCTCCGAGTGCCTGATGGCCACTGCTGCTGGGTGGGGGGCTGTGTGACCTGTGGGTGTCAGGCAAGGGACCTACCCCTCCTGAGCAGTGCCCACCTCTGACAGGGCGCGCCAGGCCTGCCCTTAATCTGGCCCCCCCACCAGTCTCTGGGCAGCTGCCCACCTACTCACCTGCCACGTCTTTGATATTAATTGGTTCATTAGCGGGAGGCTGCCCTTTCTACTCATCCTGCCCACTCTACCACAGGGCGCTGTCTGCGGCTCTTTCCTCCCCAATACCACAGCCCAAGCCTTGCGGATCTCGCAGTCCCTCTGTCGTTCCCTCTGGGCCGTCTCATGTCTCGTCCCTCTCTTGGACTCTATGCACCCCCCACTGGGCTCCTCAATACAGCGCTCCCCACTCTCGGCTCACCACGCCCACACTGGGCTCCTAGATATGGTGCTCCCCACTCTAGGCTTGCCTTGCCCTCACAGGGCTTCTGTCCTCTGCCTGGGGTCTCAATACTGCCCCCTCCCTGGGGTGGACTGTGCCCAACCTGGACTCCCAAATGCTGCCCGCTCCTTGGGGCTGACTATGCCCAACCTGGGCTCTCCAATGCCTGCGGCCCTGTCAGGGACTCCCAATGCCCAAACTTAGGCTACACATTAAAACAGCGTCCTCCCTGGGACTGGCTGCGCTCAACTTGGGCTTCCCGTGCGGCCCCTCCCAGGCCTCTGAGTGATGCCCCTCTTGGGCTTCTCAATCGTCGCCCCCTCCTGGGACTGACAACACCCAACTTGGGCTTCCAAAAGAATGTGGCCCCTTTTCAGGGACTCCCTATGCCCAGACTTGGGCTTATTAAAATAGCCCCCTCCTTGGGACTGGCTGTGCCCAACTTGGGCCCCCTCAGCCAATGCGGCCCCCTTTCAGGGACCCCTGTGCCCAAACTTGGGTTTCTCAGTAAAATAGCCCCCTTTCTAGGGCTCCTCAATGCTGCCCCCTTCCTGGGGATTACTGCACCCAATTTGGGCTTCTCCAATAGTGCCCCTCTTGGGCTTCTCAGTGCTGTCCCCCTTCCAGGTCTCTCTGAGTCCAACTTGGACCCTCTTCTCAGAGCTGCCCCCTCTCTAGGCTAGCTCTGCTATGCTCAACTTGGGTTCCTTATCCCATGCCCCCTCTCTGAGACTTCCTTTTCCAATGCCCCCTCTCTGGGGCTGGGGTCTACGCACGCCCGTGCTGCTGCACCCTCCCTGGTGCCTATGAACACTGCACCCCCACAGGCACCAAATTGCACCCCTTCCTGGGTGCTAGGGCCCCACGCTACTGTGGGTCACCCCTGAGGTCTTCTCCACCCCTACAGCCTCGCCTAAACCACTGGCTCATATATAACAACAGCAACATAAACATAAGCCTCTGGCTATAACATAAACATAAGGCACCAGGCCACCACAACAAAAGCCTCTTGGCTAGGCCACAACATCATTGCTCCAGCCTCTGGAGCTCTTGTGAGCTTCACTCACATCCTGCCCCTGCCCCGGCCCCAGCCCCCGCCCCAGCCCCCGCCCCCCCCCCCCCCCCCCCCCCCCCCCCCCCCCCCCCCCCCGCCCCCCCCCCCCCCCCAGCGCACAGGGGGATATAAGTCCCCACACCCGCCCCCCGGGGGGATCA
>JAGPOW010003316.1:135084531-135096806 GCA_030014935.1 Caiman crocodilus
TACTTGGCTGGGGTCCTGTGACCCCAGCACTCGTTCCTGCCATTGGCAGGGGGTCAGACTAGATGGCCTGCTCTAGGCCCCTTCTGACCCTAGATACTACTATGAAACTATGACTCCAATAGACTTCAGAGATTTAGGTTTCCATGAAACTATTCAACCTCTGGATTATATGGGTCATCTTTTTGAGGAAACCTTATCTAGATAAAAGACATAAAAGATATCTTATATAATAGAGTGGAACTTAGAGAGTGGAACTGAGGTAAGACCTTTTGCCTCAATTCCCCATATGTAAAATGAAAATAATCCTTACTTTGCATAGCTGTCAAATAGTATGAGCTCTGTAAAGTTAAATCTATAATGCATAATATATAATATCTATTTGTTTGGGGGGTTTTTTTTCTAGTCCTTTTTTCTTTATTGTGCAAAGTCTGATCTTTTTATCCATTCACCTATCTGGATAGATGGGTATCAAGTGGAGTGCTTCATATTGTCAGTGACTGCATTTCTAGTGCCTTATCAGTAATTTATTCTAAAGTCTATTTACTGTTAAATTTATACAGCAAGATCCTCAGTCGGTTCAAATAGTGCAGTTTCATTGACTTCAAAGGGATTATTTTAATGTGTTCAGACGGAAAAGTTTGACCCCTAAAGTTTTTCCTAACATATAAAAACTGAATTTTCTTCCTGAATCTGAAGTGCCTTATCTCTTCTTCTGTCCTCTCTGACAAATGAGATTAATTGGGCCTTATGCTCTGTAAAATATCACTTTATGCATCTTTAGGCAGCTATGTCTTCCCTCTTTTTTGAGTGGATACAGTTGCCTGAGCTTTTCCTTATACATCATATTTTTCCAAACCTTTTATCATTTTTTTTCTGCTGTCTTCTAAATTCTGTATATTTGTCTATGCCTCTTTCATCACTTTAAAATATGATGTCCAGAACCGAATCCTACCAGGCTAAAGTAATGCCAGCCACTTCAGAACAGTTAATATTTTCTGTTTTCCAAAGACTGTTTCTGTTACTGGAATCAAATGCTGCATTTTTTTTTTATTTTTGCAGCAACAACATACTCTTTACAGATATAAAAGTCCTCATTCACTCTAACTTCCAGTGGCATAAAAAGCAGGATTTGTGCTCTGGGCAAACCTTATGGGCGACCTGAAGAAGGTGGTTATGAGCATGGATTCTTGTGGCTGGGCACTGTTTGTACCTGCCACTTTAAGGGCCTGGCACTAACAGCTGCCAGGTGCCTGATGAGGGCAGCCATTTTGAACCTGTGGCTGCCCATATAAACAAGGCAGTTTTGCTGCTGAGTCTAAGTAACAATATTACCTGGCTGGAGGGTTGCTAGTATCTTCTGGAGGTAAGGAAGGCGCTGTAAGGGATGGTAAGAAGGCTACTGGATCTGCGTACAACTTGTGCCCTGGTGGGGCTCCCAGTGGTGTGGGAGCCCCCCAGGAAATACCAGGCCAGTTACCACCCTGGTGAAAGGCAGGTTGGGGTGTCTTACCCCCTAGCCCCCACAACTGGGTGGGTTAACCCTTTGTAGGGTCTGGAGAGTGGACTCTTGGAGAGAGAGAGAGAAGGCCATAGACTCACGCCTGTCTGGACTTCCCCTGACTGGTCAATGTTGGGGCCATGGCTGGAAGGGTCAAAGGGCCAGGGGCCCACAGTAAAGAATGCCCAAGAGCTGAGGGCCTGGGATTTTGACTGACTTGGAGGTGGGCCAGGGCTAGTTGACCCAAAGGTCATGGGGGACCACACCCAAGGGGGAAGCTGTTCAGGGAGCTATGCTGCTTAATATGAAGGTGGATGAGACTACCTGAGGAGAGGAATTGAGGTGGGGTTCAATTAGGAGGATCCTGGGGCCCAGTGTAGAGTCAGTGTTGATAAAAACTAGATGTCATCTGTGAGGCTTGGCTGCAGTGTGGGGAGGAATGGAGCCCCAGATAGCGCCCCCTGGCATCAGGGCAGGAAATGGGCAGCCTCCCACGTATTAACATCTATAAATTAGTTCCAACAATGCATGATGGGTGAGAAGGTGGCCAGATAGCCCAGAAACGGGTGGATAGGTCACAGTTAAATTGGCCCCAAGAAGTGCTACAGTGGGCACTTCCAGTTTCACTTACCTTACAAGCCGGCATGCTGGTTAATAGAGTGTTCTGGCTTGTAAGGTGCCAGTTAACAGAACTCTTACTATAATGTATTTTCCTTATATTATATATAGTACCATATTACTGGTAATACTGGAAATTATTAGCATATGTTAAGAATTTTCACTGAATATAATATGTAATGTCAAAAATAATAAAGCTTTCCTGTGTTTCTCTTCACCAAAACTTTCTGAACACTCTTTTTCATGTAATAATTTTATCTATTCTCTTATGTTTAGAAAGCCACAAAACTTTAAAAAGGTCAAGGAATAGGATGTTATACTAAGAACACTTTCATACTAATACAGGTCTGGTAATTATTAATTAATTAGCAGTTTCTCTCAACAGTATGTAATATTATATGTTCTGCTATGGTTATGTCTGTATGGCAATACTGCTACTGGGGATCACTGCTAGTGATTGTTACTGCACAGTAACAGGGTTGTCACCAGAGGTCACCATCACACTGCTACCATTAGCAGGCTTTATGCCAATTCTCTTCAAGTACCTATACAATTCCTGATCTTTTAGAGCCTGACGTATTCAACTGGTAATCAGTGGTCCTCAGTAACAGAATGACAGCAACTCTAACGCTGACAAAGCACTTCTGGCTTTTGCTGCTGTAGGTGAGAAAGTCCTTGGAGCAGAATTACAACACTTGGTGACAAAGAGCAGCAGAGTTTTTTCCAGAGTAATATTCCCTATCCAGTACCTGATACTGTTGGCTGGTATAGATGGTAGACCACCTGGATGGTGGCCAAGGTTCCCTCTAAAGCTCATGTGTATGCGACCATACGCAACTAAAAGTCTGGCTGCGCACAGCTTTTTCAAAGCCACGCACTGGGAGAGGAACTGAAGGTTAGTTCCCAGGTGAGGCAGGAATGGGAGTCTGACGCAGGCTCCACCTGCTCCAGGGAAGTGCTCCGCTCCTCCACTTCACCTCAGGGAGTGAGGATGTGTGTGGCATCAGGACCAGGGAGTGGAGCACTTCCTTGGAGCTGATGGAGTCCACACCAGCCCTCAGCTCAAGCCTCCATCCCTGCCTTGCCATACCTTGGAGAGGAGCCACTGCCTGCCCTGAGTAAGGCTTCAGTCCCTGGCCCTGATGCCATGTGCTTCCTAGCTCCTTGAGGTGATGTAGGGAAGCAAATCAGTGTCCCAGAGCTGGCAGAGCCTCGCTTGGGGCAGGAAGCATCTCTTCCCCAAGGTGAGGCAAGACAGGGATGAATGCTGGAGCAAGGGGGCTGACGCAGGTTTCGCTGGCTCTGAGGAAGAGCTCCACTCCCTGGCCCTGATGCAGGGGAGTGAAGCACTTCCCTGGAGCTGGCAGAGTCTATGCCAGCCCCTGGCTCTAGCCCCTTGCCCCAGCTACAGCTTTCAGCCTCTTGGTTCCATCCTCTGGCCTCCAGCTCCATCCTCTGGCCCCTGGCCACAGGCCCTGGCTCCCAGCCCCAGCCTTACCCCGCAGTCTCTGAGCCCCAGACTCTGGCCCCAGCCTCTGGCCCCCACCCTCAGCCCCCCTCAGTTAGTGTCACATGCTCACGGACTGAGGCGGCATGCTCATGGACCACTGCTCCTTAGAAGGAACACTGATGGCCCTAGATAGGTCAGTCAGTTGGGAACAGGGACTTATCTGGTAGCTCCTTTGGGATGGTGTGCAAGTGACTGAGACTTGTTAACTGTTTGGGGTATCAGCTGACATTTAATAGTTAACATTTTATTTAAGGCTGTATATTTGAAGTATACATCTGGACTACTGTGTCTCACATCTAGAGTAGTATGTCCAGTTATGGGCTCTCCGCTCTAGAAAGGATATCGACAAGGTGAAGAGAATCTAGCAGAGAGCAGCAAAAATGGTTTGGGAGCTGAGGCACATGACTTCTGAGGAAAAGCAGAGAGAACTGGGTTTATATTTTTTGCAGAAGAGAAGACTGAGAGGGGTTTTTTTAGCAACCTTTAACTACCTGAAGGAAGGTTCCAAAAAGGATGGAGCTAGATTGTTCTCCGTGATGACAGATAACAGAACAAAGAGCAATGGTCTCAAGCTGCAGCAAGAGAAGTTTATGTTGGATATTAGGAGAAACATTCTCACTAGGAGCATGGTGAAATACTGGAACAAGTTAACTAGAGAGTTGTTGGATTTAGAAAGTTGGTGTTAAACCCTTAAATTTGAACTTGGTCCTTGTTACTTTTTTCTAGTATGTGGCAGAAGGATTACTTATAAAATTAAACAGCTGAAGAAAAGAGAAACATTTCATAGAGGTGTGAATAGAATGGAGAAACTGCAAACATTTTGCACAAATTAAATCTAAATAAGGCTGGGGATCCTGACCGATACATAGCATTCTTAACTCTCACTGATATTAATGATAGTTCGAGTTGCTCAGAACCTTTTACAATCTGGATAATTTGTATATTTTAAAGCTATTATAGCTGGTTTGATTTTTCTCTTCAGCGTATAATAAATTGCTGACATTTATATTTTGATACGAGATCTATTTCCCACACATTTGGAATGCTTTTAGTAGGAATGCCTTAACAAAAACATTATCTACAATTAGTGGATTGTTTTTGGCTGGAAAAAAGCCATGCTAGTCATAGACTTTACTAAAGAACTGTTGATAGTGAACCCCTGTCACTGAAAACAAAGACCGTCAATTTTCCATTATAGACATCAGCATACCACACACAGTCTTTGACCTAATGAAAAAGGAACTGACTTGTGTGCATGCTTAATTCTTCATGTCTGTCTCCATCTGAAATTTGAAGAGGGCAGAAGCTACATTATTTCTTCAGATAATATAATTATATATTTGACTTAGTACTTACAACATTAATCAATATCCAAGCAACTGTTTGAGCTTATTTTTCATAGGATTTTTGACCTTGCACCAAAAGGAGAAACAGTGGTCACATCTACACTAGACGCTGATTGTTACTGCACAGTCATTTAGTATTTGCATACCCGAGTACTAAATAACTGTGCAATAACTGGTATTACTGCTCAGTAGCATCACTGCACAGCTTTCTGATGTTGCTGACTGTGCAGTAATTCATATACTACAGTGCAGTAGTATCACATCCCAGTTCAGGCCACACAATGATACTGTGCACTAGTAAGGAGCTAGTGCACAGTAGACGTGGCCACTGATGTGTATTAACTATTCTTCATTTTTTCAGAATGCATATTACTTTCTAATTTTCATATAATGTAAAACTCAAAGCTATCTGTGAATATGCCATGTGGCAATTTCTACATGTAGCAACAGGATTCAGAAAATAAAAATAATTTGGGATAAATAGTCACCAATTATTTTGAATAGATACCTCATGAGATAAAGACTGCACTACTGGGAGCTATTGTCTGCCTGTATCTGTTACCTCCTTCTATTAAAGTAAAAAATCCTTGGTGCAGTGGCATACTGATGGGAGGGAGGGTAGAACAGGGCCATGACCCCTGGGCACTGGTTTTGGGGTGGCACTAGCCCAAAGCAGTTGTAATGCTTCCCTTTTGATGTGTGGCCCACCCACCCACCAGGCAGGTTCTATGTTTTTTTACCTGTTCTGGCTGGAAATTCCAGCTGCTGACCCTCCCCCAGTGTCTAGTGTGTGATGTTAATTGCCCCACAGAAGTGCCATGGGGTGGAAAAAGGGATACTGCACCCTGCTCAGATCATGCCTGGGGTCACAAATGCAGGCATGGGTCCCAGAGACCCATGGTACGCCACTGCCTTGATGCAAAGACTGTATTCTTGGTAGGTGCTAGCACATGATAGAACCCATTCTGATATTTACACTATAGGAACCACTACTGCATATTAATACACAATTAAGCCCATGCAATTATAGTGTAAGTTCCTTCAAACTGGCAAGATCAGTTTTATTTTCTAACTGGGAAAGGAACAAATTCTTTGAGACAAAGAACCAGATCAAAATGTAATTCATTTATACCTGTATAAATCCTGGAGGGAAATATTATGTGAGAAAAAACAAAGTTAAGCTCAAAATAGCAGCATACTAGATCTCTAGGAACATGCTGCACTTAAACTCTGAATCAGTTTCTCTCTCTCTCTCTCTGTCAAATACTGATCTTTATTTGCTGAAGTGCTACTATTAATTTTGTTTGTTTGTTCTGCTAGTACTGAACAGATTTTATAAACAGAGCAAAACAGACATAGTTTAAAATGATAGGTATGATAGAATCTTGTTAATTGGTCAAGAGAATGTGTAATGATAATTAGCTATGAATGATAAATTATCAGTAACTGATCATTTTTAGTTTATCATAAGATGTGTGTTTCATTCCATATCAAGACACAGGTAAGAGTTATTTTTTTACATGTATAATGAAGAAAAAATATAATTAAATCTTGAGGTTACACGGTATGCTTTCCAACTTGCTATATCAGAATTGAATGATTATACTGATAAATACTTCCTGTGCAGTTGCTTATTACAACAATTCATAGTGCTCACTATATAACAATTACATGATTATGATGGACTAAAATAAAAGGTTTTGCTTTGGCAGACAAGGTTCCTTGGGTAAATCTGATATCTTTTTTTAGACTAACCCAAATAATTGGAGAACAGTTATTAAGCAAGCTTTCAGGTTCAAAAACCCTTTGTCAGGCTAAGGAAGTTTCAGCAGTTGGTGTGTGATCTTCCTGGATGGAATGAAAAGTAAAGAAGCCAGTGGCTGAGCTGGTATGCATACACAACAGGTAGCCAGTGAAAATGTGGATTGAGGAGTCAATAAGTAAGAGACAGGCAGGGGTGGGGGGAGACAGAGAAGGGGGGTGAAAGTGGAGAGATACTTGGGGAGTCAGATGTCAGACAGGTTATAATGTGTCACAAATCCAATGTCTATATATAGCACATGATTTTTAGTATCCAGGACGTTGATGAAGTGGACTTCATAGGCTCATCTCTGGGAAGTGTTTTGTAAGTTTAATTTGAGGATCAGGACTGAGAGATGGAGAGAGAGTGGTTTTCTTGTGAGGAATGTGCCCCCACCGGTAATTGGGTATTTCTGTCTTTGATAGATTTCTGGTGTGTGTTCATTCTGGTACGCAGTTGTTGTTTGATCTCTCCTACGTATCTTCCATCAGGGCATTTGGTGCCCTAGATGAGATGTATTACATTTCTGGCAGTGCAGCTGTAAGATCCAGGAATGCTGATGGCTCTGTTGTGGGGTCTAGTATAATAGTGGGGGTGGTGGAGATGTGTCGGCAGGTTTTGCATTTCTTGTCATGGCATGGTTCGGATCCTTTTGGTGTGTTCTGGGCCTGAGGAAGTTTGCTGTTGGTGATGAGATTAGCAAGGTTCAGTGCTTGTTTGAAGGCTAGGATAAGTGGCTCTGGGAAGATCTTTTTAAGAATAAGGTCTCTTTCTAATATGGGTTGCAACTGTTTGAGGATTTTCCATACAGGTTCAAGGTTTTTGCTTTGTACACTTACAAACACTTATCATCAAAATAGGAAATAAGTTTGTACAATGGAACTGGTAATGGTGTATGTCTTTTTGAGCCAAGAACCTGAAAAATATTCAATCAGCTAGTTTGATTGACACTGTAGGGGGCATAAACTGTCTGATCAATAAGAACAAATTCCATTGTTATTTAGTATGAATGTACTTTTGGAAATTATTAATTATGCCTTAACAAATGAACCTGTAAAAACATTTTGTGTGCAGAGAATAGGAGTGTGGTAGGAATTAAGTTCACTAATAAATAAGACTATAGCAATAAGTTATCCCATCAAATTATTAACCAGACTTCATTTTGCTAGAAATTGCTTAAAATTATCTGCACTAATCAATAAATATAGCTCTACTATTGATGGTGGAGTACTGAAAACTATTACATGAAACATTATCAAGTTTCTGTGAATTATTAGAGGAAACTAATCATAGACTTTTGTCAAATTTTACATCTAAGTATCTATATTTAGCTCTTAAAATAATGTGTGCCTGAAGCACAAAACAAAGAAATGTGTTCATGTTTTAAAATAACTTTGTTTAAAGTGATTTGTAAATTTACAGATATTATTCACTCTTAAGAAAAGCACCAATTATTTCTGCTAGCCAATGTCACTCTTAACATATTGATTTAAAAGAAAGTATTATTTCATATATTCATAACAGAAATATTTTAAAATATTTTTCAGGTAGCTAAGAAATATTTAAAATACATTATATCAAATCTCACTCTGAGAGTTAATTTTGAATTCCATTTACATCAGTTGTTTTGATTATACCCAGGCATAAATTGGTTCACTAACTCCATATTTCAGTAGTATTCATATTTTAATATTCTTAAATATTGACCTTGGTTTTATGTTAGTAAACATAGTTTACCCCATTTTTTTTATGTCTTGATATTTATCTCTAAAGCAATCAATATCTGTTTCTAATGTATTCCTTATGGACAAACTGTAATGATACCTTCTGCTTCAGAAATGCCATGCTGATCTTTGGTATATCAACTTATATATGCCAAAATATAGAGATTTCTAGATGCTGTGTTTCAGCATCTACATTAGAAAGTGTAGCTTTAAATTGACAGAATTATTTAAAATAATTTTTATTTACATATGCTGAATTCTTTATCATCCCTATAATTGTTGCATAAAATAAGATGATGCACAATAATGAATAACCATAATTAACTAGCCAAGAACCATGCTTCACTTTACTTTCCTTATACTGTTATCGATGTCACTATCAGCTCTCTGCACATGGAGACTATTATTGCAGCTGTCATCAAATTAAATGAAATCTATGCAGCAACATCTGGCTTCTAGGAAGAAAATATGAATAATTTCACCAGCTTCCCTGGCTCTGCCTGCTGTATTCTAATTATGATGTAATGGAGGACATCAGCATGTGGTGGACTTGGTGATTAACCCAGGGCAACTGAGAAATAGGTCTAGTGAGAAGAGCAAGGCTCCTGGATCAGCTCAGTCAATTATCTTTTTTTGTAACATGCTTAAATACAGCAGTGACCTTGTGATGGGTAACAGTAAGTTACACTTGAACCCATTTAGTGGGTCAGACCTTTCACAGTACATTACAGGAGCTAAATGCTTATGTTTAAATTCAGTGTTTTATGAAGAAAGGTGCATTATGTATATAGCTGCAAATCCTTACCAATACAGGTAAGACATTTTCCCATGTGTGTATTGCTACTAGTTAAGCTTCTATTGTCTGCTGTTAAAGAAACATAGAAGAAAGAAATTTGGCTGTAATGGTTTTAGAATGTGTACAAGTATATGAATAAAATTTCCAAACTTCATTCCCTGACTTCCAAAAGGTAATTTTGGGAGGTAGGTAGCTTCTGTGCCTTAGTTTGTAATATAAATACAATTGTGTTTTACTGCTTTTCAGTATTAATTAAATTTAGGTTGGGGAAGCACTTTTTAGTGCTTTGTGTGAAAAGTTAAAAGTACATTCAAACAATTACTACTGTTCAGCAATGGGACCAGATTCAATTATATATTCTAGTAACTATGCACCATATTACACACTCATAGCACTTAGGAATGTTTTCCAGTTACTTGGAGCCACCAAGGCACTTAGAGAACACTGGCATATCTGTCCCTATGGTAATCTCTAAAATGATTGTTTCAATTCCTCTAGAACAGTGGCTTTCAGCTTGTAGTCTGAGGACCCCTGGGGGTCTGCAGACTATATGTAAGGGGTCCATGACCATGATCAATCAAAAATATGTGAATACTCCCATTTATAATTCAAAGGGGTCCACACCTCCATATGAAATTTCTGAAGGGGTCCACACTGTCATTCAAAATTCTTTAGGGGTCCACAAATGGGGGGGGGGGGGGACACAGTTTAAAACCACTGCTCTAGAGGACAAATGTTGACCATGAAAAAATCCAGAGGAACAAAATGAACACAGCTGAAATTACTCATGGAAACAGAAAACTTTTCTGAGCAGAAACATAGAATATGGTCTGTCAGCTGATGAATAGATGCTGTATTTGTCCCAGAACTTGTTGTGCTTGTCCCGGAACGGAAAAGTCTTGAGATTGGCATATACACACTTTGCCCTTCCAACTGGGTTTAGAGTGGCTGAATGTACTTCCACTCTTCTGCCAACAGATGGCCAGAGAGAGTATAATACAATATCTTGCCCTGGTCAGGTTTCTGTAGGTTCTCCTGACTCTACCAACACTGGTGAAATAGCCCACTAAGTATTCACCTGTGTGAACACCTGCTGGTGAAATTGTGGGTGACACAACTGTTATGGGAAAAATTTGGCTGTGATTCTCTCTGCAACTTATACCCCTGACTGGTCTCCTGCATTTCTGCTGTATTTGTGCTGCTATTCCTGATACTGATATTTAGTTTCTACCACTATTGGCTTCTATGGATCCATATATGATTATCACCTTGGAACCATCCTTTCCCCTAAACACTGTGGCTGTGAATTCATCAGTTGGAACAGGTATCTATCAGTCATGCTTTGGGCAGTTGTGGATCACTGCAGCCATTTCACACCTATAAGTGCTTGCTGGTTGGGCAGGGTGTTCTGGTAGGGCCTCCCTGCTCCCCAAACTGATGGAACAGAGAAAGTTTGCCCCTTGCTGACTTATAGGTTGGAAAGAGTGCTGTACCACTGCTAACTGAGGACCCTGCCTACCCACTGTACCCCCAGGCTGATTAAGGCTTTCACCTGGTGCCTGGATGTGCCAAAAAAGCTGTTTAATTACCAAGTAGGCAGCTTCAGAATGGCTGAAGAGTGGTTTCAGGCATATCAAGTCTTGCTGAAAGTGCTTAAAGACATCCATGGATGCCAGTGAACCCGACATGTTTTAGTTTGTAATCTCTGCATGTGTTTTGCATGATATCTGTAAGGCCAATGGGACATCCCTGCCCAAGCATATGCCAATCAAGACAGAGCAGCCCCTGGGTCCTACAGGTACTGTGCCCATAAAGTCTCAAACTAAGACTAGTCACCTGGTACTGTGTATGCAAGACACGTTGCCAGACCACTTTGCCAAACTCTATAGAATGATCTTGTGTACACAACTGAACATTCTCACTTGACCTCTTGTCCTCTGGTGTGGTCATCTCCAGCAGAGGCAGGGGATCATGGGGAGGAAGTTTGTAGGGCATGCAGGTTAGGGGGGGTAGAAATGGAAATGGTGGTCATTGAATGCTTGTGCCAACTTGCATTGACACTGCATGAGCTCTGTGGAGGCATGGTTGTCAACCAGATGATAAGCTGAGCTTCAGGGGATGTGGAAGAGGGACAGGTGAAGAAAAATCTTTGTCTGTGGAACAGACAGGACCTGTTTGTTTGTTTTTTTGGTCATCAGTGACCAGATGCTGAAGCTGGATCCTGTGTAAATAAGTAGTGATAAAAAGTGACCAAATGCCAGCGAACTGTGCTCACTGCAAGGGGAAGCAGCGAGTACAGCCCAAACAGCCGCGTGAAGCATGCATGCTGCAAAATCCCCGGCTCATGCTGCTTAGAAAGCGCGCGAATGAAGACCTGATCTGATTGGCTGTTGGGGCAGAATAAAGGGCAAAGCCTGGGAAAGGAAAGGTGGGACCACACACAGGATCAGGAGGACTGATCACCCTCTCCAAGGTCCTGCGCCCACGGTTTTCCCTCTTCCCTCCCGGGCGCTCCCTATGGATATTCTGCAAGGAGAATGGTTTAAGAGCTCTCGAGTTCCCACGGTCTTTTTGGTTGTGACATTGGCTGCAAAGTTTAAGGGAACTGCCGGCACGGAGTGAGGTACACAGCGCTGAAGTACCTCATGGCAGAGGGAGGCATTTAGGTGTCTCATGGTGTGATTTCACACAGCTTGTCTACGGTCTATTTAAGTTGCAAGTAAAGTATTTCTTTTCTATATCGGCTCGGAGTCTCTTGTGTGGGATGGGAAAAGAATAAGAAACAGGGGACCACGTTCCTGAACGCTTTCATCCCTGGCTTGTCCATTTGGAGGTTAAGCCTCCTCTCAATTCCTCGTCACAGATCCCAGGTGGGCTGAGATGATCATAGTATCATATCATAGTATCTAGAGTCGGAAGGGACCTGGGCAGATCATCTAGTCCGACCCCCTGCCTTGGCAGGAAAGAGCACCGGGGTCAGAT
>JAGPOW010003316.1:135096906-135118827 GCA_030014935.1 Caiman crocodilus
TATTGTTTAGGTTCAAAAGGGACATTGCAGTAGCTGGAAAAAACATCGGAGGCATCTAATAATAGCATGGTTTTAAATGACCAATTTATTTCACCGTCTATTAACCTATTTTGTGTTCACCTTGATGATGGAAGGAGGGAAAAAGGGAAGGGGGTGGCTAGGGAAGGAGGACCAGCTTGGGCTGTGCTAATTATTTGACTGGTGCTGAGATTCTGAACTCTGCTCCAGTCCAGGCAGGAAAGAAGAAGAGCAGAGAGACAGTTGGTGCTAAATATTGCTTTTTTGAGCAGGCTTGTTGTTGTTTTTCATGCCTCTGGACATTCCTTCCCCATACATGCAGTGAATGCAAATGCCATATTTTTGACAACATATTTGATTTTTATTAAACAATAACAACAGAAATGTGAAAAATGGGTGTCAACAGAAAGAGTAAACTAATACAATATAAGAAGACCCAATACATCTATACATTTTACACAGGTGAAACCTTTCACTACCTCATAAATATGAGTGTGCCATGGGTCTGACACAGATGTGGCATTTGTATGCATCATTTTCCCAAAGCCAGGGGATACCACTGGATGACCATTCAGGCCATGAGGACCACATGCCTGATGACTGAGGAGTACTTGCTTCATCTCCTATGGCAAGGGGCCTCTGTAAAACAATGAAGCCCAGTATCAGCATATGCCCCTAGGGATCATTGGAAGGTCTATTAACTTTCAGGGTAATTTGGAGAGCACAGAGATATCCCCTCTCAGTAGATTCAAGGCAGACATGAGGTGATCCACAAACTACTGCTCAATCATCACAGACTCCCTGAGCATCTTATTTTTTCACTGGGCAATGGCCACGTAGACTTGGTATACCTTTTCATGCTGCCTGGCCAACTACATAGTAGTATGCCACAAGTCATAAGTTGTAAGTCTTATAACTTATAAGACAGTATGTAATCTCTAGCCCTGATTAGTAGTAAAAAAGTAGCACTGACATATGTCATACTAAACTTTTATGGTCAGAAGTTGCTTCAAATGTTCTTGCTAATTTAAATGCTGACCTTGCAAATTAAGGAGATGCTGTAGAAAAATGTAATTTGTATTACTTTCAAATATTTCTGTTGCTGATTTCAAGTTCAAATGTTTGTAAACGTTTTGCTTATATTAGCCTTCTGAAAAAAATGTTAAACTGAATTTTGAATTGACATGTTGTTTGGGTTCTCTGTGAGAAACTGTATTTGGGGGAGAAGAGGTAGGGGTCTCCAGTTATAACTTCCCAATTTTTCTGTATTGTCTTATTCTCCAGCACATTTTAGACTAGTCAGAAGTCTTCAAGAGACATTAGTTGCCAACAATTCTTAGTGAATTTCCCCTCAACTGAGCTCAGCCAAAGTACACTTCACTTTAGCCAAGCCTTTTCCTATTACATTACCTTGCCAACTGCTTGCCTACTGGAGACTTGTGGATATTCCATAAAGGATCTGGATGCTTACAAGATAGGTACCTCACAAAAATTCAGTATTCTAGCCATATTTAGGGTATATAAGGAGAAATGGGCAACTCAGAATAGTGTTCTAAAAATGTGCATTGAGTAGGGTGCAGTCTAGAATTATTCAATATGGAAAGGCTAAGCAGATGGATGGGGATGAAACTCCATTTCTCAGTCATGGCTGCAGGGGGTGCCTCTGTTCATTTGAAGTACAGAGTCTGCAATCCCTTCCTGAGAATTGGTAACTTCATCTATACAAGGAGTACACAGAGCCCACTCCCTCTATTCCCCTTTCTTTCCTCCAGCAAATACAACCATGGGTGAGTTGGAAAATTTGTAGAAGATCTGTTTAAAATGGGGTTGCCAGAAAAAGGCAATGCTGATACTGGTGTCTATCTGTAATATATGGATTTGTAGTTGGATTAGAAGTAAGACAACCCAGTGCACTGTTTTTTTCTCAGCCTGAAGGGATTCAAGCCCACAGTTATCACATCCAGGGTAGACTTCCCTTATTAGTAGGCTTTAAACTTTGAAGAGTCAATACCCTTATTCCTCCTGGGAACACTGTAACACTATGAAAAAAGGAATGCAAGATTCATGAGAAGTACAGAAATATAAATAATAGGTATTCTATAGCTGAATACTTACAAGGGAGGTAGAGTCCTGAGTTCTAGTCCAGTTTCTGTGACTTTTTATCTAATGACTGTTCAATATAAAATGTATGAAATATGGAAACAGTATTTGCATCAGGGAATGAAACTGATGACTACCCACTTGACGTACATACCACTAGGCTACAGTGTCAGACTTCCCTTTAGGTTTTTTCTTTATGGCCACACAAATCTTGAATTCCTTTCTACATAATGGCAGAACTTCAACCCCTACCCAAGATGCTAGAAGGTACTTTTGAGAAGTGAAAGTTGTGCATTTTAACCTTCCTCAGACTGATAAGCAGGGTTTCTGGTTTTCTCTGGTTAAAAAAAAAAAAAATCCTTAATTTTTAGAATAAAAAAATTAATCTAAAATTCACATTTTTCTGTGATCAAAATGAAACTCCTCTCACTCTATATAAATATACATACATACACATGTGGTGTTTTATTTTAATCATAGAAAAATGGGTATTTTGGGTTACTTTTTAATTTGAAATTTGGGGATTTTTTTAATCAAAGAAAACCAGAGTTCTCGCTGATAAGGCTATTGAACTTGGCAAGAATGCATTACTTACTAGCCTGTTATAAAAAGTGGGCACCAGTATCACCAACTCCAGTGTCACTATTTTAAAATGGAAACAGCCAACACTGGGTTGACCAAATCCTGCTGAAGTGTGTTGTGTATGCTCTGAGAGAGCCTACTGCCTCAAGTCCCTCCAGAGATTTAAGCTAGAACCTACATATACCCAGCTCCTGGACTCCATTTACATTTATACAGGAGACAGAAAACAAGCTGATTAGTATGTGTTCATTCTAGCATAAGTAGAACCTTAGATTTCTAACTATCTTTGAAGTTAAATGGTATGTTGCATACTCAATGCAAGTCCCACCTGGGTTTGAAGTTTTTGATCATTTGGAAGAGTATGGTAATCTAAGAACTCAAATACATTACTATTAATGTCCACATTACTTAGGTTTTTTAAGTCTTATTCACTTCGTACATACTTATAAACCAGGAGTAATTCCACTAGACTCAACAGAATTAACCAATTTTAATAGAAGAATAAAGATCTTAGTGCTTTACCTGCTGCTATTTTTTAAACCTTGGAGAAATGGTATTTTAGGCAGGATTCATAAAATGCTTATGGGGAGTTATTCTGTGACAATGTGTTCAAAAGGATTATTTATCTATTCTGCATAGTAGATTTCTAACATATATCACCAGCTGTGTCACAATGCTAAATTATAGATTTCTTTCACCTGCAAATTTATATTTAATCTCGCTCTGGAGACTAAGATATCTGTTTTATTCTCTGAAAAAAATGCAGTGAATCAAAGCAGAGTGATTTGGATCATACTTATGCAAGACTTGCATTTGCATAACAACATTGATCCATAGAAATGATTCCCAATTTATCTTCCCTTTTACCCCACCCCCACCCAAACCTAACGTAAACAGGTGTTTAAAACAACTCAGAAAACAACTATAGATCACTGTTCTTGCAGGTCTGGGTTGATAGTTCCAATCAAATGAAAGTGAAGAATAGTGTAATAGCATAGATAAAACATAATGCAACCACACCCTTGTTTATGTGAAGGGTTGATCATATTTTCCTAATTCAGGAATATAACTTCATGAAAATGGCCAAACCATACTGTATACGTGCCTTGAGTCAACCTTTAAGAAGTGGGCAATGATTTGGGGTGTCTCTATTTTCCACATTGTTATTACTATAAGTAATATAAGAGCTGATAGATCAGCTAATCACCTTTCAACTTACAGAGGAAAAAAACAGTTCACAAAGTTTGCCATGAAGAGATTCTCTGGGAAAAGAACAACTAATTTTGTTTTTTCACAGTGCCTGCTAGTTGTGCGACTAAAAACAGACTTGTGTAAATTAATATGAGATTTTAGTTGGGGAAGGCACAGCTTGAGTTTGTGGAGAAGCTCTTACACTTACGTCTTATCAGCAATATGGTTTTCTGTTTTGCAATGACAAGTTTTTTTCTCTGTCTCATTTTAGTAAAAAGCCCCGCTGTTTCCTTCCCACATACAGCAAGTGTTATGTCCCCCTAGGCTACAATATTAAACATCCTGACACACACTTGTTTCAGTTCCCTTGATGGTACTTTAGACTGGAATGGGTTTACTGGGTTTACTCCAAGCTTCAGCAGCATAATGTGTTGGAGCTTTTTCCCCCACACAGTATAATTAACATCTAAATTTTTAAAAGAACAAGGAACAGGCCAAAAGTTGATGGTTTCATTCCAAAATAATAAAGCGCTGTTTTAAGATTTAATGAAACAGCAGCATCACTCTCCACATTTCTCTTATTAAATGAACTTTGTTATTTATTCTTCTAAAGAGACAACCACTTTAATGAAAGCAGTGATTATGGAAGAAATGATACAAGTCTCACTCTCAGACTGAAATACTGTAGTTGCTTTAGTTCATATACTGTTGCTACAGCAATAATATATTGTGGTTCAGGAAATCTAAAAGAGAAACTCAAAAGAAAAATATCCTTCGATCAGGACATGTAACTGAAAGAAAAACACATAAGTCTAGATTTAAGTGCAAGTTTATTAACTTAATATGTAGGAGGCTGTATCTGCCCGAACTCTCTCTCATACCAGAGATTTAAAAGTAGTCACTTCAGGGAAACAGGGTTTTCAACAAATAACCAACAGATTGGAGCAGGCCTTTTTCAGTCTGCCTAAAGAATCCAATTCACTTCTGAATCCTCATGCTCACTTCCTTCATGAGAGATATGGACACCAAAGAGGGAGCTTTGCCTGTGGAGATTTCAGTTTTCCTTTTCCTTTGTTTTTTTTTTTTTTGAAGATAATGATCCTCCACTCATATTTCAGTCCTTTTTTATCTCTAGGCATTAGATCTTTCCACTAGTATCCACTTCAGACATCATACAAATTGCAACCCACTAACATTCATTTGACACCTTAATACATCAAAATGACAGGACAGCTTTGAATTCCAAACATCTTTTCTTGCTCCTCCAATAGCCAGCTGGAGATGGAGAAACCCCTCCCCTATTATGTTTTTTAATATGCTTATTTTAAAGCACGGGAGTGGGGGTCATCTCATCCTAAGCATATACTTACATAAGTCCTGCCTTAATTGTTCTAAAGCATGGGCATTCAAGTGATGATCTAACCAAACTTCACTTTGATGGGAAAAGCACTTTTGTTAGCACAAGACACATCACATTTTTTAAAGACGAATTGTTCAATCTATTTAACTACTTAAGTTAGAAGTAGGGTTGAAGTGATGTTTTAGCTCTGATGGTCCAGGAAATACATGAGAGGCAAAGGCTATTTCTTGTGATACTATTTTTTATTTTATTGAACCACCTGCATAGATATTACCAGTAAAAGACACCACCAAAAATTCTTTCTTGTATATTTCCTGGCCCAGCATGGCTACAATATCACAGCAGCCCTATTACAGTGTGGGGAATATTGAAATTTGTCATTTGCAATAGAAACTACAGAACATGAAGAAAAAAGTAACAGGATACACAGAAATATCTTCCTAAATTTTTGCAAGAACCATAATATCACCCTCAGGGGATTTACCATCTGGAACCCTGTGTCTAACACACCAACTCCAAATATGATTATGCACTTTTATCCAATAGAAGATATCACAATAAATAAATAAACAAATCTCCTCCTCTTAAGAAAGGATTGATCCACAACCATAATTACATGGTTCAAGAACAGAATATTACACAACAGCAATATAGCACCATTAAGTATATTTCATGTAGACAAAGGCTATCTTACAATATAGTGCATTTTTTGTTTTGGAATCTACAAATTATTCAGCAATGTGATATCTAATTGCCAAGGTCAATATTCAGAACTGTAGAATATTTTGACTGTAGAGATTCTCTTCTGCCCTAGATAGTTGTTTACGATTAAGACCTGGATCTAAATCTCAGTTACCTGTAACTGAGGCTTTTCATAGCTTTCAAAAAAGTCAGACTGGACCTTTACTTAATAGTGGTGTTTATTAGATTACAGCACCATACATATTCACAGCTGTTTAGAGCCAATGAAGGTATACTTTCCCTGTAAAGACTGTACTGCAAGGTTCAAAGCCTGTTATATCTGTTGTATTGCTAATATAATTTACTACCACCTGGTGAGAGGAGAGATCCTTCAGTCTTTGGAGCTTCCCTGTGGAAAGGGGATCTCCAAGGACTGTGGAAAGATTCAGCTGTGAAAAGGTAACCTGAATTATGTGGTAGGTTTACCTGGGGTAGATATATCATGTAGTCACATTCCCATTCATTATTCAATGAAGGTTCTTCTTGTACTTTTTTTTTTACCAAATCATGGGAGGAAAAATGGAGACCAGAGGAGCTATTCAATAATCCCACAGTACTTAAAGTATTTGCTTAGCAAGTAACCTCCTTTACCACAACTTTATTATTTTCTTCTAAGTGTTTAATAGAGCTATTGTACCTCTTCTGCAGTCAGCAACTTATTTGGACTAAAAAAACAAAACCAAACAAAACACATAAAAACAAATTTTAAAAAGTACTAATATGTACCATATCTAACATTAATACTTTTTATCAGAACTAAAGTTGCTTCATAGCCTTAGCACAGCTTTTGTGTCCATGTGTTTAATTATATTTCTCTTACAGTATTGTACTCCTCAGCAGAACATTCCTACTATAAGTTATGTGTATTACATTTGCATTTACTTTATATTTTAATTATTTTTTTTAATTAGGGGCAAATGGCATTAATTCTTTAACAATATTAGTGCTGCATATACAATTACATAGTCTAATGTTTTCAGACTATTTGGAGATTTAATTGCTCTTAATTTTTTCTAATATATTTTTGTATACTCTGGGCATATCTACATGAGATGTTTACTGTGGAACTGCCTAATTAGATCTGCAGTAGAATGTCACCATCTACACTAATTAACTCTGCTGTAAATTAGTATTTGTAAACACAATGAAGAGGCTGATGAGGCTGGCTGGGGCACAAGGATGCTTCAGTGTGGGGGCTATCTACTGGGTAGCCCCACATTGAAGCACCCTCATTCCCCAGCCAGTCCCTCTGCAGCATGGTGAGCTAGGTTGGAGTCACCTCACACTGGCAGACTTACCCCCGAGGATCCCTGCCAGCTGGGGCTGCTCTGGCCCTGGCTTAGCATACTATAGTCCTGGGCACAGGTGCAAATGGTGCACCTAGAGTTTATTGCTTTGTGCTAATTGTAAGTCTAGATGTAGTCAGTAGCCATGTCTACATGAGACGCTGATTGTGCAGTTGTTACTGCACTATCATTTCATAGTCATTTCAACAAATATTAAATAACTTCACAGTAACTAAAGTTACTGTGCAGTCTTACTGAAGAATGGCTTTTCTATGACAATGACTGCACAGCAGCTTGTGATTACTGTGCAGTAGCATATTATATTTGCTGCCACGTGGCACTACTGTGCAGTAGTCACAGGCTACTGCATAGTCAGCATGACATGTAGATCAGCTAGTGAGATTCTATTTTGAAATATGCATGCTTTAACATAGCACCATTAATTAATTAAAGCATAAAGCGCAAAGTGCTATATTTTTACATTTCTTTTTACTTTGCATACAATAAATTTATTTGATATGTACTGTATTTTAGACTTTTTTAATAATGACTGGAGTGTTTTATTTTTAAAAAATCATGTAAGCATTAAGGAAACTTGTTTTAAAAACCTCAAAGTTAAGATTCATACAGTTCCTTCTGGATGTGGTGTTTATTTTCATAGGTGGATTGCATGGGAGTTCATGCGGTTGGTGGGTGGGTTTGGGGAGGTGATGACCACAGATTAGTGTAGGGATCCCTGGCTTTGGGGAAGGGGGTCTTTTGGGGTGTTTCAGGAGTGAGGGGATTAGTGGTTTAAATGCTCACCCTGCTGTAATTCAGTACCAAAGACAGTGGCAGAGTGGATTGGTATGTGGCTAGAATTTACTGGCAATTTACTAGGGCTTAATTTGTTGTAAAAGCTCAAACATTGATGCAACATTTTAAAATAAACTATTTTAAATATAATAAACAATTTTAATTTAATGAGGATCAAACCCAGTCACATGTACATGTGTCCATCATGTTTCAAGCAAAGAAAAAAACAACCCTCCCCACAAAAAAACCCAAAAAACCCAATAACAGCAACACCAGAGACACTGTATGCCCTGAAAAGTTTAGAACCAAACTTTCTATTTGCTGTACTGGCAGTAGTTTGCTTCTGAGTGGATTTTAAATGTATTAGTCAGTTGCACATCTGTATGTTGCACGTCTGTATGCACCTATAATTACCTGAAAAAACACAGAAAAATCTCTAGTACTTCTACTCTTGCAAGTATTAGAATATGCATCTCAACATCCCTTTGTCAAACTGGACTCAGTAGAAATGATAACACAAGAATTTTCAAGCATGCAGACTGCCTTTTATTATGTAAAGCACAATTTCTTCTATGTGTGTACAAAGAGTACAGGCAAGTAGAAGGAAGAGGATTTACAATTTTCATAATAGACAGCCAATGGAAAAATGAATTAACAGCATTTTGGATTCACAAAGCATGGCTGTTAAATTTCCCTTAGTCAATATGTTCTGGATATAAGGATCTTCATAATAAATGAGGTATAGTAGTCACCATTAAGCTGTCAAGCTTTAGTAAATCACTTGCACTGGTATCTAATTTATTGAAAAACGAAGATACAGTGCTTTTGCAGACAACCCAGTGAAGTAACTTGGTAAATTCTAGTATGTGAGAGAGAAAGAAACTCATTCCCACATAGGCTGATAGGAAAAGTTAAGAAAGCATCCCTCTCCATCCTTTCCAGATGCATTGTACTAAAACAAAAATACTGCAGCTATGGTATCTGGGCAATGCGGTGGCCCTTTACAAAGGAACAAGATTTATTTCCCCTCAGTCAAATTATTATTGCTTGTATTTGTGTAATTGTATGTGCATGTGGCTTCCTACTTTATCATTTCTGCAAATTCACCTAAGACTTGCTACTGACTTCCTTTGTCTCCACTCCATGCAGTGCTACTGCCTTTCCAATTACTTATTTATTTGCTCACCCCTTTGAATAAGTGATCCTTTTCCTCTCTCCCTGCCCCCCGGCTTCCTCATCCCTAGACCTTGGACTAATTTGGTCATTTTGAGCAAAAGAGTCTTCAGGAACCTGTTACATAGTGCTGCAGTCCCAGGAGAATAAATGCAGTTTAAAGCAAAACAAAAGACAATGTATGCTGAAGCCTCTGCTAGACATTAGAGAAGCTGTGAAAAGTCATAGTGGAAGGCTACTGAGAAAAGTCCTTGCTGATACAAAAATTACCAGCTACAATTAAAGAAGACATTAGCCTTCATGCTGTACTACCTGGGATATAAGGATGGGCCCTGTTTCTGCCACCAGCAAATCCTATTACAAAACACTCCACAGGAAATTAGTAGAAATTCAATAAAACCATCCCTTTTGCAGACAAGATTAGACAAACTCATATGAAAATTACTATATTTAGTATTAAATAATACTTACACCTAATAAAAATATGCCTGTGCATTTATTTATATATATGTGTATCTCTATCCATAGGCAGAGTAGGAATTAGGCTTACACAAGTACTAAGTGACTGTGCAGTAACAACTGCACAGTCTACCACATGTGTAGATTCAGCATCTGGGACCCTGGGTGTAAATATTTATACTTACCCCTACCCTCCTCTACTCTACCCTACCCCTTATTTGGTATCAAATTTGGTGGCAGGAAGAAAGGAGGGGTGAGAAGTGGTTGCATCTATCTTCTGGGTTCCAGAGCCATGCCAACGTAGGCTCTGGCAGCATCCACACAGAGACAGTAAGCAAAGAAAATTCACTATGCAAATAGCACACAGCAGAAATGGGGTACAAACACTTTATAGAACCAGGCCTTTTGAAATTGATTCATTTATTTCCTAAAGCTTAAGGAATGGCAAGGACAAATACAGATATTACTGAGTGTATTCTATGTGGAAGTGTGACGGGGGGGCTCCTCGGGGCCGAACCTTCATGGCCCACCCACCTGTCCTTGGGCTGACTGTCCGCCTATTCTTGCCCGCCACGACTTGATCTTAATTGGTTCATAATAGATCTTCCATAAGCAGGAGGCTGCCCATTTGTGCCCCGATGCCAGGGGGCGCTATCTGCGGCTCCTTCCATCCCCATACCACAGCCCAAGCCTCACAGATGGCATGTTGATCTCTCAAATCACTGGACCCCTTCCTGGGCCTTAGTATCGTCCCCTAAGAACCCGTCTATAGTCCACACAATCAGGCAGCCTCTCCACCATCATCTGGGCTACCTCACCCCCCAAAAACCATCTTCCCCTCTCAGGTGTGGTCCCTCCTGAACCTATGGCAACTTGCCCTGGCTCACCTCCAAGCCAGCCAGGACCCCAGGCCTCAAGCTCTAAGCATCGCTCGCGGTGGGCCCCTTGGCCCTTTGGACCCCTCCCTGGGTCCTGGCCCCAGCCTGGGCCAGTCGAGGGTACTCCCATGGTCAGGCAGGCCTCTAGCCCCTTGCACAGTCTAAGTCTCTGGGTCCCCTTTCCGGGCCCTCCAATTCTCAGGGTTACCCACCTGGCAGTGGGGGCAAGGGGTTAAGGTGCCCCATCTCGCCTTCCACCTGGGTGGTAACTGGCCTGGCATTTCCTGGGGGCTTCCGCACCACTGAGAGCCCCACCAGGCCACCCACTCCCAGCAGGGTGCAGGTTTCAGGTCATGCTCAGGACCAGGAGCCTCCTTCCATCCCCTTACAGCTCCCCCATACCTCCGGTGTTCTGCCAGCAGCTCTCTAGCCAGGCAATGCTGCTGCCTCACCTCCAGCAGCCGAACTGCCTTTTTTTATATGGCTCCCAAAATGGCTCAAGCACCTGGAGGCTGCCTTAAAGTGGCAGGCACACCCAGTGCCCTGCCACAGGAAGATATAGCACTGAAGTAATAGAAATCATAGAGAAGTAGGGCTGGAAGGGACCTCTGGATGCCATGTAGTCCACGCCTCTGCCTGAGGCAGGATTATCCTTTTCCAAACAATCCTATACAATCCATAATCTCAACTCTTCATAAAATTGCCATCAAACCTGACACAACACAAGACATAAAACCCCAACCTGCCACAGGAAAAGCAAGGGGATCACAGCAGCCCCTCTTCTGTTAAAGGTTGTTGATAAAGGTTCAAGAGATACTGGGTAGAGGGCCTTACCTCCTGCTACAGGGGAAGGCAAAAATCATCGTAAGTTGTACCAACCTGACCATGTAGTAAAAATCTTTGCTGACCCCAAATATGGTGATTGATCTGTCCTTGAGCAGAGGGGCAAGGCTTTCCAGCAGAAACACTGGTACATCCCAGTCAAAACCCCAAGCTTTGGTTGCAGGCAACACCCAATGTCTCTGAGGAACATTTCAAAACAACCTGGCACATGTAGCAGAAGGCGGGGAGGGTGGTAGTCCACAAAGTCCACAAACCTAGGAAATAACCATAGTAGAACATAGGCATAGCTATGCCTATAACATCCTGGACCAGTGGCCATCCAAACTGTTTTGAACACTTCCAGTGATGGAGAATGCACAAATTCCCTAGGCAGTTTATTTCACTGTCTCACTATTCTAACAGTGAAACATTTTTTTTTCATAGAAGAAAGTTCAGAAATTATTGAACTGATTCACAAAGAAGTAATAAAAACTGGCAGAACAGGAGTGACAATATGATAACCAGAGAGAGGCAGAGCTGTGAAGGGTGTTGAAAAGAAAGACAGGAACCTAGTACTTGATGCATTTGAAGACTCAGAGGAAGGGCTTAGGGAAATATGGATAATATGATAAAAATGAGAGTGAAGTTCAGATGTTCTTTAAACAGTTGCATTTCTAAAAATGTGAAGGAGAAGGACATGACTGAGGTGAGTAAGGTGAGAAATATCTAAGCTTGGCAGGATTTGATTATCAACAGGCATTGATACATATTGATTTCACCTGACATTCACAAACTGGGGAAAAAATATTTCTGGGGAAGAAATTTACGTAAGGAGATGTAAAAAATCATGAATTGAATCACTGTCCCTCAAATCGGCTGAATCCAAAGCAAAGACTAGTTGCTTTGCACAGGCTTAATTAAGAATTCAATTTTCAAAATATAAATGGAAGAACTACCTGTAAATACAACATTTTATTCAACAAAATAAAGAATAGATATTTTCACAAAATGCTCCCTGTAAATATCCTAACATTTTTATTTGTCTTATTTTCTTAATTCTAGAATGATAAATTAGAACTCTAATTACTCAGTTCTTGGGCCTTAAAGTTTTAAGATCTTAAAATTTATCAGGCTGTATTTGGGGAACCCTTTATTTAAATTTTTGGAGACTAAAAAATTCATATTTCCAAGTTCATATTTCCATGGGACATGGGAACTTTGAAACAAGATAAGTGACACGGGATTTTATAATACTTAAAGTAGTTATCCTTTAAACAGTGTACCAGTCTTAAACTCTTAAAAGTATAGTATTTCTCTAGTCTGTTATAATGGATTGTGATAGATGCCTTTATGTACTTAAACAGTGTATGCTTATCCTTTAAAAAAATATTTTCACAATTCACTGCAGGGTGGCAGCCTCTATGATATTTTGGTATATGATCCTACTCTGAACAGTTAGCAATGGTTTCTATTTGAACCCAAACTGATTTCAATAAAAATTTGAGTGTATTGCTTCCATCTGTGAAGAGTTGTTTACAGGATATGGATTACTGATATGCTTAAACCTTTTCTTATTGTTACTGTTCTGGGGTTTAGAATAGGTTAAAGGGAAGGGACACAAAATTCCTAAATCTTGCTGCTAATAAAAACCATTTTTCACATTTATGTTATGTTATGTCCATTATTTCAGTAGGTTGTGAAGCACTTGGCATCTTGCATTAAATGCCATTTAGTTCATCTCACTTTATTTCCTTTTTGTGCTTTTAGTTTCCATATGATGAAATCTTTAAATGCTCTCTAATGGTATAAATACCCTGGTTTATCAGAAGGTTCCCAAAAATATCTTTCTGAAGGTGTTCCCAACATAGGCAAAACTGAAACATCTAAGCATCCCATGTTGTGACAAGAAATTAGCTTCAAACAAAAATACAGTACCTGAAAATTTGTTCTTAGCAGTGAAGTATTTTGTGCCCTATTTACATTGTGAAGATACCTAACCACACTGAAAAATTAACTTGTTCTGTGTAATTTGGAAAAAAGGAATATAAAGTTATTTTCTATGTGTAAAGTACTGTTCTCGATTTCCATGGTAATAGCTGTGAATTGTTAAACAAAAGACTGCAAAAAATGATCTGTAAAGAGCTTGGGAACATTACTGTCCCTTAACAACCAATCTCAAACCATTATTGTTGAGGATTCTTTCCATTTACATCAGATGAGAGTCAATTTTTAACAGATAGTTCCATGACACTATATTTGTGAAATGTTTGATATAGAGAAATATAACTTTTATTCAATCAGCTAAACTATTTGAGCATTTTCAATGCTATATTCAAATTCAAAAGGCCTAGAACAAGAAAGAATGGCTATAAAATATTAGCCTTAATTTGTAGGTATCCTGATGCATAGGATGATAATGCAGATTAAATGAATTTGGTAGATGATGTTAAATAGCCTGATGGTAACTAATGGCTTTGATCTTTAAAGCTATTTCTCATCTAGATAGTTCATACTAAACATAAGTCATAGGAAACTATGAGAAACAACCCTGCAGGTATTTGCATTATGACTTGTCTATATCCCTGTATCTCTGCTTAGCTTACTTGCACACCTGTAAATATCATAATTTCCTAAATTATTTTCCTTAATTGTCCAATATTACAAGCACTTTTATCTGCAATGCTTTGGTGAATCTGTAATCCCTTTTAAACTGTAGAAGGGAACTTTTTAAAATGTATCGATCTTGGGAAGGTCTCCCTAAGTATGCTCAGTGGGGATATGCCTATGGCTGGCAGCCACTTTCAGTGTACCACTGAAGTCCAGGGGAGCGTGTGTGAGCTCTGATTTCTAGCTAGTAGAAAAGTAAAAGAAAAGCAGTTTTTTCACAGGAACTGAAGTAGAGGGGAAATTTGAAAGATGTTTCTCAAGGCCAGAGAGGCATTCATTCTGCTTGGGATGCATCCTGATGCCTCTATTGGGAAGAAGAAATAACACAGTTTCAATACATCCAATCAGAGCCTCCAGAAAAAAGTGGATTAAATCTCCTTCAAACCAGACTCAGAATGCAAGGAGTATCAGGGATGGATGGTAGCCAGTTATCAGGTTATTTGTTACCAAGAAGAAATACCATGTATTGTATTGTAATGTAATGTAATGTAATATAATATGTCTATCTGTCTGTAACTTTTTACTTGCTCTATGATTGGCTGATGGAAACAGCCAATCAGAGTGTTCCAAGCATGGGGGCATGCCACCATGATTCCAAACCCCCCCACCCTGCTCCCTGCAAGGGGCAGAACAGTGGTGGCATATGGTGTTAGGTGATAGCTCTTCATCTCAGCCCCCTCCCCTTGTCAGTCTTGATGGGCAATTGGCTAGTTATATAATATAATATAATATAATATAATATAATATAATATAATATAATATAATATAAGCCTTAATCTGTCTCTGTGTCTGTCTGTCTGTCTGTAAAGCTTTTGGCCAACTGTGCATGCGCCGCCAAGAGTATAGGCACTAATTGGCTGCACGGGCCCAAGTTTGAGCTTCTGTCGGGGAAGTTTGTGGCAGTGGCAAGCACACCTCATCTGCCCAAGCAGTGGGGCTTCCTGATGCCTCCCTGCCTAGGGCAAACGGGGTGTCATGGTGGTGGCACCACCCTCACTGTCCCTGATGACTCCAAAACAGCTGACAGGGAGGGGGAGGTGGCAGCCAGGGAGGGAGGAAGAGGAGTAGGGTTGGGGAAGTTGTGTGGGCCTTACAACCTATGAATCTATATATATAAAGACCAATAAGAATATATATAAAGACCAGTAAGGGCTGTCCAATGCCAAATGCAAGCTGGAAGGGTTTACATCACATACATATTCCCAGTCTAGCATCACATTTTCCTCAGTGAATGAGTAAAAAAAAATACCCAAATTATTTATACATACCATGTATATATGGGTGATTTTTAATTTTTTCAAGGTTTGCATTTGTTGTGTGTTGTTCATGTATTGTGTTTGTCATAATAGGAAAAAGATAAATGTAGGGGGTTATTTTTTGGTTTTTCTACCTATTCACCAAGGAAAACACTAGATACTAGCCTGGGAGCTATGTATGTCAGATAAACCATTCAGGCTGTGCCATCATTGGACAACCCTTACAAGCCTTCATATTGAGAATGATATACTACATACAATAATTATTAATGTATTAATAGTATTATTTTCTATTAATAGTATTAATTTCTATTTCACCAAGATTTTAATTGCCACAGAGTTATTAGCATCAAGCTATAATATACTTTGTATGAGAAATAAAGTATGATTTATGAAAATTATAACCTTTAGTGAAGGTTATATGGCAAGAAGACATAAACTAAAAGGAAAAGAACTATTAGCATGTTTTCTATGAACTTAGAAGCCACCATAGCTCCTTTTACTTATTCCAAGAATTGCCAGAGATAAAAGCTACAAAAATAAAGTGAGCACTAGTGCACTAGAAATTTCAAGGTTAGCTACAGAACAACTGAATGATAGGGCCATAGGAGAGAAGCTCAATGAATTAGTTGCATTAGTTTTTACTGCAGAAAATACTGGGGAAATCCCCACATCAGATTAGGTCTTCCTAAGATGTCTGAAGAGCTGACAAGACACCAAAAGGAGTTTTAAACAAATTGAAAATATAAATAATAAGCTGCCAGGACCAGATGACATTCAAACAAGAGTTCTGAAGGAATTCAAAGGTGAAATTGCAGAACAGTTGGCCTGTAATGTAGCCTGTTGTTACAAACAGCCTTTGTGCCAGAGAACTGACTCATTGCCAACATAACAAAGAGTCTTCAAAAAGGGCTCCAGAAGTGATACTAGGAACCACAGGCACGGAGTCTCATTTCCATATTTTGTTAGTTTGGTCAAATTTATAATACAGAATGAGATCAGCAATCACATGAAATAATATGATCTGCTGAGGCGAAGACAACAGGGCTTTTGTGAAGGGAACACTTACCAAGCTGCTGGACCTCTTAAGGGATTTTGACAAGCATGTAGACAAAGGGATCCAGTGGGTATAATATATTTGGATTTTATGTGAAGGTCCCTAAGAAAGTTAAAAAAAAATAAATTTCCACAGAATTATAGAGAAGGCTTTTGTGGATTGAGAACTAGTTGCAATATAAGGAGCAAAGGGTAAGGATAAAGTATCACGTTTCACGATGGAAGGAAGTAAAAAGTGGGATCCCAATGAGATCTTTGCTGAGCTCAATTTTCTTCAACATTTTTACTGATGGCTTAGAAATGGGGTAACACAGTGAAATCTCCAAGTTTGCAGATGTTACTAAATTATTCTGGGTAGTCAAATCCCAAGTGGATCTACAGAAAGATCTTACTGAGCTATGTGGGTGGGCAAAAAAGGCAGCTGAACTTCAATGTTGACAATTGCAAACCCATATGCAAAGTCACACAATGCTGGGTTCTAAGCTAACTCTTACGACTCAGTAAAGAGACCTTGGAGTCATTCTACATAATTCTCTAAAAATATCTTCTCAATGAGAAGCAGCAACCCAAAAAGCCAACAAAATGTCAAGCATCGTTAAGAAAGGAATCAAAAACATAACGGAGAACATCATCATGCTCTTATATAAAACCATGGTGTAATCACACCTCAAATACTCTGTGTAGCTCTGGTTTTCACATCATAAAAAGGAGGTAGTAGAATTAGAAAAGGTAGAAAGGCAACCAAAATGATCAAGAATATGAAGGAGTCACCATACAAGGAGTGACTAAAAAGGCCATGACTCTTTCATTTGGGAAGGAGAAAGCTGAGGGGGAGATATGACAAAGGTCTGTAAAACCATGAATGTTGTGAACTAAGTGAAAAGGGAACTGTTATTCACTAAGTCTCAGAATACTAGATCTAGGGGGGCACCCACTGAAATTAGTAGGAGACAGGTTTAAAAATAAAATAAAATACTTGTTTTAGTATGTAGTTAAATTGTGGCACTCATTTTCACAGGAGGTTGTAGAAGCAGATCGTATAGCCTGGTTCAAAAAGGACCTAGAAAAATTCATGGGTAGAAGATCTATTAACAACTACTAAACAGAATAGTCTGAGATGTTCTGTCATCCCTAAACCAGTGATGGTCAGGTACAAGTAGACAGTTTCTGATAGATCACTCCAGATATACTGGTTCTATGTTCTCCCTCTAAAGCATCCACCCCTGCCACTGTCAGAGATGGACCATTGGTCTGACCTACTATGACACTTCTTATGCCCTTATTACTCTCCCTCTGGGTTGGAATAGCCACATCTGACTACATGTATGGATTGACCAAGAATCCAGATCCATTTTTAGAATGGTGGAAATCTTGCTTGGAAAAGGCCATTAAATGCTCTTCAGAGCACTTAAATATATATTTGTTTTCATTTTATGAAAATATTGCTATGTTAAAATAAAGAAAAAATAGATAAATATAGAGGAAACATGTTATGATCATGATACAATACAAAAAGAAATACTAAGGAAGTTGTTTCATGCAATTAATTAAATGTTCTTAGAGATATTATCAGAGAAATTGATGATTCACATCTTGGGCAGTGTTCAGTGCCTCCTGGAAAAGGTATGGTGCTTTCAGCTCCTATTAATTTCAACAAATACTCAGAATCTCATAGTTAGATCCTATAAAAGTTAATATGGGTTTGCAATGTAGTCTTAGAAACAATTTGGAAATTATTGCTACCTTAGTTCCTCAATTATTGCTTTCTCCACCCAACCCTCAAATATGTCAACATTTTGTTAAAAGAGCAATGTACATTTTTAGATTTGTGTGGACTGAATTTGTGTTGTACCTAATGAAATCTATTTGGATCAAATTCATTTCTCAGAGATCATGTTGCAATTTAAGAATATTTGACATTCATGTCCCACTTTCATTTATTCTCTATAACCATCTTTGGCTGGAATAATTTTAGGCCCTGAGCCTGAAAAACATGTATGTGCTTAATTTTACAGACTTGCAGAATCCCACTGCAATCAAAGTAAGCACATTCAGAACCATTCTCAGAAACAGAGCCTTAAATTAGCACTGTTTGTGAAACAATGCGTTCAAATGCTATCACTATCCATTTAAAAATAAAAAATAAAAAAACCCCTTGCATTAAGCTCTTACAGCTAATATATGACTTGGTTAATAGTTGTAGAATACTACTTAGTGAATTATTATTTCATTATTATTGCATGATCATAGGTATAATCCCATGATTCATATGCAACCTGACATGAAATCCCTTCTATAATGGCTTTGTTCCCTAGTGATAAAAGAATGATTAAACTTCAATTGCATGGAAAATAAGAAGGTTCTTCTTTTTTCTTTTTCTTAAAAAAAAAAAAAAAATAGGTTGTAAAAGTATCAAAACTTGAATAAATTCCAGCAGTTTTTGGAAAAAAGCCCAATCCTACTTTAGCTGATGTCAGTGGAAGTATTGTCAATCACATCAATGAGAGCCTGATTAAACCTAATCCTTGGATTACCATAGGAGTAAGAGTTTATGTATTAATAATTAGGGCATTTCCTCATCTATTCTTGCCAGGCATTATAAACTTCCAATGTTGCTATATATTTACTAAATAAATCAGAGAAGTCTCATGTCATGTCGCAATGTTATGCATTATTGGCCCTTTATATCTTCAACTGTATGCCAAGAATTAGAAAGCAAATTGTAAGAAATAAAAGTGCAACAATTTTCATTCTTAAAAGTAAAATTAATTATCTATCAATACCTGAAACTCAGGCCCATCTACATGTTACATTTAAAGAGTGATTAACCAGTTAATCATGTCTTAAATGGTTACCCAGCCACACAATCAATTAATGGTGTGATGTAAAGAGAAATAATCTATAAAGTTATTCCACAAAATATAGAATATATGGAATAACTGTAGGTGCTTCCTATCGTGCCATTATTTGAACATGTGGCCAGAGCCTTGTCAGCTGACTGGAGCTCCCATCTTGGGAAGGAGAAGGGAGGGCTGTGCACCCCCAAGACTGGGAGCTGCCAGCTGATTCTGGCTCTCAACCTCCATAGCTGCGATCTCCACCAGCTGAAAGGGCTCCCATGGGGGCACACAAAGCACCCTCACCGCTGGAAAACTCCAGCTGATGCCAGTTTCCAGTCATGGGAGAGCTTCATGAACCCTTATGGCTGGTACCCCATGACCTTTGGGGTGCCCCTGCATCTAGGAGGCTGGGTCATTTAATGGGGCTCCCAGCCACAGGAACTTGCTTCTTTCTGGTGCAGGGAGAGACCAGGATTGGATTCCACTGCACTTTTACCTGCACCTGTACAGGGACTCTCAAGGGCTCATGAAATGTTTCCAAAAATGTAGTCAATTCTTCATATATAATGTAGTATCTGACCAAAGACAAAAAGGACTGCTTGAAATTGCTACAGGATTGAAAACATAGTACTTCACTTCATTAGAAAATGCAGGTATCCCTTACACATTATTCATTTAAAAAGATACTATAATTAAAAAGACTAATATCCCCAAATTGCCTAAATGTGATGTTCCCTCATTCAACAAATTATTTTAGCAAAATACTATGAATGATGAAAATGAAATCAATGGACATGTTATTTCTCACAATGTTAGTTTTGTGGAGGAATATTGGTTATGTGCAGCAAGAGTCAAGTACATAGGTTGATGCTTTAATCATGTTGGATAAAGTTATAACCACTAGTTTCCTAACAGTAGATCTATATCAGAAAAGCATAGGAATCATTACAGATCTCATACCCCAGACTCTTGCATTGGTTGGAGACATAATCAGACAATGAAAGAGGAAAAACCCTATAAGAAAAAGGGGTAGAAGGGTCTGATGGGGAACACAGTTGAAATCCCTTTGCAACTGATCCTTCCCTGCTACTGGCAGCTAGAGGAAGAAAGGAGTTGATTGGCTCTGGGCTCCTCCTCCACAGACATTTAAGCATTTGCTCCACAGATTCAAGTTTTTTTAATCTATCCAACCATAGCCCCTGCCTTTGTTTGTTGTAGAAAACCTGTTTTTAGAATGGTGTAGGTATGATCTATCCTGATTTGGGGGTTCAAGAAGGAATTTTCCTATTGGAGTCAAAGCTGGAAAAAGTCCATGTTCTTCATATAATCTATTGTGTCAGGTGAACAGCTTCAGGACCCAAAATGTAATATTTAGTCACTTATAGGACTGTTTTGTTCATTATAATATATGGCCAGGATCACTGGCTATGAGTTGGGAGGATACGTGCCCGCCAGATTACTATGTCAAAAGCGGGGCACAAGTGTGGGACTGCAGCCTGGCTGAAGCCAGTACATGGCAGCAACAGCAGCAGTGGTGGTTTGGTATGTCCATCCACTGTGGCAGCAGCGTGGAGTTGTGCTGCTGCACTGGCAGCAGTAATGCATTGCCTATGACTGGGATCTAATATGAATAAAAAAATAAAGGGCCAGCTTCAAGATACAGAAAAAAGACCCTGGATTTTACTTATGATCTTCATGCCTATTGGACAAAGGAAGTCTTAAGGAAGGGACTACTTGATAAAGCATAGCTTTTGATCCCCTGTGTTGTCATCCTAACAAGGTAAGTTGAGTACTGTGGATAGAGGGATGAGTGCCTATGTTAAGCTGTGGGATATATAGTAGGAGTATTTTAACCCTTACATAGTGTACTATGCATTTAACAAATGGATCCAATCTCAATACAATTGCAACCTGTATGAAACCTTGCCTTGTATCTTCAGTCACCCACATGTCTGGATCCAGCTATTCTGAGCTGTTTCTGAAGAGGTCATTGATATCCTTACCAACAGTACTTATGTTAGGGTGTGGTCAAAAACTGATTAAAATTAGCATGAACAACTCTCAGGAACATTTGTTCATATTAAAGTTAGCATGTGCTGAGAGCAATAGCATGTTGAAAGTTAATACCCTCTTTAACATGCATAGCTCAAACACACTGCTAGAGGGCTGGCAAGCAGAGCTGTCAGATCTTCCCTGTGCCTGCCCAGTTTGCTGGCTTTCTAGTGCCATATAGACTCCAGGCCCCTGCTGGCTAGGATCAGTCCTGCATCAACTTGCCTCAGGCCCACATGTCCTGGACTGGATTGGGCCAGGCCCCTACTGGAGCATACTTGGTGCATATCAGGCCCTTGATATGGGGCCAATAGGGGTGCCATGGGCTTGACCTGGCACACAGGGAGCTTCTGAAGTTGTCCAGCAGCTCCCTACCCATGTATCTACCCCTCTTCCATTCTTCCTGCCCTGACCCCCACCTGCTTTTTCAGGGAGCTGCTAATAGCAGCAAGGCCAATGAGGGAAGTGTTGTGAATAACCTCGAGCCATTTTCCTAAAGGCATGATAAATGGCCTCGAGCCATCCTCCCAAGACAGGATACAAGGTAAGACTGGAAGATTGTTTTGTGAATTATGCCCATCTGCAGTGATAAGGAGGAGACAGCTGTACTAGGCAAGGGGCCTCGAAGACAAACAGCAAAATACA
>JAGPOW010003316.1:135118927-135146850 GCA_030014935.1 Caiman crocodilus
TTTTAGTATAAAAGATGCTTAGAAATAGTTTTTGGTGTGCTTGCTACCTTGCACCTTTATTGCTGGCAATAAAAGCTTTTTCTTTCAAACTTCCACATCTTGGTATTGATATTGGCTTGCATACTGGGTGAACGAATTCAGACTTGGGCTGGGGCATAACAGAAGCACAGGCTTCATCGGGGCAGGTAGGGAATTGTTGGGCTTATCTGCCTCCCTCTTGAAGCTGCCAAGCAGGTCCCACCCACCTGATCACCCCTGTCCCCACCTGATTGTTATCCTCCTGCCCTATGCCCTCATTCCCCTACCCTTTACCCTTCCTTTCCCCTGTTCTTATCCCCTTTCTCCTGTCCATCTTTATCCTGCCCCCACTTTTCTTTGCTGCCCAGCTATTTCCAGCTGTCAGTCCAGAGGAGTAGAGTCCTGATAGCTAGTCCATACCAGAAGCAATACTTCCTGGGATACTGAAAATTGCTGATATTAGCTTTGTGTAGCAGACGGAGATTACTGCAAGCATGAGCTACTTAACGCCAGCTGAAGATAATCCTCACCTAAGGATGATTATTTTTCAGACGGTCACAGGGTACTTAGCTCAGCTTTTTAGATAGTGTGCAGACACTCCCATTGTAAGAGTATTTAACATTTCAAAGGTAATGTGTAACTACACCATTAATTTACCCAAACATGGGCCAACAGAAAATCATATCTTTTTTTTTTTTTTTTTTTTTTTTTTGCCATGGTGTATTTACCATTGTATTGCCATTTAGATACTATCAACTTCATTTCTACTTTGAATGTTGTCTTTAGGAACAAAATCTGAGTGGCATTATAGCTCCAAGTAGAAATATGTATGTGGAATCTAAACTACCAGTGATATTTCTAGAGTGGAGAATGTATGTTACTTGTCACAGATATGCCAATCTCTTTTCCTTAGTCCTTGGAGCTTACAGCTTAATTTTCTACTCATAATTTTCAAACTGAAGAATTTATTTTTCAAGAAATTACTGTGGGCAAAATGAATTTGTAAATGCTGGTGTTTGAATCAGGACTATGGATGCTCTTTTCCTTTTTCCCCTAGAAGTTCTTTTCATATGGAAAGAACTGTCTTTTCAAACATTTTAAGAGGGAAGAACTATTAATACTTTGTATCTATATAAAAAATGTAAAGCTATCCTCTATGACCTTCTTCAGTTCAAATTGTTGATAATGTTTACTGATATCAGGGCACACTTCTAACCTTGAGCTATTATCCATAGCCATAACCTGAACTTTCAAAATTTTAAAAAGTAAATTAATTGCTGCTCACATGTAAATAATCATGTAAGTTACCACATGTAAGTAAGTATAGCTGCTGTATTTTCAGCATGCCAGATCATGGATTTTTTTCAGTTTTAATTGTTGAAATTTTCATAGGTTGTTTACTGAGATAATTTGGGATATTAGTAAATGTACTTACCTTTCCTTCATGTGCACATTATCTCTTACATGATGAGCAAATCTTTTATTTACACTGCAGGTAGAGATTATACTTAGATTTAGATTAATTTGCACTAAACATTATTGATGGTATTTTTTTTTTTTTTTATTAATGAGTATATTCTTGATTCAGACACATTTCCCTGTTGTTTAATCTGGTTTTACTATATCGCCATTTTAGGAACCAATATAGTCTCCTCAGGTAAATTTCTCACTTTGTTGTTACTGAGGAAACTGAAACTCTCCTTATGGATATGAACTTGTCAATTTTGTTTTAATCTGTTCCTTGAGCCCTTGTGTTCCAAAACATATAACCTCAGAATTTTGGAAGCATTAGGTAATATTGACAAAGTTAATAGTGCTTAGTAATGAGACACGCTGTATGAGCTAATTAATAAAGTCTCCTTCTGAAAAGTCATTATCTACTTTTGTTGAATTCTATTTATAACTTAAGTAAGAACAGCATTTTTATTTATTTTGAACCCCTACAGTTTGGGACTCACTACCATCAATTTATGCAATCTGTAATGTTAAATTATACATGTTTGTTTCAAGTAAATGCTTTTGGGGTTTTTTTTAAAGAAACAAAATTATACAAGACTCACAATATTTATTTTTCTTACAATAATGTTGTGTTAGACTTTAATAGTAACTTTTCAAACATAATATATGTAAAAAGATATATATTTTCAATCTCTTTCTACAAATACAAGTTCCTCATTTCATTGATTATATATGCATTACTGTAATAATAAGTATGTTAAGTTGTAATGATTAAGAAGTCAGTTAATGCTAATGAGTTGTGCATAAGCAATCTAGGAAGTTTTTAGAGAATGCTGGGGACAACTTCTTAGTGCCTGTGTTAGAGAGACCAGCTAGAAGCTATGCTCTTTTGGACCTGCTGCTCACAGAAGAGGAAGAATCGGTGGAGAATGTAGTAGTAGATGGCAAGTTGGGAAGCAGCAACCACAAGATGATAGAGTTCAGGATCCTGAAGAAAGGAAGGAAGGAAGGGAATCCGCAGAGTAAGCATTCAGAACTTCAGAAAAGCAGACATGGATTCTAGGAAGCAATGGGCAGAATCCCCAGGGAGGCCTATCTGGGGGGAAAAGGAGTCCAGGAAAACTGGTTGTATTTTAAAGAAACCTTACTGAGGGTATAGGAATTTATTACCCTGATGAGCAGGAACACTAGCAAGAGTGGCAGAAGATCAACTTGGCCTAGAAGGTTATATTTCAATGAGCTAAAACATATTAAGGAAGCTTAATATAAATGGAAACTTGGACAAATGACTAGGGAGGTACTTCTAGTCATTTACTAGTTCTACTGTACTCCTAACAGTATTGCACAAGCATGGAGGGATGAAATCAGGAAGGCCAAAGGGCAATTGGAATTGTACTAGCAAGGAACATGAATGGTAACAAGAAAGGTTTCTACAAACGTGTCAGCAACAAGAGAAAGAACAGGGAAAGTTATTTACTGAATGGGGGAGGCAACTAGTGACATATGTAAAAAATGCTGAAGTACTCAATGCCTTTTTTACCTCAGTCTTCACAAGCAAGGACAGCTCTCAGATTAATGAACCTGGCAGCACAATTTGGGGAAGAGTTGAGAAGCCAATAGTGGTGAAAGAACAGGTTAGGGACTTTTTAGAAAAGCTGGATATGGAGAAGATGGGCTACACCCAAAGGTATTGAGGAATTTGGCTCATATTTTTGCAGGGCTGCTGACCATTATCTTTGAAAACATGTGTCAATTGGGAAAGGTCCCAGATGATAGGACTAAATATACTGTCCAACTTTAATTAAGGGAAGGAGGAGGATCTGGAGACCTACAAACCAGTCAGTCTCCCCTCAGTCCCTGGAAAAATGGAGCAGGTCCCCATTTCTAAGCACTTGATGGAGAAGAAGGTGTTTGAAACACTTAGCATAGATTCACCAAGAGCAAGGCATGCATGACCAACCTGATTGCCTTCTATGATGAAAAGACTATCTCTGTGGATATGGGGAGAGAAATGGATATGATATACCTTGATTTTTGCAAGACTTTGGATATGGTCTCCTACAATGTTCTCACAAGCAAGCTAAGGAGGTGCAGGCTGCATGACTGGACTGTAAAGTAGAAAGAAAACTGGCTGGATCATCAGGCTCAAAGGGTAGTAATAAATAGCCTGATGTCTACTTGGAAGCCAATATCAATGGAGTGCCCAAGTGGTTGTTCTTGAGGTCAGCTTTGTTCAATAACTTTATCAATGATCTGCAAGATGGGGGTAACAGGGAAGCTGTTATCAATCCCTGTTAGAAAATGTGAAGTACCTATCCTGGATGGGAGCATGGAGTGCAGCATGAAAGATGATGCCATCAAGCAGCATCTATCTGAGGAGTTTCTGGAGCTGGTGGAGGAGGAAGATGATTGATCTTGGATGGCTACTTGAACTGGAAGGACCTATAAAAGAAGAAACCATGTGAAGGTTAGTTTTTCTGGAAAGGGGATGGAGGAGCAACTCTAAGAAGTCACTACAAACTACATGGAGGTGTACAGCTTAACAGACTGGGTTTCCACCAGCTCATGGGTAGTAGAACTGTTGACCATGAGAGATCTGTAAGAGTGACAGTGAAGCCTGGGGATCAGAATAGCTGGGAAAACTAGAAGAAAGAAAGGGAGGATAATGAGGAAGACCCACTGGACTCTGCTACGTGGAATAATACAAGGGAGGGGGGAAATCCCCTCCTAAGCCCATTATTGGGTAGAACTAAGGGAGGGGTTACTACATTGATGCAAGTAATTGTATAAAAAAGAGAGACTGTGTATCTGATAACATTAGATGAGAAGATCAGTGGTAGAATAAACCTGCTGGAGGTATAAGCTGGGTGAAATGTTTCTCCATTGTACAGGAGGTCCTGCCTTGCTGTCCCTGGATCATGCGAGTGGTCCTCCTTTGGACCCTCTCAATTCTGTTCACATTCCTCCTGAAGTGCAGGACTCAGAACTGGACTCAGTACTCCAGCTGCAGCCTGACCAGTATTACATAGAGGGGGAGAATCACCTCCTTGGCCCTGCTTGTGTTGCATCAATACATTTCAATAAGGGCAAGTGAACTGTCCTGCACTTAAGATGGAACAATCCCATGAACTGGTGTAGGCTAAGGACCGACTATCCACTGTAATCCCCAGGTCCTTTTCTGCAAAGCTGCTGCTTAGTCAATGAGTGGAATATGAGCCGACAGTGTACCCTTGTTGCCAAAAAAGATAAAGGCCTATTGGGATGCATTACTAGGAGTGTTGCCAGAAAAATCAAGGAAAGTGATTCTTCTTCCGCATTGGTGAAGACGCATCTGGAGTACTGTGTCCAGTTCTGCACACACACACACACACCCCACCAAAGAAAGGATGTGGACAAATTGGAGAGACTCCAGCAGAGAACAACAAATATGGTTAGGGGGCTGGAGTACATAACTTCTGAGAAGAGGATGAAGGAACAGGGTTTATTTAGGCTTTTCAAGAGAAGACTTAGGGTCTGCATCCAGATGAGTAAGCATATGCCTGTTGTGGCATCTCAAAGTAATATGAGAGACCACAGGATGCCTGCCATAAATGACAAAATGTACCCTGCACTGCATATTTGCAGCATGACTCTAAATTTGATACCAGGAAATAGTGGCGTCAAAAGAAAAAGCCCTTGAAAAAAGCAGTGCAGGGTATGCTGGCATACATTTTGCATAAGGCAACTTGAAACATGGCCAGAGGCAATCAGAGGCTGGATCCTCCAAAGAGATGCTCTTGCACCTGGCCAGAATGTCTCTATGCCTGCCATGTGCCCCTGCTGTTCCAGCACACTGACTTAGCATGCTGGGGAAAATAGAAGTGGGTCAAGGCTGGCAACAGCCTCCTGTGGTGCACAGCTCCTGGCACTGGCAGCAGCAGCCAGCCAGGCGATTGGGGTGCTTATGGCCCTCTGTAGGTACAGCCTCATGGTGGCATGGCGCCACCTGAAACCCAGGGCTTACATTTGATGTACAGAGTTGGATCAGCCTGCTACAGCATGCCTGGTGGTGCCAGCAAGATACAGTCAACAGGCAGTTAGGGATGACCTCTTGGGCAACCACCAAGTCAGGCATCAGCTGCAGTGACAAAAGGATCATGACACTTGTGCTGAGGGAGGTGTTATGATCCAGGAACCAATGGTCCCCACCAGGCAGCATGTCAGTTGGCTTGATCAGCTGTTGCACCAGCATGCATTTCATACAGAAAGGTGATATCTTCTCAGAAGATAGCTCTTTTTGATTTTCTGAGCCAGAGCCTATCTGCATCATAGGTGCTCAGCAGCCAAAGCCCATACAGGCATGCCTGGAGGGTGTACAAAGGAGGACAGGCAAGCCAGAAGAGCAGATAAAAACACCAGAAATGAGTGAACATGCAGGACAGGGAAAAAATGGGCTTACAACCCACCAGCCTGTGAATCAAACAGCAAGTGCCCAACATCACCTGCAGTCTTGCTCAAGTGAAAACTATAACACTGAATCTCTGGAGTGGAGTGCAGCACCGCTCCTGCAGCTTTGGTGGAAAGCATGAACACCTCAGGTTCTAAGAATCTTTTGTGAACGCACTGTGAAACCTTCTGGGGTTGCTTGGTTCAATCAAGAAACTCAATAAGGTGCTCAACGGAGTAACCAGCACAGGGAAGTTCTGCAGAAGAAGAAACAGGTCCCACCTCTGGGATGGAGACCTTCTTTATAGAAGGAGGCACTGTAGTTGCATCAGGGAATGCCACCTCCTGAGGCAAGACTTCTATCAACTCATCCTCAGAGGCAGAATCAAAATCTGACCCTGAGGAAGAGGAGCTATAAACATCCTGCACCAGGGGTCACCGAGGCCTGGGCTGGGGGGGGTGTCTCAGCATCAGCATTAGGCCCTGTAAGACAAGTATCCTCTAAGTGGTCCTGGGGATTGGGATGGTGGGGACAGACACATCAGTCCCTGATTTCTTGGGAGAGGCACTCTCCTGGGCTGGGCACTCCTGCTCCCAGAGCCGCTTGTGGCTTCCACAGGGCTTAACTTCCATGGCAACCTCATCAGGCTCAGGGAGCTAAGAGGTGGGGAGAGAGCTAGCAGACCTCACCTGGCCACCACTCCTGCCCCCAGGCCCTGCCCGACCATTACAGGGCCTGAGGGTGGGGCCAAAGAGGCAGACAGAGGTGGTGGTTCCCACTCACTAACCTCAGTTCACCTTTGAAGTGGCGGGGAGGTATTCAGGGGATGGTGAGGCCTTTTTGGAAGATTCCTTCTGTTTCTGGGACTTGCCCTTCCCAGCAGGAGCCAAGACATCACCTATGGGGGGAGAAAAGGAGGGCCCTGGGTTGATTGCTATGGAACCAGCTGACTCCAATGAAGCAGGGAGCAGTTGGGAGGAAGGCCCATCTCCACCACCAGACAGACATAGCCACAGGCAGCTCTGCTGTGGCTGACTTCAGGCACAGGGTAGCCAGATGGGACCTGCTACCATAGCAAAAGCATGAGGTGTCCCCAATGGTGAGGTAAACCTCATACTGCTGCCCATCAATCATTAAGATGGTGAGTTAGGCAAACCCCAAGCCTCCCTGTCAAGAAGCATAAACATCTGCCATTTAAAGGACAGCACTTGCTGGAGATCAGGGATCTTGCTGTCAAGCAGCAGTCTATGGCCCATCATCATGCCATAAGATCTCAGGTGGTTGGTGAGTTCATCATCCAAGAGAAATAGGAGGACATTGGAGGCTACCACCTGAATGGCCAGTGTGTCTAAGGGCATTGTGAGGCAAAAAATACTTTTGTCAGACACACCTGCTACCACAACCCCACCAAAGCAGGGGAGCTGAAGAAAATGATAGGGACTGAAGTCACCCGGGGAGCATAAAGGACATTTTTTCAGCCTCCATATAAGTGACACCACAGCAGCAGCACACACCTCCACTCCAATAAAGAGAGGGGCATGAAGCCAGAAAGGAAAACTCCCATCCAGAGGGGTAGAAGCCCCACCAGTGAACTGCTAGGAGCTATCTTAAGCCATTCCAGAAAAAAAAAAAAAGGGTTAACCCTGCAAGGAACAGCGAGAGACAAAAACTGGACACAAACAACCAAATGTCAGAGAAAGGAAAGGTGAGCAATATGCCTGGAAGGAGAAGGGAAAAGAATAATCAGCAGAGCGGCTGCTTTGGGGCAGAGGAGGCAGGGGGGCAGGAACAAAATAAACCCAGAGGGAGGGGAAAGAGAGGAGAGGAGAGGGTTACTACAGGTAAAAGGGCTTTAAAAAGGTGAAAAAAAAGACAGGAAAAAGTAATGAAAAGTGGGGAGCTATGTTGAGAAAGGAATCAGACTGTTTGGGGGAGGGAAAACAAAGCAAGAGAAGGAGAAAGGATCACAAAATTGGGGAGAAGGTCTCAGAGCAAACACTCCTGTCAGTGACCATTTTGAAAAGGAAGGAAGGAAGGACAAAACAAAACAAAACAAAACAAACAAAAAAAAACGCAGAGATTTTAAGATCAAAAGGCCCCCTTTATGCATTACACTTAAGGTTGACCACTTAATTATGCTTTAAGTCGTGACCCTGCTACACATTTAACCAGCTAACAAAAATAATAAATCGAGCAAGAAGGTAAACAGCTATTCCATAAATAGGAGAGTGATAACTTGGTAGTTTGTTCTAATTATGCCAATAATGGAATATATGTTCAAGTTCTTACCTGGGGCAGGGAGCCCCATCAATTGAGGGCCTCCATGCACAAAGGTGCACTATTTGCTGTCAACCCTGCAGGTAAGAAGGCTGGCAGTGGCAGCAGTGTTGCCTGCACTGCCCACACTGTGAGCCTCATTCGATGTAAAGCTTGCAGTGGGAGAACTGCTGCCCCCCATGAGACTCAGAAGATGTGGGGCTTACAGTGGGGGCAATGGATGTAGAGTTCACCATTGTTGGCTGCAGGGCTTACACTGCGGGAAATGGGGAAAACACTGTGAGCCCCACAGCTGACAATGCTATCCCTACTGTGAGCCCTACAGCAGTGGTGATGCATAGTGGGTGCACAGGGGTGCACGTACACCCCCTGAGGGCACTTATACACCCCCTGACAGCCATGCTTTCCTGAGCAGGAGGGGCAGGTAAGAGTGCTGGTGCTCTACTCAAGAGCATCGGCCAGGGAGTGGGGGCACCAGGAGAAACAATCCCCGTGGCCTATTGCACCCAGCTGGAACTGCCAGCAGTGTGCCTGGAAGTGGCAGTGGTGTGCCACTTCTGGGTCAGCATGATCAGCCACAGTGAGCCCCCCTTCCCAGTAAGCATGATCTGCCATGGGGGATTCCCCTCCTCCCTCTCCCCTCCCCCCGGTTGCTGACTGGCTGCTGGGGAGGCAAGTACTCCCCTTGACTCAGGAAGCATGAGTCGCCCATGCCCCACAGGCAATATCAGCCATATATATGGCAAGGCAGGAGGTGCTATTGTGTGAATCATTCATTAGATCCTATTGCACCTTTACCTGCATGTGTAAACCCTTAGTAGCAGTATGATCATGAACTTTGAACTCCTTGTATATACCAGGAATAAAATTTAACTTGAGGGTGAATCTATGCACAGTAAATTAGTGCATGGCTTGCTAGTACCTATATATACAGCTACTGGGTTAATAACACATAGCTACCGCACAGTAGCACGAGTAGATGGTGACTGACTGGGAGCAAATCTACTTCCAGTCAGTCACAAAAGCAAAGAGCTAGCATCCTGCCTTGGGAAGAGCCATGTGGCTGTGAGTTTCTCCAACCATGTGACAGGGATACCTCTGTAGCTAGCTCAGACTGGTCTCCAGACCTCTGGCCTGGCCCCTGAGGACTGTACCAGCTGCTGCCTACCCTGGGGCACTGTGCCTCACTGATGTGGGCATAAGGCAGCTGCAGCAGCACCACAGAACCCATCTTTGACACCTGGAGCCTGTGCCTTCAGCTACCTGACCCCCAGGTACTGTGCCCCTGTACTGCAGGCATGTGCCAAATCCCAGCAGCACCCAGAGTCCTTGCCTAAGATCCCAAGGCCCCCGGTAGCAGCTGCAACAGCAGCATCCCCAATGCTAGAGACATCAGCTTGGACTGAGCCAACTGAACCAACTGGACTGAGCAAGAGAGTAGAACTTCAAAGCAGTCTGGGGAAAGGCAGAGGTGCAGTTGCAGTTCGTCCAGTATATCCAGTCAAATCCCTTATACATGAGATGCTGGCCCACATGAAGAGCCCACAGTACAGACCATAGCTACTAGTCCAGGGTTGTCCATAGGACTATGACCTTCATGCAGCAGCTGGACCACATCCTGGCCATGAGGGACCCTGGTCAGGACTTCCAAGTGCACTTCAGTACAAGCAGCTCACCCAAGCCTGTGCTGTGGGTCTGTGCTTATGAAGACTCTCCAGGAGAGGGCCCTGTGGGGCACCAAGAGCAGGACCCAGAGTGGTCCCCACCCTCAGTCTCAGCTGGCAGCGCAGGAAGCCCAGACCAACAACTGTTTCATTAACTCCAGGCGTGCACCCCAAGTTGGACTACCTGAGTCACCTGCCACACACTTCCAGTAATCCCCACACAGGGAGGAGGTCCAGGGGACCAAGTGGATTCCTTGGCTCATACAGCTTCCCCTGGGCTGCATGCCTGAAGCCAAGGTCTCTGCATGGGGGGGGTAGGGCCCCCCCCTAAACTTTCCTGTCCCCTTTTCTCCCCTCACCACTCTGTCTGCCCAGATGCTGCCTGGCTGCCAGTGTTCCCGCCCTCAACCTGCCTCAGCATTCAGAAAAATGGAAGGTAATTCAGGACTTTATTGAATGGTCAGTGGCCTCTTAGCTATGGAGCCAGGAAATTGTCACATGCAGAGAAACTCGATGGCAGTAGCAATATCCTTCCTGGCCATGGGGGTCAGGGACTTGGAGGGGTATCTCTGCCTCCACTATAGGCAGTGGTGGAAGTAGGGGCTTGCCTGGGGTGCTGTTGAAGCTCAGATCCCTGCACCAATTTCTCAGCTTCACCCAGAGCACCATGATAATCATTAGCAACACAGGATACCGGGTCAGGCACCTCTTGGCATGCTCAAACAGCTTGCAATGATGCACCCAGGGGACTAACCAGGGTCATGCTTATGGCACAGAATCTCTATGGTGGGATCCCTGGGCCAGGGTGACTCTCTGGAGAGGGCTGCTAGGGAGTGGATGGGTGTATTACCAGCTCCACAACCCATCTGGATGGGAGTCCCTCACCCTGTTTCCAGGTGGCATAGAAGCAAAGTACTGGCCTGTAGGAAGAAGAAATGGGGAGTTGGTTTGGAGCCACTGTAGCAGTTGCCAGCAGGAGGCAGCCCTGGCTCACCCTGGGAAGGGGATGGGGAAAGGCAAGTTTCCAGCTGCAAGTGGGAAGTGGCCCTCCTGCCCCAGTGGAGGGAGTGGGGATTGAGGGCTCAGCTGTTGGCAGCCTGTGGCAGAGCACATCCAGCCAAGTTGCCATGGTCCCTGGGCATGACCCCGATCAAAGGCATGGAGTATGGTGCATGTTATTTCTGAAATTTCAAAAATTTTGAAAAAGATCTTCTCTGTCCTTGTTCTACAGATCCAGCAGGTACAAGTTGGGAAGAAACACCAGCCACTGGCAGGGATGTGCCTGCAAGGACACTGCCACCATTGGCCAGAGCCCTCTGCATGTGCTGCCTCTACCAATAGTAGACACAGGACCAGACCCTGCTGCTGGAGTGGCTGGTCACAACAGCAGAGGACTAGGCTGTGAACTCATGGTCCTGGTGAACCCAGGATTTTAAGTGGGAATGGGAGAGTGGCTGGGAAGATTGTGCCTTCCAGGAGAGGCTCCTCGCCATGGAGGAGAGGCATTGCCTTCCTCAAGAGGCTATATGAAGCCCAAGAGTGGCAGGCTACCATGGTGTCCCAAGCAGTACAGACCAACAGGAAGGACTGCAGGGTGCTAGACACCACCCTGGCCCTAGTGGTCAGCTTCATACCACCCATGGCTCAGCCCTCAGCCTTGGCCCAGCCTGACCCCTGGCAGCTGCCCATGAACCAGCCCCTGGCCTCACCTCTGCCTTCCACCTGAGCCACTCACAGTCCAGTGCCAAGACCCAACACTGTATGACCTTGGGAAAAGGTCCAACACTGCCTGCAGGAGCCAGAGCCCCCTGAGGTTCACTGGTGGTCTGGCCCCCCACCTGGGCTGCTGTCTGCCACTAGTCCAGCTGCCATGCAGCTCACTGAGCTTGATCACCATGCTAGCTTACCTGGTCTCCATGTGGCTTGGCCAGCTCCACACATGGGCTCTGTTGGCCCCAGTTCCATAGTGAAGGAGGGGGAGGAGGCTGAGCAAGCTGGAAAGTGCCCACTTTCACCCCTGGGTGAGCCTCCAAACTCTCAGCTTTGCTGCAGCATCTGTGCCCATGGTGGTGCCACCAGAGGCCACAGTGATGGGCGCCTTTCCCTGGTATCTGTGCCATAGGTGCCTCCACCCCACTGTTCACCCCTTACAGTTCAGAAAGCATATTCTACATAGTTGCATGGGAATCAGAACCTTTATTGCTGGTGCAAATTGTGGTTGGGAGGGGGTGTGTTGATATTAGGGAAGGAGGGAGAGAGGGAGGGAACAAGTATGCTGTTGGGGAGGGAGAGTGGGTCTGTAATTGTTTGGTGTCCATAATTTGAATGGTTTTTTAATTGACCTGTGTGCCTGGGGTCCGTGAGTGGCCACTCAGGTGCCCTACTGTGTGTTTGGGGGTGGGGAAATGCTACATGGACATGGTGTCCTGTCAGGAGGGAGGGCAGGGAATGTCCATGGTGTGCTGGTCACAGGCTCCTGGGACAACATCTCTTGCCATCCTTAGGTTGCTTCCATATCCACCCCCAGATCTCCCTACCAGGCTGAGCCTTCCCCTGGAGCCCTCTCATTTGCCCTGGCACTTGGGCAGCTGTGGCCAGAGCCTGCAGCTGCCCCTGAGCATTAATAACAAGCTATCATGTAGACCACATCACTACAAAGCTGGATAGGCATGCTACTCATTACTGAGCACTCATTTAGTACTTGAGTATACAAGTACTAAATAATTGCAGTAACATGTCTCATGTGGATGTGGCCACTGTGTCTTACTTTACTGCACAGTAAATTTAAGGTGCATTAACAGCACACAATGGCACACCTAGAGGTATCTGCATCCATCCCATAAATTCTAAATTAGCCAAAGCATTACAGGATTTTAATTCTCCCCCTTCCCTCCCCATCCTCATCCTCACGATACAGTTTCTAATTATGAAGAATCCACAGAATCTCTCAATATTTATTTTTCATCTTGCTTTTAGTGTTTTTGTCCACTAAGAATTATTTACTACCTGAATATTTCCCCTCATTCAAGTACTTACTGGGTGCATCTACATGAGACATTTACTGGGAAGCTGCCTAATTAGCTCTACAGTAATGTCTCAACATCTATAAATGCAGCTGTATTAGGCCTCAGGAAACTAAACATCTCCACTGTAGTTTAGTACTTGTAAATATAAGTACTATCCTGTTGTGACATTCTTTAGTGCACAGCAATACACATGTAGATGTTAATGGGGCTGGTTGGGACAGAAGGCTCCTTCAGGAGGCTGCCTGCCATCTAGTTCCATACTGGAGTACCCTCCTGCACCAGGCAGCCCATCCTTAGCATGCTGAGCTGGGTCCAAGCTGCCCCAGACTGGCAGGCTGACCCCCTGGGTCACCTGCCAGCTGGGACTGCTTTGACCTGGTTACACATGCTGCAGGTCAGGTGCACATGAAGACAGAGCCTAGAAGCAATAAGTTCCAGCACTATATGCACCAGAGTTTATTGCTCCATACTAATAGCATGTGTAGATGCACCCATTGCCTGATATAATTCACTTTTCAATCATACCCTTTTTGAAGCAGAAACAATGGAACTTAGGTTGCTCTGAAAAATATCGTTTCTCATCCTGTAACATATCTATAGACATTTTATCCATATGTAAAGCATGCATTTTGAGCTTGTTAATTATAATTAAAGCACAGTTTAACACGTGATTTGGGGGCATGATCTCAAAAGTACACTTACCTGTAACTCAGAATCATGGGGCCTGCTGGGTGCTAAGAACTTCAGGAAAATCTGCCCTCTTTTCAGTTAAAAATTAAATAGTTATTCAGTTACATAAAATTCAGAAGGTACTATATAAAGTATTTCTATATGTACTTTTACAAATCTTTCAGGAATTTAAGAGATTTCCCTGATTTAGGCTGCATTAAGTCTCAGGATAAAATATCAAATAAAATAGGAAGATACAGTTTATGAAAGATTGAGAAGAGTTATAAAATGCGATTTACTGTAAATAATTCATGATGCCCCTTTGCAGCATTGTGAAATCCTTTTTCATAGTTCCAATTTTTGGATATAAATAGACATGCAGTGAATATAGAACAGTTTATTTTACACATGCTGCAAGTTTGCCAAATGGTTGTTTGTGTGTGTAATACCTGTATATAAAGGAAGTGCAGAACATCTTAGCTGGTAGTGCACAAAATTCATGGTTTCATAGTAGCTAGGGTCAGGAAGGACCTGAACAGATCATCTAGCCTGACCCCCTACCATAAGCAGGAATGAATGCTGGGTTCACAAGACTCTAGACAGGTGATCATCCAACCTCCTCTTGAGTTTGCCCAAGGTAGGGGTGAGGATGACTTCCCAGGGAAGTTGGGTCCAGATTTTGGACACCCTAACTGTAAAATATTGTCTTCTGATCTCTACTATAAACATATTCTCCATCAGCTTATGACCATTGCTCCTTGTCACCCCAAGTGGTGCTGAGGAGAAAAGGGCTCTGCCTATTTGTTGTTGGTCCCCCCTGATGTAGGCAGCCACCAGGTCCCCCCTCAGCCTCCTCTTGCCAAGGCAGAACAGGTTCAGGTCCTTCAGTCTCTCCTCATTGGGCCTGTCCTGCTGCCCTATCACCAAGCGTGTAGTCCTCCTCTGAACCCTCTTCAGGCTGGCCATATCCCTTTTGAAGTGCAGTGCCCAATACTGGACACAGTACTCCAACTGCAGCCTGATCAAAGTTGCATAGAGGGGGAGTATCACCTCTCTGGACCGGCTTGAGATGCACCTCAGATGTATGACAAGGTATGGCTGCCCTTGCTGGCTGCAGTCTGGCATTGGCAGCTCATGTTCATCTTGGAGTCACTAATGACTCTGAGATCCATTTCTGCCTCTGTCTTTTCAAGAAGGGAACTCCCCAGCCTGCATGCATGCAGTGGATTCCTTCTCCTGAGGTGCAGCATTCTGCATTTGTCTATGCTGACCCCCATTCTATTCTCATCCTCCCACTTCTGTAGTCCGTCTAAATCTAGTTGCAGCCTCTCTCTCCCCCCACATCTTAGTGTCATCAGCAAACTTGGACAGCATGCTTTCCACCCCCTCAGACAAGTCACTGATGAAGATGTTAAACAGTGTGGGCCCAAGGACCGAGCCCTGGGGTACCCCACTGTTCACATCTTGCCAGGTTGAGTACAACCCATCCACCACTACTCTCTGCGTGTGCCTCATCAGCCAATATTTTACGCATCCAACTGTGCAGGCATCAATGCCGCAGTCACTTAATTTATTGATGGGGATGGGGTGAGAGACGGTGCCAAAGGCCTTCTTAAAGTCTAGAAAGACTATGTCCACAGTGACACCATCACCCAAGAATTTAGTTACTTGGTCGCGAAAGGCAATCAGGTTGGTCAGGCAGGACCTGCCTTTGGCGAACCCATGCTGATTGCCCCTGAACATGATCTCCCCTGCAGGCCCCCCACAGATGTGCTCCTTGATGATTCTCTCCCAGATCTTCCTGAGCACCAAGGTGAGGCTTACAAGCCTATAATTACTTGGGTCCTCCTTTCTCCCCTTCTTACAAATAGGGACCACATTAGACAGTTTCCAATCCCCCAACACGTGGCCAGATGACCGTGAATGTTCATACAGCCAGGCCAAGGGCTCCATGATGACACTTGCCAGCTCCCTCAACACCCTTGGGTGGAGAGCATCTGGACGTGCAGATTTAAAAATGTCTAGCCCTTCCTGAAGATCCCCAACTACAACTGTACTGAATGAAGCCTTGATAAAGCTATTCCCAAGATTATCCTTACCTCTGGTAAGTGGGATATCCTGGTCCCTGTTCAGGAAAACAGAGGCAAAGAGACTGTTAAAAATATCAGCTCTCTTGTCTGGCATGGCAACCAGATTCCTGTTTGTGTCTTGCAGGAGCCCTACATTTCCTGGTGCCCTCTTCTTGTTTCCAATGTACTTGAAAACGTACTTTTTGTTATCCTGGATGCTAGCCTGAGTTCCATCTCTGCCTTGGCCTTCCTAATACACTCTTGGGCCAAGGAGAAGTACTCCTCCTTAGTGACTGTTCTTCCCTTCCACTTGTTGTACACCTCCTTTTTAATCCTCAGGCATTGCTGAATGCCCTTGCTGAGCCAAGGTGGTTTCTGAGCATTCTTACCCACCTTGCTTCTCTCAGGGACTGTTATCCTTTGGGCCTGGAGGATCACCCACTTAAGGTATGACTCCCCTTCATGGACTCCTATCTCCTCTACCTTCTGGGCCCTTAGTGCCTCCCCCACTAGTCTCCTAAGCTCATTGAAGTTGGTCCTTCTGAAGTCAAGAGCTTTAGCCTTGGTGTGAGCCCTAGACACCCTCTGTTGGATAATGAAATCCAACAGGTGATGATTGCTATTACCCAGGTGGTCAAGGACCTGCAGTCCCCTCACCAGGTCATCCCCCGTGACCAGGACCAGGTCCAGCAAAGCATTACCCCTAGTGGGGCTGTGCACTTACTGGATAAGGTAAAGGTCCTGTAATATAGCCAGGAACCTACACAAGTGGTCAGACCTGGCTGTCTGCTCCTCCCAGCAAAAGTCTGGGTAGTTTAGGTCACCTATGACAATAACATCCCTTGACCTAACTGCCTTCATAAGCTGACTGGAGAAGTCCTGGTCTAGCTCTTCCCCCTGGTTGGGTGGTCTGTAGTAGACTTCTACCATAAGGTCCCTTTTGCCACACCCCCATTGCAGTTTGTAATTTAGGAAGAAGGCAATTCAAAAATATTTAAAGTAATGGTATTAGCTTTTGTGGAAGTCTATACTGCAAAATTTCTCCGAGTTTTATCCAGTTTTGAAAATGCACAATCAGTTTTCATTTTTCAAGTTTCAAACGTTGGACTTTTAGAATTATCTTTTTCACACCTTTCCTTTTTAAGTCCCACCTTCAGTTTATGGGCAATTAATTATCAATGATCTCTGTTCGTGTGTGTGTGTGTGTGTGTGTGTGTGTGTGTGTGTGTGTGTGTGTTCCAAAATAAATTCTGAGTGTGTGTTTTATTTTCAAAGTGCATAATTTCTTAATTAAAATACATTTAAAAATATTTCTAGACAACTGTTTTATTTTTTAAAATATAATCAATTTATTTTGATATTGAGGTGGGAGGTCTCCAAACCAACACCCTACTTAACAAGCCAGGTTTAATGTGCCTCCTCTCCCTCCCCACCCTCCTTATTGTGAAGACAGCACCAGAGTTAAGAGCAGGTGGGCAGGACTAGAGGAAAGAGGATATAAACACACAGGCTCCAAACTGGAGCTCAATCCCCAACCCCCTCTGACCTAACAAAGAACATCTGTTGGATTTGTGGGATGGTTCACTGTAACCCATGGCTCTTTCTGTGGAGCTCAATGAGTTACAGCAGGGAGCTGCATGTTTGTCAGCACCATATGTAATATTGAGTGATGCAAAGGGCCATTTGCATGGACTACACAGAAACTACAGAGCTATACAATGTAAAGAATGCAAGTTTATTATTCAGTGGTCAGCATTAGTATACTTATAAATATTCCTCTGAACCCTGTGTTTCAATATGGTAACATAGCTTAATGCTTTTTTATAGCAGATTCTATACACTTTTAACAGCTCTTCCAGTAAACAAGGGGGAAGGAATGTCAGTTTAAGCAACTCACTTTTTGGAAGATGTCAGCAGCTTATCAATATAGTCTCAATTAAATTTAAAGCTTCCTGTCATTTCTTTACATATACATAAATAAAGCACACTGCAAACATTACCAGGCATCTCCCAATCAAAGTGAGTTATCCTTTTATAAATACTTGGCACCACATATCACACAGCTGATTATCAACACTGATTGTCCTATCATAGACCTGTTGAGCTCCTTCTTGAAAGGATTCAGATTTTTTGCCCCCACAACTTTGTTCACAAGACCATTCCAATATCTGCTCCAGTATTGGTCATATTACCTAAGCAAAAACTAAAGTGGAATTCTATTTTCTTGTGTGTGCTTAAATGGCAGCTTCTTAGTCCTAGTTTTCTAGGGCATTTTTGACAAGTACCTTCTGCTGTAGATGCATGTGTATCACGACGGGATCCACTAGGAGGACTGTGATCTCCCTGAGGTCCCTCTCACTGTGTCAAGGCCAGCCTAAGGGCACCCTCTTATTCTCACCCACCACATCTTTGATGTTCAGTAAGTTTGGGAGGCTGCCTTACACCTCCTTGGGCATGGCTAGTTGGGACCTCCATTCCCGTGGTTCCCCAGACTCTTCGGGGTCTCTCCTACCAACCCCTAATACCATGCCCCAAGCCTCACAGATGGGATGGACGCTGTTTGGTCAAAATACACGCCCACTGTCTCGGGCCTCCCCTGTAGTCTAGCCCGCTCTCTCAGCCCTTCTGTCTGGACTACTGCCCCTCGCTGAGGCTCTTTCTCTAGTCCTGCCCTTTCTTTAGGGCTCCCTGGGCCCACTTTAGGCCTTCTTGGTACTGCCACCCCCTCCTGAGGCTCTCAATGACACAACCCCTCCCTTGGGGCTCTCGATGCCCACTCTGGGCCTTGTCTAAAATGTCATCCCTCCCCAGGACCCTTGCCCACTATGGGACTTCCTATTGAGCCACCAGTCTTTTAGGCCCACCGCACTGCTACCATCTCTTTTCTGGGTGCACCGTACTGATATCCCCTTTTGCCGGGGACCACCGCAGCACCTCGCCCTTCTCCTGGGCATGCTGTACTGCTAACCCCTTTCGCTGGGGTACACTGCAGCACCCTGCCCCTTTCTGAAGTCTACTGCCATACTAGCCTACTACAGGGCTCACTATGCCCTTCTTGGGCTTCTCAGTAGCCCCCCCCCCTTCTCTGGGACTTTCTGTGCCCATGCTGGGCTCCCTAATAATACCGCCCCCTCTCTGGGGCTTGCTATGCCCACTCTGGGCTTCCTGATCCTTGCCCCACTTGCGCTCTTACTCACACAGCCCTCTCCTGGGGCTTGCCGTGTCCCTGCTGGGGCTTCTCAAGTGTTGCCCCTCTCTAGGGCTCACTGTGCACATGCTAGGGTTCCTCAATAATACTGCCTCCTCTCTGGGGATTGCTACACCCACTCTTGGGTTTCTCAAAATGTTGCCCCCTTCTGGGCTCACCACACCCATGCTTGGGCTCCTTAAAATGCTGCCCCCTGTCTGGGGCTCACCGTGCCCACACCTGAGCTCTTTGAATGCCCCTCTCTGGGCTGGGGTCTATGCACCCCATTCTGCTATGCCCTCACTGGCACTAGGGCCCCAAACTCTGTGGGCTCCTATGAGGCCTCCTCCAACCCCTACTAGCCTCACCCAAACCACCAGTTCCAAACACTAACAAAAAACCACAAGCCTCCAGACTATAACTTAACTTAAGGCCGCCTGACTATAACAACATTGCTCCCGCGTCCCGGAGCCACCATCCTTCAGTCTGCTCAAGTGGTACTCACATTCTAACTCCATGAGCTCCTGCCCCTCTGACTGCTAGCAGGGAACTGTTACCCTGGACTCAGCTCTCGACTTTACAAAAGCCAGGCCCTGCCCCTCATCACCAGCTGACTGCCATCAGGTGCGGTCATTTATTGCCTGCAGTTGCCCTGGCAACTTGCAGCTGTGCTCCTTCTTAACTGCTAGGGCTTTTTCCCTGCAGCTTCCCTTCTCTAGGAGCGGGGCAGCAAGGTGCCTTGTGACAATAAGTGTATACATATAGAGTCATATACATATACACAGTAGGCTATATAAATAAACAGTAGGCTATACAATAGCTAGACACATAAGTGTGAGTTGGGGAGAAAGCCCTCCCAGGTTTTACATTCAATAGCTGAGTGGTTAGGGAAATTTCTCAGAAAGTAAAAGACCTAAGCTGTTGTCTGCCTTGCCAAAGAAAGGTTTGAATGTATGTCTTTGACTTCCCAGTATACTGCTCAAATCATCACATCATAGGCTACCCAGATATCCTTTTGAGGCTCATCCAATACACCTTGCATTTAATAGACATTGGAGAAAATGGATGGAGAGCAGTACTGAAGTCTCTGCCCTATGGGAAGCATGACCTAAAAGGACTCCCTACTTCCCAAAGCAACCACCTCACAAGACCAGGCACCTTCTCATTGGCTTTTTTCTTCCTGATCCATATCTTTGTCTCTTGGCTGACCAGGGGCCAACTTCTAAAGAAGGGCTAGAAAGGGTGTGGGACTTTGCTGAGAGGTCAGAAAGCTGAAGCTCAGACCTATCTGGGTGTGGGTCTTAGACTCTATGTTCCCTGCATCCTGGGCAAGGTACCAAGTCTTTATGTATCAAAGCTAAAAACAGAAGGGCCCTCCTCTGCTGTCTAATACCCATTAATCATAAACTTCTGGCCACAACTTAAAAAAGCATAGCTTAAATTCCCTAATGCCTCCAGAATAGTTACATGTACATATCATGTACCTATCCAAACAGTGTGTAGGCTACTGCAGGCACTCAGCATATATGCATACATTGTTACATTTACAGTGCATAGGTAGTAAAATTTAAGTGCCAAAAATGCCAAAAATGGATATCAATATTTTTGGGCTTAAGGAACCCCCTTTTTGGAGTCAAGACACCATCCTTAACTTTTGTGAATTGATGGACTCATTTTCAAAACCTAGTTATAAATTACAGTCCTTGTATCCTTGTTCAGGGGCCTGGCAGTGGGGATAGAGGGACTTCCTAGCAGGGATAAACCTGAGCCTGCTCTTATTGTTAAAGTTATCCACTTATCTCCTAACACTTAAAGATGCCCTTCAGAAATTCTGGCAGCATCCCAGGGTGCCCAGGCACACTGGTTAAGAATCATTAGGTTAAAAAATGTCATTTATGTGCATAAAGGGAGACCGATTTTTTCTCTATATCTGTTCAAAGTAAATTTGTAAGTTATATAAATATTTCTCTAAACAGAGATAAATTATGAAGCTGAGAGAATCTACAATTGATTTTACACCACCTTTCAATATGCTATTCTTTTGAGATGAGCATAATGAACATTGTTTTCTCTAAAATGTTGTGATTGAACACAATATGATAGATTATTTTTTTACCAAGACGGGTAACATCCCAGTCCAAAAGTTTGTGTGTATCATGTTATTCACTTAAATATGTGGTACTGTCGACCCAGAGAAAATTTTCCCCATCCTTATTTTTCACTATGAGTTTTCAGGTCATTTTGTTCATTTCATAGAGCTGGAATGAGAACATACTATTTACAATTTTTAAAACTACCATGGTTTCTACTGTTAAAAATAGTGTAGAATGTTTAATCTAAAGAGAGAAGTAGCCATGGGCAAGAAGTAAGGGACACATTTATTTTACAGTGGAAATAACCTTATTAATTCTAAAAAAAAGCTGAAAGTTTACAGTTGTTAAATCTACATGAGACTCTTTCAAATACACTATTCCAAATTAAAATCTTCACACAATCTTTAATGAGTTGTTGCAAAGTGAGCAAAGCTCTTTCAAAACTGTTAGCATATCTTTAGCCTGAATTGTCATACCTAGTGTTTGTTTTAAAAAATAATTAACAACTGAGCTGACATGATAAGAGGAAAAGGCAAAAGAGAATTAAACTTGTAGATATATTTAGAGGAGAAAACAAGAACATATTTTCTTTCAGACTCAGAAACACATCTTCTATTTTCTAAGCCTACTACCTATTTTGGATTTTAAACCTGTGCCTGAGGCATGGATTCTATTTGTGAGAGGAACCACTACTTCAGTGGGAGCTTCCAGAGGCATTTTAGGTGATCAGTAGGGATCCTAGTTTTCTCTGATAAAACAAAAAACCCAAACTCAATTTTGGGATTAAAAAAGTAACCCCAAATCCACATTTTTCCATGATCAAAATGGCACTCCACTAGATAGATATTACATAGTGATGTTTCATGGAAAAATGTGGATTTGCGGTTACTTTTTTAAATCCAAAAGTAGAGTGGGGGGTTATGAGAGAAAACCAGGATCTCTGGTGTGTCAGTACAGAAGAGTTAAGAGATGCCTTGGCACAGCTGTGTCAAGCACATTACAAGCACGAGTGCAGGGATTTCCCTTGCAACGTGGCAAAAAGTCTCGGTGCAAGATCAGAGCCCACCAAAACCTTACAGCTGCACTACCGAGTGTATGCTTACGATTGTCTCACCGTAAATTATGTACACGTCAGTCGGCAATTGGCTCGCTGACTGCGTGTGAGTGTGAGCATCAGTGTGCCTGTTTCCTGTTTAAGTTTTGTAACTTCAAGGAACGTGCCTACAGTGTATACAGACTGTAAGTAAAGTTTTTTTTTTGTTGCAACCGCTGCGTCTCCAGCACCTCAATTCCACTGCATCAGCAGCCCCATTCCGCCAGCATTTCTCGGCCCCCACATGGTGATCAAGGAATGTGCCTCCTGAAGCACTAAGAACCTGGTGCATCTTTTAGGGCTTGATGCACCTCTCTGATCTGATTGCAGATGTGGAAGGAAAGGTGCCTGACACCAACCATCACCAAATTACTAATAACACACTACTCTTTGTTGGTATCATACCTGCTCGCTTATCTATATTTTCACTTAGAAGCAATCAATACCATTCTGGCACATCTTGAAAATAAATTCAAATCAAAGTAAGATTTATGTATCTTCCTCTCTTTTACTCATTCTGAAAGAAGACAAAGGAACTCAGATTATTTTTTTAAGAAAACAGGATGATAGAAAAGGGAATTCTCAATCTTGGGTCAGGATATGTGATGTGTGGATTTCTGTTTGCATTGCAGAGTAAAAGATATCTGGTTATCTTTTTCTGGTTGTCACATAATACCAGAAAGGAATTTTTCCTCTCTGGTTGCTACAGTTCCTCATTTCTTTTCTTTGATTTATTTTGCTTTGTTTTCCAATGTAATGCTTTGATTCACTTTTTTGCCTTGCTTAGAAGCACTAAGTACTGGGTGTTGGCCTCAGCCAGGGCTGAGAATTTTGACTGGGGTGATCCTGCTGGTACTTAAAAAACCTAGAAGTTCCTGGGAAAAGGATCTTGCTTCTCTGCTCAGGGTCAGAACAATCATCATATTTTGGATCAGGAAGAAATTTTAACTCCTGATCACAATAACAGGGGTTGCAAAGTGGGGTGGGGGGTGACCTCTATTAGATGGCATGGTTCTTCTCTTCCTCAGATTTCTTGACTGTACTGTCTCTATCAACCACTTTCTTTTCTTTCAGTGTGCCATGGAATTGACATGCCTTTGTCCTCCTGCTTTACCTGTGGCAAGTCAGGGTGTTCCTGCTATTTGGGGGCATTGTATCTCGGAGTTGTGCAAGAGATTTATTTGTGCAGTTTTAAGAATAGGTTAGATAAACTTGTTTATATCATAGGTTAGGTAAGGATGGTCTTGCCTTGATAAGGGTGTTGAAACCAATGACTGCCTTAGGTCTCCCCAAATTTACTTTTCTATTATTCTATGATTGTATGAGCTCAACTATAGAAGTGGCTGCATTTCAGTGGCAGGTTAGGGAGTCTGATATCTATAAAGATTTAATAAGTAAAAGTACATGCAGTTAGGGTTTATTTGTGGACATATTGCAAGGGAGCATGATATCACCAAAGTACATAGTCCTTATATAACCCAAATACATCTCAGTGCTTACCCACTTTCAGCAACTACTACCACTTCCAAAGCTTTTCCTAAGGCCCCTTCCTCAAATACCACTTCAGCCCTTCTAGATGGAGCTCTTCCCTACTGCAAATCCCTATAAGTGTTTTATGATGTCTGAGTCATTATGTCTGGTAGTTGTGCATGAGAGATGTTCACACAGTTCTTAAAAAAATGTTAGACAAACACTTGTCTACAATGGTTTAGATAGGGTTCCAATTATTCCTTGAGAAGGGAGTTGGACTACTAGATAACCTCCTGAGTTCATACTTTCCCATTTCTACTTTTCTCTAATTCTGTGATTTCTGAAAGGAAGCCTCATTGTTGAACTTTTTTTTCTCTCTGTTCTCGCCACAAAATTACATGGTTTTGGGGGAGGACAGAACTGACTGGTATTTTTCTTCATTTTTCTTTTTCTTGACAGTGAGGACATTCATGGCCAGACCAATCTTTTCCACATGGCAAATTCACACTCTGTCCAACTATTGGGAAAGCTCTGCCGTCTGAGCACACAACTCATTTCTTAGAGATTGAGAGCCCTATTCTGAAGGAGTGCAGCTGTTACAGGAAGTCATGCTCATTCAGGTTAAACCAGTCTATCAGATAGCTTGGACCAATTCTACATTAAGTTTAGCAGATGAATACTGAAGTCTAGACCTCTTATTTAACAGAAATCCAATGACAAGAGTAGAATACTGGAGAGGATGTGTGCTTAGTATCCAGAGCTGCTGAACAGGCGGGCAGCTTTATTCTCAATAAAGCATTTTAGAGACAATAGTTTCATTCCTAAATTCACTGTGTTACAGATGTCATTGCTAAAGGCCATGAATGAGAGGAATATGACCAAGTGTGAACATGACAGGATGATGAATGCTAGCCATCTGTAGGTGGAATAATGTATTTTTCAATACTGGCTATTTGACCAAAGAGAATCAGCAGGTAGTTTTTGTTGAAAAGATTGCCAAAAGGTCCATTCTGTTTTAATAATCTGAGAATGTTTAATCTGAATGAAAGAAGAGTTTATGGATACTGCAAATACTTAATGCTCTACACTCCCTCTAGCTCTTTATTAGGCTGCCCTCCCTCTAGCCATTCATTTTTAGCTACAGCCAGATTCTCTTCATTTGTTGGCATTTCTTACAAAGGCCTCAGAGACAGGACAGATGTTTGCCACAGAAGTGATGGTGTTATAGACCTGGCTAGAGGACCTTAGTAATGAGGCTACTTGTCCAACACATGGAAAATTTGAGCTCTAGAGTCTTGTCAGCCAGATAATTTACTTATTTTATCAAATACTTATTTTCTAGTACTTCTAATACTTATTTTCTAGTACAGTACCCTAATTATTAGGGCATAAGCTGTGATATAAAGAATAGCTACCCTTTGCTTTTGAACTTATGCCACTCTGCATAGATTCATGGATTCATATATTGCAAGGGGCTGGAAGGAACCTTGCAAGATCATTGGGTCCAGCCCCCCTGCACTAGACAGGAAAGACAACTGGGGTCAGGTGTCTCTAGTAAGGTGATCATGCAGTCTCCTCTTGAAGATTTCCAGGGTAGGTGGTTGCACCACCTCTGGAGGGAGCTTATTCCACAGTCTGGACACCCCAGTGTGAAGAAGCTTTTCCTAGTGTTAAGCCTGAAATGATCTTTCAGGAGTTTGTGGCCATTACTCCTGGTTTTACCCAAAGGTGACTTCATGAACAGTTGTTTGCTGGCCCCTTGATGTATTCCCTGATATAGCGGTAAGCTGCTACCAAGTCCCCTCTCTGCTTTACCTTCTTTAGGTTGAAGAGACCCAAATCCCTCAGCCTTTCCTTATATGGCTTGCCTTGCAAGTCTCTGATCATATAGATGGCTCTTCTCTGGACTCTCTCAAGTTTTTCCAAGACCCTGTGGAAGTGTGGTGACCAGGACTAGATGCAGTACTCCAGCTGCAGTCTCACCAATGCTGAGTAAAGTGAAAGAATCACCTCCTTGCTTTTGCTTGAGATGCATCAGTTGATGCATGCCAGAGTATGTTTTGCCTTGCTGGCTACAGCATCAGACTGATGACTCATGTTCATACTATTATCTATTATTACCCCAAGGTCCCTTTTGGTCATGGTGCTAGTCAGTTTGGCACCATCTAAGCCTGTAAGTATGTTGCAGATTGTTTGTCCCCTGATGGAGCACTTTACACTTCTCAATGTTAAACTTAATCTGGTTATGATCTTTCCAATTTGTCAGCTTGTCTAGGTTCCCACCTGTATCTGCAGCCTATTTTCAAGTGTGACCAGGCTCCCCCATAAATTCATTTCATCCGTGAACCTGGCCAGTGAGTTCTTCACTCCTACATCCAAATCATTGATAACGTTGTTGAAAGGCACTGGACCAAGCATAGACCTCTGAGGGACACCACTGTCCACTTCTCATCAAGATGACACATATCCATACATTAAAACACTTTGGGTACTACCCTGCAGCCAACTTCCTACCCACCTAGCTGTCAAGCAGTTAATCCTGCAGTCCTTCAGTTTTCCTGTGTGATCATAGAATGCCAGATCAAAGGACTTTTGGATGTGTAGGTATACAATGTTGACTTCCTCTCTCTTATTCAGGAGGTGAGTTACCTGGTCATAGAAGGAGATGACATCGTAATACAAGACCTGCCCTCAATTAAGCCATGCTGGCTGTTGTTCAGAATCCTACCTTCTGCAAGCCTATCGCACACAGACTCCTTGATGTATTTTTCCAGGATTTTCCCTAGGATAGAAATTAGGCTAATTTCCTGGGTCCTCTCTCCTCCCCTTCTTGAAGATGGGCACAACACTGGCCCCCTTCCAGTCTTCAGGGACCTCCCCCAAATGCCTCAAGTTTTGGAAGAGTTTTGCCAGAGGTCCCATGATGACTTCAGCCAGCTCCTTCAGCATTCTTGGATGAAGTTCATCTGGTCCTGCTGACTTATAAATGCTGAGGTTTTCTAACTGATCATGCACCAGCTCTACATCAACAGTAGGAATGTGATCATTCTCACAATGCCCATTCCGAACCTTATCAGCATGATTTTCCCCTTAGTCCAGTGAAATACCAGAGCAAAGTAGTTATTCAGGAGTTCAGTTTTCTGAACCCACACTTCCATTTGTTTTCCTTGTTTCCTACATATCTAAAGAAGAATTTCTTATTATCTTTGATTTCTGTTGCATCATGGAATGCAAGACTCATAAAGCTATAAAAGAAGTGTAAGGAGGATGACTCTATGGCCTAGTTAGGGTTTCACCTAGTACAAGAGAGAAATAGGTTCTTGTCTCTATTCCTAAGGCTTTTTTTTTTCATTATGCTTCTCTCTCCAGCTAACTCTAGGATGATCCATGCTTAAGATTTAAAGTGTTTTGGATCACCATTTCTGAGGTTCCCAACTTTGGAATGTTTCTGAGGTTCCCTGTGTACCATGTAAAAGATACATAAGATGTAGAAAATTCTTGTGAGATAGCATAACAGTCTAGGAGCTTTGTGTTTTCTAATTCTGGCATTGAATTTTCACAACTGACCATATTGCACTTCTTTGCATGCATTCATTTAAAGTGTTGCTCATTCACATCTCCAGACTTCCAGACCTTTCAGCAGTCATAAAGTTATATAAGCATGGGTTCTTTTTCTTTCTTCTCTTTTATGAAAGCAGACTGTATAAAGGTAAACTGCCTTTTTTTCATTTTTTCATTTGATGTTTTCAAATATGATGCATTTCTGGTGCAAAAATGTCACATATTGTACAGTGAAAAAATAACATGAAATTATGCAATTTCAGCTTCAACTAGACAGCTAAATGCAGAGTATTTCTCAAAAGTGTCATACAAAATGTATTTAAAATAAAATGCACTTTCTGAGAGGAAAATGTTTTCCATTGTCAAATTCAATCCTTGACTTCAGAACGTATTAAATGCTGCTGTTGCAAATGTAAGGCCTTAGATATAGTATATGATAGAAAATAAATTTCTTTGTGAAAGAACCCCAAGCTTTCAAAAATGCTTGGGATTTTGATATTAGTCTTATTAAAAATATGATGAAAAAAGAAAGTGCAAAAAGGTGATATATAAATCTATTACCTGTGAAAATCTGGGTTCAACTAATTTACAAAAGGAGTCAGAAGCTCTGTTAGGGCACAGAGGCAACTATTAGTATCCCATTAAATCTTTGCATTTTCCCACTAAATTGAGGTACTAAACAAAACTTAACTTTAATAGGATTAGGGCAGGATATCCATTCATCAAAGTGAAAACTGATATCATGTATCCTATTTGTTTTTCCCTTTAAATAATTTTATATAACTGGATCTTAACTAAAAATATTGATCTAAACATGGCCAAACTTGGAAAGTTCAGATCCAAATCTTTAAAGCCTGAGGCTATGTCTATAAGTGATAAAAGAAAAGAAATTTAGGATATAAAAAAAAAAAA
>JAGPOW010003316.1:135146950-135160072 GCA_030014935.1 Caiman crocodilus
AAAAAAAAAAAATGTTTTCCATTATACTTCCCTGGTATTTTATTTTTACTGTTAAATTATACTTCTTTATAAGTATAAGAGGGGAGGTTGTTTGTTTTTTAAAAATAATTAGCAAGCAATGGATATTTATGAATTTTAGACTCATTTCCACACATCAGATTTTTCTTTTCCTCCAGCTTTCAAATCATTTTATGTAGTCCAGACAAATGTTATAGTATGTGTAGAAAATGCATCATTCAATTTTATATTTAAGCGTGAATCATCACAGCTGTACTTGATATCTGTTTAACATCTGCAGGTCAGTCAGAATCTGTCCTCTCCTTGCTGAACACCTAACAAGAATTGATTAGTTTGTTCACATTTTGACTGATCTTAATTATAATAATTAAGAGATTACTTTCACTATTGCATTGATCTGCAACTGATGTATTATAGGAGTGAAAATCAAAGAAAAGGACATGGGAAATTTGCTCACTCATAGTTCAAATGGACACCTAGCCTAAAGAAATGACATTAGCTTATCCATTTTTTACCACATCTATATCTAGCTGAGCAGCTTAGAGCAGGAAAAGTCTATTAAGAATTCTACAGAACTATTTATTAATCTATTTTTTTCTCTCCATTTTCCTTTAGTACTACAGGAGAGAATGGTTTAGGAGATGATAATCCATGACATAATCAAATATTATCCTTAGGTGTTTTGTTCAAACTGTTGCTTTTTAAAAATCTGGCAAAAATAGAACGTCGATGTTAGTGCAGAGGAAATTGCAAAAACCTCTTTCCTTCTTATGGTACAAAATTTGTTCTTTGTTTAAAGGCTAATGTTGACCTTTTCAGGATGAATGGCTCTAGCTTTATGGTGATTTCCTGGTCAGGAATTAGGGTGTTATTTTTTTCCTGATACTTCTGTTTTATAGGTTTCTGCCAAGTCAAATGTCCTGCAAAAGTTACCCTTCCAAGAACCAGAAGTGTCCTTTAGTAGTTTTTCTTTTATAGCCTTATATGTTTTCTTTGTGCCACAACATACTAAGCATAGTCTCCAAATAATTCCATTGTAGAGTTTAGGACTTGTTCTGCATTAAGTCAGTTTTACCTATATATATAAACAGCTCTTATGATTTTTCCTTCCATCACATATCACAGTACACAGTCTCTTGGGTAGGCCTTTCCATCATGCTAATTAGTTTAAGGCGCTTTTCCCTATTTCTCTTTGATAAATATTGATTCATCCTATACTCTCAGAGTGTGTGTGTTTTTTCTATCACTTTGCTGTCATGCTGGTGATGAGTCAGTCCTATCTGATCCTGCAGATGGTGAATCTGTAGTTTTATATAAAGTTTTATATAGAAATAACTCAGTTGCTTAATATAAGTCCCCCTCATCACAGAATTTTGATTGTTCTGGTACACAGCTGTCTCTTAGGCAATCAGTAGTAAAAATGTTGTCACTTCCCTATAGTCAAATGGACAAATTCTGCATGGCACAACATTAGTTGTAGGGAAAGTACAAGAATCATTCTTGACTTTTGTGGAGCCATGGGAGTCTAGACAGAATTACAGGCTTTGTAATTTAGGCTAATGGGAGGCAGTACTTCATCCCTACACCCATACTGCCCACCAAATGATGGAGAAACTGTAAAGGCTACAGCAAAGATAGATGATGAAAAGAGGTTTTCAGAGAGTAAATGCTGTGTAATTCAGCATATAAGCAACAGATCTTTCTGCAGGCCTTTCTCTGGAGAGACTGATGCTTCCACTGGTCTCCCAATAGGTGGTCAGTTAGAACCACATAATTGTAATGATACTTTTGTGGTATCCCTGTTACAGAAAGCAGCTAGATAGCATTTATCTCAGCAAGAAAATAGATACGCATATTGCCCCTAAGGTAAAAAGTTCCTGCAAAAGTATAAATAATTACCTGGCTTGCATACAAATAATGTTAATTGCCTGATGTCAACAAATTCATTTGTTGGGGTATAACTGATGTGGGGTAACTGATGTGGGGTGACTGATAAATGGGAGATAACTGATTTTATTTTTTGGCAAAAGGACATTCATCCATCTTAGATGCTTCCTCTAGATTTAATCAACTGGTTTGTCATTTCAGTCATCAATGCATCAACCAATTTCAAATTGTAGTATTTATTTTGGAGAGCAATCAAGTAAAAGATGAATCAGCTCTCTCAATGATAGACTGGTATGTCCCTGTTGGTATTTATATTTTACCATATTAAATTTTTTGTATGTAAATTTATGTTGCAGATATGAATATGCTGCAGGGGCCTCTGGGGATGGAAAGAAAGAGAGAAAAACAGCTTCTGTGTAGAGTCAATCTCATACTCTTATCTCTGCTGAACACCACTCCCTAGGAATCTCTATTTTGGAGAATATTATTTTGAAATTACTTTAGTGACAATTTCCACACAATTAGATGACTGATTGATCTCACCTTACATTCACCAGCATCTTTTTCCTACAGGATTCAGCATCCTCTTGTCTCAACTGATATGAGACAGGGCTCTCGGGCACTTAAGGAGTATATCCTAAAGATCAAAATGTTCTGTAACAAAGATGTAATAATTGTACATAGAGATATTTTTCTTATTTTAAATTAATGGAAAAAGATAGGTACAAGAAAGGTATTAAAATGTTCTGTAACTATCACAACCAGCTTAGTGCCCAGTACTGTGAGAATTAGCGGTGCTTCAAGGGAAAGCATAATAATATTGCTATTTGAGAGATGTTTAGGAAAGCCTGACAAGAGACAGAAGGAAAATTTCACATATGGCAGGATTTTAAAACAAACTTTACTGGGAAGAGAAACTGTGCATCTGAGTAGATGATCCTTTGAGTCATACACTTTGTGTTTTCTTAAGATCCATATTAAAACATCTTCAAGATCTTCAATACTTTTAATTCATTAAATTAGTGCATGGTTCCCTGCTTCAGTTTTTTCAAAGGCAGGTTAGGATGTAAGGTCACAGGTATATTTTAATGGATGTTTTTATCAGGCACCTGACTAATCAATTAAACATTTGAGTTAATTTTGATCTCAAGGGAGTGAATTTTTTCTTGGTAACTAATTTAAATTTCAGTGTTTTTGTTCTCTATTCTATGCTGTCTATGTAAAAGGATTTAAATTCCATTTAAAGAGATTAGATTGGTGATTACAGGCTTAACAGAAGAGGTCATGGAAAACTGTGATTTCCATCACAATAGATACTGTATGGATGCAGGAGAGTTAAAAATGATACATTATTCACTGATTTTTCTGAGAGTTGTTTTTTTTTTTTTTTTACCTTGGCTTATTCCATGCTTAAAATAGAATTTAAAAATAAACATTATATATGTACAAATATATTTAGATTTTAAAACCTATAATTTGAATGCATTGGCAAATAAATCAATAGAAATGTAGCTTTGATTGTCAGCCTTATATAAAACAGTACATATTTTAATTATTTGTCAGTACATTCAAATCTTAGGTTTTAAAATCTAACTATGTTTGTCCTTTTTCCTAGAGTACAAATTAACAGTCCAATTAGGTTGCCCTTTTCCAGTGGTGCCCCACAAAGACAAGCTCAGGCATGCAAGAGTTACAGATCTTGCGATTGGCACTGAAGGACGCTGCTGGAACAACTTCAGTGATTTATTTCTGGCTTTGGCACATGTAAGCAGGGGGATGAAGTGTGCTCAAGAGCAAAGTTTCCCAGGAGATCAACAGTATAGACTTATCCTTGTAATATTTCCTCTGACTTCCATAGGACTGCTTGTGTGAATGAGGACTACCAATTCTTATAGTAAGTGTTGCAGGACTGGGCCTTTAGATACTCCATGGTCATATGCTGTAGCTTAGCCTGTGGTGTAAGTGCTTGGATAGAATAGAAGTGGCATGCTCTGGCATGGTTATTTCACATAACCTGTACTTTCATTTGCAATGCTTAGAAGGATCTATGCTTAACCACATACAGTGATCCAGGTCAACACCTAACTTAGGTTCAGGCATTCAAAAAACCCAAGGTGGAATTGATCTAAGTTATGAAGTTGTCTGGAAGCAGCATAGTCTAGATCTGTGTGTGTGTGTGTGTGAATTATATTACATAATTACAACATTACTAAATTAGTGAAGGACTTTGGCCCTGATCAGTTACATTGATAGAACTTAGTATCAGTACATAACCTAGTTCTTTGGTACCTAAAAGGGGACTTATTAAATTATATGCAGAATTTGGGGGTTTAGTGGGTTTTGTTAATTTGTTTATTCTCAGAGTATCAATTGCAACCTTGAAGTAATGCTGAAAATAATAAAGCGTAATCGCACACAATTTGAAAAAGGTTTCACCTGGGAAATATGTTAAACATTGTAATTAGAATGAAAGTAGTAGTAATAAATGGCTCTGTTCAGTATCAATATTATCTACAAAATATAGGCCAGATCTTCAGATACTGTAAATAGATATAAGGCTCCACTGAAGTCTGCTGCAGTGATTTACACCACCTGATGGTCTCAGCCTATGTCTGGACTGTTTGGAATATCTTGCACACCAGTTCCAGTCATTATAATGTACAATTAATGTGTGTGGCTTGCTTAGGATTTTTGAAGCTCAATAGTAGCAATGCTATTGTATTATCCCATATGAAATGTGAAAATGTAACCATATAAAAGCAAAGAAAACATCACTGGGAGATCATGAATATGTATCTTAAAGCACTGACATAAGAAATATAGCAGAAGACCACAATAGCAAGCATAATTGGGACTCCTTAATTCCTATTTTGGAAGGCAAAGAGTTCATACAGCTTAATTATCAACATATATATCTGAATGAGTTATATCTGATCTTATTTTAAATTAGCATCTTCCCACTGTGAATATTATATCTATTTATTTATATTTATTATGTACATTTATATATTTATTTATATATATCTATTTCATATGCACTTCTGTATGCTTTATAAAACAAAATAAAATTCTCAAATAAACCACTGGTTTTATACTTTTAGTCACAGGATTTTACTGATGTCAATGTACTTTTTATGATTTTAATTGCAGCCCTGAAAGAACTTTTCCTTCTTAATCAACAAGAGCCAAAAAAACCTGGCAGACAATCTTCAGCTGTTACATGATCTTTAGCGGAATGTCATTAGGTTTTGAGGAATGCCAGCAGTGTATTCAGTGCTCAGTGGACTGTGAGAGAAATTGCTTTGTTTGCCCTTGTGTGTTACAATCTAAATGTACAGATGATTAGAAAAGAGACCCATCCCAAAAATACAGCTTCGAAACCCAAATGCAGTGTTAAAGCACAGATCAGTGTACAGGAAGGAGTTTCACTGTAACGATAAAATTATAACATTGCTTCTTACCTTGCTGAGTGGAAGCTGACAGGCTTCTCATAAGAGAAATATTTTAAGGAGAGTAAGACATCCAGGAATATGGTGCTTCATAGAAAAAAAAAAACACACACAAAGAAAAGGGTGAGAAAAAGATTCAACATAAAACTTTAGCAAAAGCAGCCGAGGAAAAGATAACAACAAAGGAAGAAAGGAAGTTGTCCATAGACTTGAAGTTTAGTATAGTATGTACAATGAGTCTCAATTACATCTGCTTCCCAGCTACTTAACTCTGGATTATTTCATTCTGTAGTTGTCATAAACCAAAGAGTTTATCTGTCAAAGTAAGTCATGATATGTGATAATATCCACATGGTTTTCAACTCATTAAATTCTGGCCAATTGAGGAAAAAAAAATTCAATATGATTTTGTTTCTACTAAACTAAAACTAAATCAAGCACTTTGCTAAGAATTCTGAGCAACTGTCTACACAATAGAAAGTAAGTATGAATATGTGGGCATGCTACAGAATAGGGAAGTGATTATTCTTATTGGTTTTAAATGTACAGAGGTTGAACACTCAGCCACCTGGCTGGAGGAGAAAGTAGTTCCATGATTTTTCTTATGATTATAAAAATTACCGATCATATCTAAATGGGCAGTGTAGATAGGCAAAGCCAATAGTGCAAAACAATATGATCACAGGAATATTGATTACATCCTGTCAGGTTTTTCTAACTACTATGATATATGCTTAGGGTAGGAAATGTTTAATGCAAAATTCAGATGCAAATCAACTGATGGCAAAAGCCACAGAAATAATCCATTGTCTATTACAGTAGTAATCTGTCATCATAAAGGGGATGGATCTTTTCCTTTAAAAAAATCCATTTTTTTATTTATATCTAGTGGAACTAGTAACTTGGCATATTCAGTTCTTTTCATCAACAGAATAAATGTTTACTTTCTTCTCTAGACATGCAAAAATTAAATATCTCCTGCAATGAATCCCCCTCCCCAAAGTTTTTAAAAACCTGTTCTATTTTAATCTGACTTTTTTATGGTTAAATGTCATATATATTGAATAGTGAGTATATTTCTATCTTGGTTTGCCTCAGAAGTATCTACTGACAAACAAATCAATATTGACTTTTAGTCTGAGTTATTGCAGTTACTCAAGATATAAGGCTATTTTTTTTCCTTCACTGGCTTTGAAAATACAATCAGTTTTGATATATTTTAACTAGTATCACTTTTGGCAGTTGCACTTACTAACAACAAAGGCAGTCTTTCAACAGGTGGTAATTACTTTGTCTTAGATACCCTTACATGAACTTAGGAAATTTTACTTCTGGACTATTTCCAGGCTTTTTGGTAAAGAGTTTACTGCTATACATCTACATGAAAGTTTGAATGGAGAAAAATTACAAGGTTTTTTAGTTCCATCTAGTGGTAAAGAAAGGTAGACATTTCATGAAACTCAACTGACAATAAGGAAAACAGAATGAGGAAAACAGAAAAGGCTCATAAAAATATAGAAAATCAGTGCAATATAAACCTTAGAAATCAGAAAAATGAGCAATAACAAAACAGTCAGTCCCAAAGCATGTCTTTTTTTACAATTTTTTGTTTCTTCTTTTGTTTATTCATGTACTGTAACGAAAAATAGATATTAAGTTCTAAGCACAGCTACCTTAGAGTTATACATAAGTAGAAGTCATAATTCATTGGAATAGACTACTTTGTTCCTTATGATTACGTCATATTTATTTAAAATTCGTTATGTAGAAAAATATTGCATAGTCCCTCTTTTTCATGTTCAACGGCCCTTAATCACACTGATTGTGTGCTAAAAAGAAGACCTTTATAATTCTATACAAAGGCAAAGAAGCAAGAATTTCCATGTAAGCTATGGCTGTTAGTTAAAGAAAACAAAATATCTAAAAGCCAACCCTCAGCATGGTCCATGTGGCTGTGGAGGAGAGTGTGGAGTACTATGTACTTCCTTGTGAGATAGCATAGGGTGCCTGTATGATGGTGACCAGTGTAGGGGCCAACATAGACCTTTTAATTTTCTGCTGCTCATGTCAAGGACAAGGTGGGAAGCCCTCAAAGACATGCAGCCAGTATTTTGCACAAAGAGGTGTAACTGGAAGCCTGAGTGCCTTGGATGGCAGTGATGCACAGGGTAGCATCAAAGGCTGCACTGCCAGGGACTGTGATAGCAGCCAGGCTGGATTCAGCTGTTAGCATAAGTGCTGTTATTTTGCGCCCTCACCACCTCTGCCCACAGTTGGTGCCTAAGGCTGGTGCTTTCACTAAGCTATGACTCCAGAGAATTTACAATGCACAGACCTGAAACAGGGTATGTCCCCTTTGGTGTAAGGGGAAACCTAGGATTCACCTTCAAAATCATAGTTTTCTCCAGAGGCAGTAAAACCTTGCCCCCTGCTTGGGAATTCTAGCAAAGACACAATTTAGTTGTAAATATGTCAGCTTTCTATCTTGCTTACTTAGGTAACTTCAAAAATAAAATGATGGGAATTAAAAACTAAATCATGATGACAAATATTGTTAAAAATTCTATCTTCATAGCTGGCTAAGGAATGCACTGTCTATATATGTATCTTAGCATTGGCTACAGAAAATGTAAGTTGAAGGTGTTATATAAACTTGCAATCATTAGCAAATACTATAAAAATAAAATCCATACAGACTAAAAAGCATTTTCTATGTCTTCTTTAAGTTTATAGTGGAACATACACTATTTTATGTTCCACTATATAACAACTATTTTATGTTCCACTATATAATATGTTCCACATATAAACTGTATGTTTTGGAAGAGGCATATATTAGAGTTTATTAATGTTTAAGTTAATTATTCATGACAGTTTGGATTTCAGCATATCTGTTTGAAAAGAAACAAAGGATCTGTTTTCAAATACTTTAAAAATGTTTGCAAGGAAGAGGGAATGATGGGGTCTTTTATCAATGGAAACTCTAGGACAGGCATTCAAAAATGCTGAGTACCCAATGAACTTTGGCCAGTTTGATATTGTATTTAAAGTGTAGAAGTTGGGGAGGGGAAGGTTGAGCCCCAGTAGTGTAAAAAAACAGGAGCTGAATTATGCATTAATAATTGTTTACTAGTGGATTTCAAGCACATATCATTGTAGTAAGAATCCTATTGTCCAAGAATCCAAAAAGCAAGAATGGATCCAAGACAGTTCTTTTAGCTAAAAGCATGTACTCCTCAGCATAGGGAGCTGAAGTTTATTCTGTCCACCCCACATTTTTTCTCTGCTGAAAAAAGAAACATTTTTTGTTGTACCTGGGTAAGGTGTGACTTTTATATAGATTGTTGTTCTTCTTAAATCTCTACAGTAGAACAGAAACAGCAAGTCAAACCCTCCTGTATATCCGTGCAATTCTCCAAATGGTTCTCTCAGTCCAACTCTCCTTTTTAAAACTGTCTTTTAAAATCCCCAAGAAAAATGGTCTAAAATCATTATGACTACTCAGTTTACTATTACCAATCATTACGTTTTGTGTTAGACAGCTTTGAGGAAAGACATTTCTCTTAAGTAAGTTCACATTGCTTTTCAGTTAGTTCCCATAGCATTGTATTGTATACTGCATTGTAACACTGTATTGTTCCTGTAACATTGTATTATACTGATACATGACACTGGTCACATCTGCTTGAGATGCTACATCACTGTAGAGTCACTGTAGCATCTCTGTAGTGGCAAGCTATGGAGACATAGCATTGGCAGGCACAAACAATAACACCACTACTTCTGCACAGCAGCAACAAGTTACTGCACAGTAGCTCATTGCCACTGTGCAGTAGGGTCACAAATGATTCATGCAGTGCTGGGACTGTGCAGTATTGGCAGTTACTGTGCAGTAATTTAGTAATTGCTAAAGCAAGTAAAGATACAGATGCTAAAGCAAGTTCTAAATGCACAGTAACAACTGTGCAGTTGGGCAAACATGTAGATGTGCCCACTGGGTGCGTCTACGTGTTCATTAATATGAAATTATGGTGCATTAAGATTAGTACACTAACCGTAATGTGCTATAATCAGCAATACTGCATATTAGTGCAAACAAATGCTTTTTAGGTTACCCTTAATGCTCATTGGACTCATCTACTATGCATTTGTTCATTAGCATGGTTTTTGCCAGCCATGCTAATGCACAGCAGAATTAGTCCAATGGGTATTAAGAGTCTCATGTAGATACACCCACTGTCAGACAGAATGTTAAAGAATTAAAATAAACAAACAAAACCAGAAAAATACATTTCTCACAATCACCTTGTTCACCTTTATCTCAATTAGTTATCATTGCACATCATTGTAAGTCCAGAGAAGCAGGATTTCTGCTTCTTTTGTTGAAAGATTATTTTCATAGGCTAGACCTCACCGTAACATTGTTTCTTCATATTCATCCTAATTTTCCCTTTCTTAATTTCATTCTATCACTTGAAGGCATTCATCCTTTCATTTTGCTAAATAATTCTTTTCTCTCCTTAGTGTTAACAGTTTGCAAATATCCGAAGGGTGTGATATGCCCCCCTCAGTCATCATTTAGGCAATCAACAATATATATATTTAGTTCTTTTTATCTCCTCTCATGAATCAATTCCTCTAGTGCTCTGATCATTTCTGTTGCCATTCTCTGAAATCCTTCCAATTTGTTGGTATCATTCTGGTAACAAGGGACTCAGAAATTAGCATTCTTTCTGAATCATGATCTTGCTATCCCTTCTTTTTTCAATAGGGTTGCAGAGAAAATAGTTTGTCAAATAGTCCAGGTACAATCGCAGAAAACTATTGAATTATATACCGAGAGACACAGACTTGATAATTTTTGGTGCTTAAAAGCTTTAGATTACAGATGTTCAAGCTTTTTTGATCAATGGTTTATCTCAAAGCTAAAATTTTGGGTACAATTCTTTCACCTTTTACACCCTGGAATAAAAGTTGCATTCTCTTGCTTTTCAGAAGAAAAGCATATTATAAAGAAGCTAAAACATTTTAATGAATGTGCATATTTTAATGATTTTATACTGTGTATACTCTGCAGCACTGCCTGTATTCACTGCTGCCCTGATTGTATTCCAGCAGCTCCTAAATTCTCAAACACAGTGAATGATATTTGACAGCTTGCAGACTATTTAAAATATCTTATTCCCATTTACCAAACCTTTAAATGAGACTTGTGATCCTAGGTCAAAATGGTATTTTGCTAGCTAAATTCTATTTGGGCATTAGGATTTATTAAAATGTATTTGACGATGCGATTTCAGTTACTAAAGGCCAAATCCAGATTGGTGTCTGAACAGTCACAAAAAGTCATCCCAATGAGCCCCAAAACAACAATCATAAATTCATTTAGGTACCTGCACTTAATAATTTTGGCCTGAAAAGTTCTGGGGATACCTAAACTTAGGCTTCTGAGCATATTCAGAAACTATTCATGTCAAACACCTGGAATCTTAATTTGGGGCGGGGAGCCAGTAAAAAGTTGGCATAAGTCCCCAGTCTATTAACTACCAACAGAATTATACAGTTATAAAAAAAATCAGGGCTGGAAGGGACCTATGGAGGTCATCGAGTCCAAGGCCCTATCTGAGTCATAATTATCCTTTGTCTAGCCTATTACTAAAACTACACAATAACCCTATTACGCAATTACAAAGTATAGCAACCAAACTCACACAGTTAAAGCAGAACAATTGTAGCCAGTGTCTTATTGCAACAGCTGTTGTTAAAATACGCTCGAGATATACAAAGGGGGCCACAACCCCTGCTAAATTCTGCACCATTCTGATCCAATCTGATCATGGGGTAAAATTTCTTCCTGAACAAAAATGTGAGGATTTGATCAACCCTGAGTGGGAGACAATACCGTCTAGTCAGGAAATTCTGGTTTTAACCCCAGCGAGAGCATTGGCATAGCCAGTCAAAATCCCCAGCATTGGCTTTAGCCAACATCTAATACCCCTGTAGAAGGCAATCTTCCATGACATGCAACAACAGGAGGAGAAAAATAAATCCTTCTAAGTCCCATACAGCAACTTATAAAACCCAGAAACATGGGCAGTACCTATGGCATAGGAATAGCTACTCCTAGAGCATGCTTGATCAATGTTTATCCAACTTCTCAAACAACTTCGCTGATAGTGATTCTACTTCACTTGTGTTTGTGCTGTATCTTTCATCTTTTATCGTCACCCAGATACATTCTTAGTTGCTATCTTCTTTCTCTTCAACCAGGGAAGAAGTGTATATGTTTCTGACATAAAAGGCAACATCACCACCTTCTTTCCTAACGCTATCCTTCCAAAACAGTGTATCGCTTAATGTTGATATTCCAATCTTAAGAGCTATCCCACCAAGTCTCAGTGATATCAATCTGATCATAGTCTTTTTCATAGGCTGTGACTTCCAACTCATTTTGTTTTCTATAATTCTCACATCTGTATACACGCATGAGATGTATTTTGTATTCTGACCTATTTGTTTCTCTTTGTCCCTTTGTTGCTGCCTGTCTTTCTTGCCCCTTCTCTGATTTTAACTGCTTATTTCAGTCCTCTCCCTTCTGATGTTTGTTACTCAATTGCTGGAAGTTTTTGTTAATTATCCCCCATTAAACTTAGTTTAAAGCTCTTTTTACTAGATTGGCCAAATGATGCCCAAAGATTCTCATTCCATTTGTGGTCAAATTAATCCTGTCTCTAGGATAGGCCTTACGAGCAGTGTCTGAGGGACCTGAACCTGTTCAGCCTCAGTAAACAGAGGCTGAGGGGGACCTGGTAGCAGCCTATAAACTGATGAGGATAGATCAGCAGGAAATAGGGAAAGCTCTTTTTTCCCGGACACCACCAGGGGTACCTAGGACCAAACGATCACAAGTTACTGGAGAGCAGGTTTAGGTTGGACATTAGGAAACACTGCTTCACAGTTAGGGTGGCTAGGACATGGAACCAGCTTCCTAGGGAAGTTGTTTTTGCTCTCCTACCATGGGCATCTTTAAGAGTAGTTTAGATAGGTACTTGGCTGGGGTCCTGTGACCCTGGCACTCATTCCTGCCATTGGCGGGGGGTTAGACTAGATGGCCTGCTCTAGGCCCCTTCTGACCCTAGTAATACAGTCTTCATATCTACATTGTCTCAGCCATGCAACTATTTCCATGATATAATGGTTCTTGTCTGCACACTTACCAGAATGCCCATAATGTCTGGTTGATGAGAACTGCATTGAAAGAAGTTACGTATAAAGTACAAAACCAGAGCCATGGACAGCTGTTGCACAATATCCCCACAGAGCACTTGCTCAGGACATTTTAGGCATGGGTTACAGTCATCCTTAACTTTAGGGGGTTCTTGCCTATAGCTGAAACCCAGAACTCTGCCTTTTCATCATAGGGTGCTAATGACAAGGCTGGCATTGAATTTCCTCTTGTGCTCTCTTTTTGTCTTCTGGTATTCTTGAATTACTTGTGGACGCTATTCTTGAGCAAAAGTTTCAACCACTTGTCAGTGTTATAAAAGGTGAACACAATTGCTACTGGTTTTTAAATGAGCTCTGCTCATGGAAGATCGCAGGCTCTAGATTCTACTTTTGGTGTCAGGTTACTAATACTTAAGTCGGTCCAAGGCGGTGATCCTCCCTATTTATGCAGCATTGGTCAGGCCGCAGATGGAGTACTGTGTCCAGTTCTGGGCGCCACACTTCAAGAGGGATGTGGACGGCCTCGAGAGGGTCCAGAGGA
>JAGPOW010003316.1:135160172-135197255 GCA_030014935.1 Caiman crocodilus
GGGCATCTTCAAGAGTAGATTAGATAGGTACTTGGCTGGGGTCCTGTGACCCCAGCACTCGTTCCTGCCATTGGCGGGGGGGTCAGACTAGATGGCCTGTTCTAGGCCCCTTCTGACCCTAGATACTATGATACTATGAAGCCACTAAATCCATTATTGAATCTAGCTCCTAATTCTTGTTGACTTTTATCTTCCATCTCTGTGCATTATTACTCAATTGCTGCACAAAATCATTCTTTTTTTTTTAAAGGTTGCTGAATTAGCTTTTTCCTAAACCTTTTCATTTCTTTATAAGTCATATTGCTTAGAATCTAATTGTCAGAGATAGAATGTTCACTTGTTAATTATTTTAATACTTTAAAAATGTATTATCCAAATTAATTGACCTGTAAATATTCAAATTGTGCAGTGCTCCATATCTGCAAGCCCTCAATAGCCATTTGAAAAAAAAATCTCCCTAATATGCTAGGCATTTCAATATTTTTCTCTCGTTTTCTTGTTGAAGACAGATTGTACAAAGGAGTTCAACATCTAAGCTGTTTGTATTCAGTATTAATTTTACCCCTTCTTCTTTTATTAACTGACCTATTTTCCCTTTCCTATTTTCTCTCTGATATATTTCTTATCCTCCTCATCATTTATCTAACATTAATTTATTCTGTTTTTACTGAAAGTTTTAAAAGACTATGAGAGGAATACTTTTTATTTTCTGCGTCTAAATTGTGGCTTTTAGCCACATAAGGTAGCAGTTCTATTTCCTTTTCAGTAGGCTGTGAGCTGGTGCGACAGGAAGGTTGCTATGTGAGAGGGCATATTTCAAACATGTTAAGTGCATTGAATTCACAAAAACATAGTCAGCCAGAAACCTATAAGTAATGGGGACTCTCCCATCACTTCAGCGATAATAGCTGAGTGGTTATCTCAGTTAACTAAAAAGCAAGGCTCTCTGGTGGTCAGAGTGCTCACTAATTTTTCTTCTAAAACTTGTCTCCTTGGCTGCTAAACATGGTACGAATTTCCCTCTTCTTGCGGGGCCGGAAGAAGAGGAAAAGCTCAGTGATATGAAAGGGGCTATGGGTTGTCTTGTACACTGAGTGAGTGGGGTGTGTGTGCGCGCGTATGTGTGTGTGTGTGTGCATGTGCACACTACTGTCACTTAGTGGAGATGAGGGGTGGATCCACAGCGGGTGTGGTGGCATAGTTCTACCCCCCCTTTTGTTATGTTACACAACATAACACAATAAACTCTCAGAGTTCTCTGGCATGTCAGCAGAGCCCCTGCTGGCAGCTGTGTATGTCCTGGGAGCTCTATGAGCTCACCACTGTGACATCAGTATGGCAAGAAAACAGCCTGGCTTAGCAGGGAACTCCTCAGTAAGCTAAATCACAAAAGGGAGCTTATAAGAAGTGGAAACATGGTCAAATAACTAGGACAGAAAATAAGAGCACTTCTCAGGCAAGGGTGAATTCAGGAAGGCCAAAGCACAATTGGAGTTGCAGCTAGTAAGGGATGTGAAGGGTAACAAGAAGGGTTTCTGCAAGTATGTCAGTAGCAATAGGAGGATCCGTCAAAGTGTGAATGCTTTACTGCCTGGGGGAGGCAACCTGGTGACAGAGGATGCAGAAAAGACTGAAGTGCTCAATGTCTTTTTTGCCTCAATTTTCACAGGCAGGGTCAGGTCCCAGACTATTGCACTGGGCAGCTCAATTTTGGAAGGAGGTGAGCAGCTCTCAGTAGTGAAAGAACAGCTTAGGGACTACTTAGAAAAGCTTGACTTGTACAAGTCAATGAGGCTGAATGAGATGAACCCAAGTGTGCTGAAGGATTTGGCTGACATGATTGTAGAGCCATTGGCCATCGTCTTTGAAACCTCATGATGATCAGAATAGTTCCTAGATGATTGGAAAAGGGCAAACATAGTACCCATGTTTAAGAAAGGAAAAAAGGATGATCCAGGAACTACAGACCAATCAGCCTCACTTCAGTCCCTGGGAAAAGCATAGAACAGATCCTCAAGGAATCCATTTCTAAACATTTGGAGGAGAAAAAGGTGATTAGGAACCGTCAGCATGGATTCACCAGGGACAAGTTATGCCTGCCCAACCTGATTGCCTTCTATGATGAGATGACTGGCTCTGTGGATGCAGGGAGATTGGTGGATGTGACATACCTCGATTTTTGCAAGGCCTTTGATATATTCCCCACAACATTCTCTCAGGCAAGCTAAGGAAGTACAGGCTGGGTAAATGCACTGTAAGGTGGATAGCAAGCTGGCTGAAGCATCAGGCTCAGAGAGTAGTAGTCAATGGCTTGATATCTAATTGGCAGCTGGAATCCAGTGGAGAGACCCAAGGGTCAGTTCTGGGTCTTCATCTGTGACCTGCAAGATGGCAGAGTACACTGTTGGTAAGTTTGCAGATAACACCAAGCTGTGGGGAGAAGTAGATATGCTAGAGGGTAGGGCTAGGGTTCAGTGACCTAGACAAATTGGAGAATTAGGCCAAAAGGAACCTTGCAGAGTCACCCCATATACCTACTTTTTTTCATGATTAAAATGAAACACCACTAATACCAATACTAATACTAATACATTTAATCGTGGAAAAATGAGGATTTGAGGTTACTTTTTATAAACCAAAAATTGGAGATTTTTTTTTTAAATCATAGAAAATCAGGGTCCCTGCTCATAAGGTTGGACAAGGACAAGTAAAAAGTCCTGCACTTAGGATGGAACAATACCATGCACCAGTAGGGGCTGGGGGCTGACTGGCTGGGCAGCAGCTCTGAAGAAAAGGACCTGGGGTTATAGTGGACAAAAAACTTAATATGAGCCAGCAGTTTGTCCTTGTTGCCAAAAAGGCATACTGGACTACTGTGTCCAGTTTTGGGGAGCCCACTATAGGAGGGATGTGGACAAATTGGAGAAAGTCCAGTGGAGGGCAATAAAAATTGTGAGGGAGGTGGGGGACATGATTTATGAGGAAGGACTGAGGAAATTGGGATTATTTAGTCTAGAGAGGAGGAAACTGAGAGGGAACTTAATAGTAGCCTTCAAATAGCTGAATGGGGGGGTCCAAAAGAGGATTGAACTAGACTGTTCTCAGTGGTAGCAGATGACAAAACAAGGGGCAACAGTCTCAAATTGTATCAAGGAAAGTTTAGGTTAGATATTACGAATAATTTTCTCACTAGAAAGTTAGTAAAACATAAAACACTGGAACAAATTACCCATAGTGGTGGTGGAAGCTAATCCTTGGAGGAATTCAAAACCAGTCTAGACAAAGCTTTGGCTTGGATAATCCAGCTGGGGATGGTCCTGCTTTGAGCAGGAGACTGAACTGGATGACCTCCTGAGGTCCTTTCCAACCATAACTTGCTATGATTCTATGATCTGCGGGCTGTTCTTGCTTTTAGTTTGCTCCAGACTCTATTGCTATTTTTCTTCCCCTTCCTCCTTCTGAAGTCAGCAGCTGGGGAAAGGAGGGGATGAACACCAGTGGCAGTAGCTAAGACACTCAACCCTACTGTCATGGGACTCCTCAGGGGCTGTGCACTACTTCTGCTCTTCCTCTTCTTTACCTTACTGCTGAATTCAGGAGAAGGGGTTTCAGATTTTCACTGAATTTGGCCATTTTTGAAGCATTCTGTTTTTGTTCACAATTATAGGCTGCTTTCTGGAGAAAATTCAGGTGAAAATTGTTGCTTCTGTCTGCTCCAATAGAGCTCATAGCACATGTAGAGCTGTGGCAGGACTTGTGCTGACATGCCAGTGAATTCTGATGGTTAATTTTGGCTATTTGGTGCATGGGCAATGAACGCTTTACTGCACATGTGCCACAGAGGATGTGGCCATGCACCCAATGCCACCACCCTGTATCCACCCTACTGTCTGTATGTTTGTTTTTGTTGCTGCCTTCTTCAAGAGCACTCAATTAAGTGTCTCACCTCACTCCACCCCTCATCTCCACCAACTGGCAGAAGTGCACATGTACAACATTCAGTACACAAGACAGCCCAGGTCCCCAACCATCTGAGAGTCAAACACCTTTTACTTTGTCCTCTTCCTCCCATTTGTCTTCCTTGCTTGACATCCCAGAAGACCTGTTTCAAAAGGACTGAATACCTGCTTGAAGAACATTCAATTATTGTAGTTGCCCTGCTGGCTCCCTGTCTGATCTTAATTGACAATCAATTCCTGCAACACATAAAACCCCACACTTTATATCCAATGACTATTAAATACAAGAAGTAGTGAACAGTAATATTTCAGTAGGAAATTCTAATCAGAGATCTAACAAGAGCTCAGACAATTTATTTTGGGGATTTCTCATGGAGTGGCCTACTGCACGTACCTGAATCCTCAGCATTACTTTGTCCTGAGACCTATTCATTTAATCTCAAAGGCAGATCCTGATGACTCCATCATCCCTAGGATGTTTCTTTTCTCATATTGAACTGAGTAACTGAATAATTAAAGCTTTATAGTGAAGGCAGTTCATGAAACAGTGACAGTTGAATAGCCATTACCCCAAACCCCTGAAAGAACTCAAATAAAAACTTGAGGGCAGGTAATAGATGCTATATACCTGATCTCTGCCTGATCAATTCCTTTTATCCCCGTTTCTGAATCAGTTTTTATTTGAGGATTTGCTTCCCTGGAGCCTATCCACTCCACAACCTGAGCCTTCCTTAGTGATCAACAATGCTATTCCATCCACTCTGTCACAGGTATAAGTCCAAAGGATGTGCAGTGTCATGTTTGCACCTGCATTTTTAATCATAGTATAGAAGCAGCAGCTGGGGACTGAAAGTGGGGACTCCCCACCTCAGCATCCTCTATCTGCCTCCTTCTGCCTGCCCCACTCACCACTGCCACAGCCCCCAGCAGACCTAAGGGAATGGGAAACTTCAGAGCCACTCCTGCTCTGTTCCAGCCAAGCTGGATGGTTATCAGTGACAGCAGGTGGGTTCCCCCTCCCTGTCCAGTCCTCTGGGTGTTTCCCACCCCATGAGCAATTGCAGGAATGATTGCTTTCTCTGGCTTAGCCCAGCTCTCTAAGCAGCTACAGCACTTGGTGGATTGGGAAAGGAACAGCTGGTACATCAGTACAGCAGGAGGGATTGCAGGGTAACACAAAAAGCGCACTGCCTCCGAAAGCCTGATTGTGTTTAGGAAAGGAGGGAGAACTTATGATGCTGACAACATGAGACATTGACAGACCAGTTATTACTGCATTTAATACTTGCATACGGAAGTATGAAATGACTGAGCAGTAACTACAGCTACTCGGCAGTAGCATCCCTAAATGGCTTTTTGGAGATGCTGATTGCACAGTAGCTTATTGCCACACAACACTACTAAGCAGTAGTAATGAGCTATTGTGCAGTCTGTGCCTTGTGTAGTTGTGACCACGGTAGCATAATAGTTTCTGGAATTCTTTTAAGTTTACATCCAATTGGAGTTGGCTCTTACATGGGCTTGATTTTAAATACCTAGGGAGATGAGGATAGTACTTGCCAACTTTTTAAAAAATTTGGAACTAATTAAAATGTTGATAATATTATTCTTTTATTAGATATATAATTATGTCAGTATGCATATTATTTTAACTTAAAACTAACAGAAGTTTACATACACAAGAAAACAAAAGCAAATAAACATAAAATCACAGGAACAAAAGTTATTTCTGTTGATTTATCAACTATATTCAGATATATTTAGGAAAATACTGGAATGAAGAACTTGAAGGAAAGAAAAAGCATAAATCATAAAAAAAATATAGTGAAAACACAGAAGATGATTGAGATTTTCTTTCTTTGTAAATAGGGCATTAAGTTCCTCCGTCTTTGAAAAGTTTAATTTTCATTGGATAGTTTCACAGATAGTTTGAAATGGCATCTGGCTCTAGTTACTTGGATTGTAAATTGTCCACATTACAAGAGCAAAAAGAAAAGAAAGTGATAAAGTCATTTGGAAGAGATTTTTTTTTTCTACTTTCACATTTGTTTATTTTTATAATTGTTTTAAATATTAATTATTTTATTAAATATTAATAAACATTCAGAGTTTGATTATATTGAAAAAGATCTTATCAATATCTGAAAAACACATACAAGTTCACCTATGTTTGTAAATACTGTTTATCTATCTTAATATTGTTCATAGAAACAATAACTTTATAATATTATGAAATTGCTATTATCTTCCAAAAATAGTTGTTGTTATGAAGATCTATATACACCCAAAAAAGCTTTCTGAGAAATAATTGGCATACAAGACAGTGTTGAAGTGGAGAATATTGACTCTCTGACAACATCAAACTCTATTAACTTTCCCAACACAGGAACAAACAATCGATAGATAAAATCCATTTTTTTCCATAAGAAAAATATAATGGACAAGTAGTTGTTTAAGCAAGTATTATGTCTATACTGTATTTAAAGTCAGTTTGGAGGACAGTACTTCAGATAACTAGGGGTTACTATATTTTAACTAGAATAGCTAAAACAATTTAGATCTATATTAATTAATGAAGGCCAGGTGTACATTGATTTGATGGGCTAATGTATATTCCTTTTTCATACTGTTGAATTTGCATTATAGGCATCTGTATGCCTAGCGAGACAATAGATTTGTGCTGAGTGAGGCATCAATTCATTAAACATCTGGAGTGTGGCTGTAGAGCCCAATTCTACACAGACAGAGATATTCCTACATTTTCTTATTTCTTATTATTGGGATCTTAATCCCTTGAAAGACTTCATTCCACCCTTAATAAACTGTTTCCAAGTGGTTTGATCCTCAGCAATCTACTCCTAGTCATTGGGCTCGGTGTTCATTGCCTTTGTAATTCCCTTGCAAACATCTTTGAAATGGAGATAAGGATGACTGTGTGGTCTTCTTGTAAAGTGTTCTTTCTCTGTACAAGATATCTGTGGATATATAGCTATTGTCAGTTCTACACATATGACCAAGCCAGCGACGTGGATATCAACTGAGAAGAGAATGGATGCTCAGGATGTGGGCACACTCTAAGACCTCACCATTGGCAACTTTGTCCACCAGCAAGTACCTAGAATGTGGTGAAGGCAGCGTAAATGAAAGCTCTTGGGGCATTTTTCTTGAATAGAGCATGTGGTCCAGGATTTGCCACTGTACCAAAGATTGTTGATGATGCAAACATAGTGTGTTTCACTTTGGTTTTAACAGTCAGTTTGTTGTTCAGTTCTGCCTCAACTGAAAGTTTGTTGGTAACACTGGAGCCAAGGTACATACATTTACTTACAGCACCACCATTGTTGATGTAAAACAACGTTCTGGTCCATAACATTGGCCATCTTAATTCTGATTATAAGACCAAGCTCTTAGCAGGCATGAGTGAAATGACTGACAGTGAACCCTCTGAAGGTCACTCTCTCTGTGGGCTATCAGTGTAGTATCATGAGCAAACAGCAGCTTATGAATTGAAACTTTCCAGACTTTATTCTTCACTTTAAAGCAGGAGAAGTTGAATAATTTGTAGTCTGAACATATATTTAAATTAATTTCTTTGGTGCTGGCCCCAAAAGCATGCAGCAGAAGAATAGAAAAGAAAATCCTGAACAGAGTGTAGAACAAAGACACAGTCCTGCTTAACTCTGCTTCAAATCTCAAAAGCCTCAGACTTGATTTATCATAGCTGACTGTTTGACATATTCCATCATGGAAAGAGTGGATTATGCTTTTTTGAATAATTTATAAAGGTCTTTTCCACTAACACGGTTGAAGGCCTTGGTCAGGTCAATGAAGGTGGTATAGAGGGACTTCCTTGTTCCCTCTATTTTTCTGTATATTGCTCCCCTCCCAGCACAAAGTGCTGTGGAAGGGCTGACTGAGGCATAAGGGTGCTTCACACAAGGCTAGTTGGCAAGCAGCCCCCCCACTGAATCACCCTTGTGACCTAGCCAACTAAGAGAAGCATCTATACATGCACAGCTATGGAGTATTTTTTTTTATTCTGAAGTGGGGTATTTACAAATACAATCCTGCTGCAGAGTAAATTAGTTTTCTCCAGCCTAATAGGGGTACATGTGTAGATGCTGAGACGTTTCCTGCACTGTTAATTAGTTTTATTACACAGTAAACATCTTGTGTAGACATGCCCCGAAAGAGGATATTATTGAGATTGGACAATCTGTTGATGACAGGGTCAGCTGTTGCCAGGGGCAAAATCCTGGGTGCCTCCATGATACCTTATAGAATGGCTTTGCTTAGAAGAATGAGTTAGCAATGAGAAAGTTATGATGGAAGCAGAACTCCAACAGCCTATGTCTCTTATTATTCATGCTTCCTGTGTTATGTGATTCCAGGCAAATTGGCCGGGATTCTCTAGCAGCACCAGCTATGGCATTTAAGTCAATCAGGAGATCTAAGTTCTCAGTGTCTGGAGTCTTACAGATAACACTAGCCAATTTGTTGTAAAACGTATCTTTAACATCATCAGAAGAGTAGAGTATTGGAGAGCAGGCATGCACGAAGGTGATTGTGCCTTCTGAACTATAAAGGTGAAGCATGAGGAACATCTCAGAACTGTTCCATGAATTCTTGATTGTTTTAAGATTGTTTTTACATCAAGGTCTACTCCATGTTCATGTGCGTCTTTGAGGGAGAAAGTATGTATTTTTCTCTTAGAGGCATTGTGACTAACCATGTTTCTTGTGGTGCCTCAATGTCAATTTTCAAACTATTTAATATATCACTGCTATGTTGCAAGCATCAGAGAGATTCACAAGATCATCATTCAGGCCAGTACACGTGGTCCTAACATGCCATGTTGAAATTAAAGTATTAATTTTGTCTTTTTCTTTTTGTCTGGTGCAGTGATGCAATCTGCATTTCAAATTTTCTCTTGCCCATTAGATCAGGCAGATCATACCATATAAACCCCTTATTGGCTGGGCTGCCAAGCTTTAAGCACATCTCAGCTGATCAATGAGATGCAATACTCTCTCCCACTGGTAAATGTAATATGTTGCATCCCTATCTTGACCAAATAAGCTGGACTTTTAACTCATAGCTGCTGGTTCCTATGTTGAGTAGTGCATGAAAGATGAAATGACACTGAAATGAGCTTTTTAGGGTGCAGATCCCTAGGCAGTGTATATGGAGACACTGGGTTGCCCATACACCATTGTCCACCTCAGCCTTGTTGATATAATTCAAAGGAAAGGTAGGTGGTAGTGCATTTGGAACCAGCTTGGCTGCAGGAGGTACTGAAGCAAAGAATTCGTCCATTTGTCAACTGGTTGGGGCTCCACTCCTAGACTGGATGCTGATCAGTGTTAAAGAGCCCAGTTTCCCTTTTCATGGAGTGGACTTCAGTTCTACAACCTTTTGATGTCATTTCCCGCCACAACAGGTAAGACTAGTACCCCCACTCTAAGGTGCTCCTCTGCTCAAAGCCATCGGCACCCTAGAGGTTGCTGGGTTATTTAACTGCCACCCAGTATTCAGCTTTAACAATCACAAGTAGTACTATCTATTGTAAATGAACTTGGTGAACCTGACTTCACAAACTTGTATAAGCTTGAAATATTGGTGTTTATATAAAAGAAATAGGCAACAAAAAAATTTAAAACTGTATTTCTGATTAAATAAAATGGGAGTTCTACAAATGTATCTTAATCCAAATTTTGTAGGTCATTCATCCTGTCTTCTCTGATGAAAGATTTTAAGTTTGTTTCTTGGAAACTTTTCATATCTTGTTCTCTCTCTCTCATTTTGACCGTTTAAGGGTAGACTTTTCAGAAATAAGTAAATGACTTAACTACACATCCCAATCATGGTATGCTGTGTTAGTCTCTCTGACCTTTTTGATTATTTATGTGTTCTTAAGTCACAAAAGCACATTTGAAAACCTTACTTGCGAAAATTACAATATCTTATTCCTCCAATGTTAGAATAGGATTTGTCAGTTCCACTCTATGTAATATGCAAGAGGGAGCAATGGTGTTTTTTCTGTTACAATTGTCTTACGAATGGGTATGAATAACAACAGGGAAACTGCCAGCAACATGGACTTGAAACAGTGGGTTTAGAGCATAAAATAGAAAAAAGATATGAAGGAAAATAGGATTAAAGAGAAAAGAACCTTGTGCAAGGGCTTTGTTATACCTTATGCTGCATGCCACACAAATGTTGATTGGTGTTATTGCTAGCTCGAGTTTGGAGTACTCACACTTCAGACCAGCAGAGGTCTGAAGGACTGAAAGGTAAGTATTTCCTCTGTCTCCCCATCCCATTCTGGGTTTGTCTCCTGCCCTCTGCCCCCTTAGAGCTCCCCTGGTTCCCCCCAACCCCTTGGGTTTCCCCCTTGCCTCCTGTCTCTACCAACCCCCAGGGCATTATTTACTGTGACTGCCTGTGCTGTCTGTCTTAGGCAAGGAAGTTTATCCCTTCCCCAACTGCTTCTCTAGGACAGACAGCACAGGCAGCCACAAGTAAGAAGAGGAGGGGGTTGAAAGGCAGTGAGGAGAAATCTGGGGTGTAGGGAGGGTAGAGGAGGCAGTGGACCTGATCCAGGCCAGTGGAGGAGAGTGGGTAGGTCAGGTGTTTACACTAAATAGTCTAGAATGGCTACACTTTAATTCAACATGCTCTGGGTAACATTGATCAGAGATAATTCTGCTCTGGAGTAGTGCAATTTTGAGCTGCAAAATGAGTGTTTAAAACCAGTTACAGGTATCAATGCATGGATAATCCAGGTGTTAAGAGGTACAGGAGATGCCCCAAATACTGTGTAACAAGGCCTCAAGTGAGATGGGAGAGGAGTCCTCAAAGTAAGGGGGGAAAAGGTAAAAGTAGAAAGTCCTAGAAGAGAAAAGAGATATTCAATGTTGAGGGCCAAAATACTGGAATTATACAGAAACCATCAATAACATAGCTGAGGAAGTCTAACAAGCACTTCTAAAATAACCTTCTACCTTCATATGAAAACAGTAATTACAGGGTTATGACCTGTTTAGCAATGAACATAGAAAAGCTTTGTCACTAGGAAAACATTTTAGAAAAAGAAAAAACCCAACCCTATCTTACAGCATCAGAAAAGAAGTTTGCTGGTCACTGAGATAGAGGAAAACTCTGAGAAAAAAGACACTTTTGTGTTAAAATTGGATCAAACTATGGTTTGCCAAAGGGGAACCTAATATTACTTTGCACAAGAAGCTTTCCCCACAAGAGTCACCCACAATAATGACATCTGCAAATACCACTCTGGGTACATCTACACATGAGCGTTATTGTCAGCTTGACTAATTAGCTCTGCAATAAAGTGTGATCCTCTACACATGCACTAGCATTAGGGTGTGGTAAAGCAGCTGACTCTAGGGCAAATTACGCTGGAGTTTATTGAGGCACACTAATTGCACACGTGACCGAATGAGAAAATAAAACAACAGTGGGTAGAAAAGAGGAGCCTCTGCTTTCCCCCTACCTATGGAAATATACCTAGAAAATACGCCTTTAAAAACATAAGAATCACATAACTAGGTGGGCAAGAATCACATAACTAGGTGGCAAGAGAAAATGAAGGTGGTACATTTAACAGAGAGAAAGAGATGAGGAGAGGGGGAGACAGCAAGTAAAATGAAGAACTGTTAAAAGTAGGAAAGCAAATCCTACCTTTCCAGCCAAAGGAAGCAACTCTTAGTGAAGCAACCTCCAGCCTAATGGTCTAGAAAAATATATATATATAATTTATCAAGCTCTCATGAAAACATATCAAGTTTAAATACTTCCAAAATACATGTTTAACATCTTTCTCAGCTACTCAGTGTATCTAATAAAATGTATTACCAAAACAAAATAAAACAAAAAAAACCCAAAACAATATCAACAACAAAAACAAGGTTGGCTCTAAAATGCCAAAACAATTTTTTGGGAGATGGTCTAAAATCTATTAGCTCTGACAGATTTTTACAATATTGATAGTAGATATACAAAGTTTGTATAGATTTCTTGCATTTTTTCCATTTCTATTCAAAACTCTTCTGAGAAGTGTGCATTTATCCAGTGTATAAAGCAAACAATCATATACCATTATTGTGTTTAAAGGTGTCCAAACATATTTGAAGTTCTCATGGCTGACCTTCAGAATGGAACCATTCAATATACGTAAGATTTATATTTTTTAGATTAGGCTGTTTTGCTATTCTGAGTGAAATTTTAACCTTTCCCCTGAGCTGTTTTCCTTCTTTAGCTGTGGGGGTGATATATGTGAGTGCTAGGGGGGCGGTTCTGAATTTTCTTTTCTAGCCTGTACATTCTCCCTGAACATTTTCCCTGACATAGCTATCTTGTGTGACAAAGAAAATAATATTGAGTTCAAGATCAACTGATGCAAGAAACTGCATTTCAACTTTCCTTTCAGCTACACTTCTATTGTGACACGTGCAGGTTAGAATATCAAGAAACCATCTAAGGCAGGCTTTTTGTACTGAAGATTGCTTTTGTTCTCAGTGTAAAACTGCCCATCAGAAAATAAATAAATAAATCTGATTATTTCTCAAATACTGAACCAATATATACAAGTCTATGTTTTAACTGTGGTATAGAACAGAGATAGAAATTTAGGACTAAATATTATGAAGCGAACCTCCAGTGGTGCCAATGGAAAATTTACATAAATAGCAAGAAGGAACAGTAATACAATGAGTTAATCTTTTGTTATTGTTATTTATTCACTGCCTGTCTTATTCATGATTACACTTTGGGTAAAGCGTGCTTCTCTTTCAGACTGCTGCATTTTTGCCCTTTCTTTCTCTTATTCTCTGTTTACCTTAAAGATGAACAAGGGTATCCTTTGGTGCTGTTCTTTGGCAGTGACAGGCTTCTGGTTTTTCCCGTTATATTTCTTTCACTGTGAATAACATGTTTGTTGGGGAAAATGGGTTGTAAAGGGGCTCCTAGTGGGAGAGGGAAATAAGTTGGAAGGGATATTAGGGGAGTGAACTCTCCCAGGAAAGAGGGGGATTGGGAATGGATGGGATAAGATGGAAAATGAAATAGTTTTGTTTTTAATATAGGCATTGAATGGGGTTCAGAGTGTGGGGAATTGAGGTTGGGCTGGATAGAGGTAGAAGATGCTTTCCTAGGTGAGAGGCAAAGGAACAAGAGTTCATGGAATATTTCAGAAGTTTTCTCCTCCTGATCTTCTGTCCAGTCTGTATCTGAGGATGCTAGGCCTGGGCTATCTTCTCAAACTACCCTTTTCCCCCATGGAGATCATGTGTAGCATAGATTGTTGGCCTCAATGATGAAGTAGAAACTGCCAGGAGTAGGAAGATGATGATGAATATTGGAGGAGAGGCAGTAAGTCATCAGCTGTGCCTACTGGGCTCATGCTGGGCAGGGCGAGATATGGCAGCAAAGTGTTGGAAGAAAATATCTCTAGAGACACAGGGCTCTGTTTCCCTGTGCCTGTTTCCCTCTTCTTGCATTCTGTGCTAGTGTATGTAGGGGTCATAGCTTTTGGAGGCCAAAATAGGATCAGGAGAGACCCTCACTAACCATGTTTCACAGGAGTTCTCTCCTAAAATCAGATAACCTGGAACAGGTTAAGGAAACCAGGGTTAATGGCAAGGAGTGTTTGGAGCACTGGGATGCAGGAGCCCAGGCTTGTGATGTCTAGGAGGGGACAGACAGCCAGGGAACAGACACAATATATGTGTCCTTGTCTTGTACAAGAAAGCTAGAGCCCTTGTACAAGATAGAGAGGGGAGATGCAGATATGCCTCTCTCTAAAGCTGGTTTCATGCCAGACAAGGTGAATACAGAAATGGATATGACCCCAAGACATGACCCCTGATGGTTTCCATACCATCCAGAGATAGATGGTGTGGAACCCACAGTACTTGGAGCTCCAATCCCAGTAAAAGAAGGGGAGGAGGTAAATCAGCTTGAAGGAGAGACTGGAATTGAAGGGGAAATAGAGATCAGAATTCTGCTGCTAGATCACCAGCCAGTGTTTGCAGACAAGTAATATCCCTCGAAAGAAACAGTTTAGAATACCATCGCAAAGGATAGACAGCTCCTGTGCAGTGAAGTAGATTTTGCTACAGGGAATCTGCAGGAACAAGTCTATATGGAGGGAAAGAACACACTGATGCTTGGGGCTGGGATAAATTCTATTAGGGCTCAGGCATCAGGAACTTTTATTCTGAAAAGGGACATAAAGATAAAAATCTGTATGGATGGCAGAGAGATGTCATTGACACACATAAGGCATATTTTCTGCCTTGGGTGGACAGTGTACTGAACTTTGCCTAGAGGTATCAGAAATCTTCCTTAAGTGAAGATGGCAGAAACAACCTTGCCTTCAGTATGGACTTGGGGCTGTGTAATTTTGCCAGCTATGATGACAGCTTGCAAGAACACCTGTCACATGGTAGATAAACATGAAGGACTTGGGGTACTGGATCTCATTGTTGAAGGGTTTAGAAGTATTTTGAATGCGTCTTGGAATTCAATATATCTTACTTTGGTAATGACCAAGATACAATATTTGGGTCTCCATGTTATGTGGGAAGAAATGCACTCCATTAATATAGGCATACAAGCCAACTCAAAATGGTCCATACTTAGGACTAAAAAGTAAATTTATTCCTCTAAAAAACTTGCAGTTTGGTTTGTGAGAGATTACAGTGAAACAGGTTATCTTATCAACAGGGATCCTGGTTTTCTCTGTTAAAAATCCAAAATTATCTGATTAAAACCCCCCAAATCTGTTTTTTTTTTCCCATTATTAAAATGAAACACCACTATATATAGGCAATAGTAGAACACTATGTTTTCCTGATATATTTACAATTTTAAAGCAATTTTGAAGCTTACCAGGATTCAATTATTATCATGGGCAAGTGGTGCCACCTTAGTCACCTTAGACTGGTGCCCCCCAGGTGACCAGTCAGTGACCAGGGATAGGGGTCCCCCCATGGCCAATCGCTCAGGCTGGCAACCAGCTACGGAACTCCTAAAAGTGGTCGCAGTACTCCCACTTCCCAGCCAGCACTTAAAGAGGGGGCACCAGCACTCACACCTGCCCCCCTGTCCATTGCCTAAGCGGGGAGCATGGCCTGTCAGGGGGTGCACCAGTGCTCTCAGAGGGTGCAAGTGCACCCCTGTGCACTCCCTATGTGTTGCCACTGATCATTATACAGTAAAAGCTGTGTTAACCAGCATTTTACTAAACAGATTACTCTATTATGCAACATGCACATCAAGTATTTCTTGAGCAGGATCAGGTAGGGGGGCAATGGCAAAAGCTCCCCTCTGCAGGCAACACAGGCAGTGCCTGGCTGGCCGGCTGCACAGGGGTGGGGAGGAGTTTGCGCACAGCAGCTGCTGCCGCCATCATCCACCACCCCACACCACCACCATTGCTCCATGCAAGCCCATATAACTGGAATTTTTAGATAACTAGCACACTCCTTACCCCACTCATGCCACATAATAAAGCTTTTACTGTAATAAAATACATTCTAAATATCTATAAATTCTAAATACCTATATATTTTGGGGCTTGATTTTGTTTGTTTGTTTGTTTTTATCATGGAAAAATGTTAGATATTATTGAAAAGGGAACTGTAAACAAAATGAAAAGTATGATGCCCTTTTATAACTCCATGGTACATTCATATCTCAAATCCCTTTTCCAGTTTTGGTTCCCAGACCTTGGAAAGGATATAGAAGATTTAAATAAGTTACAGAGAAGGGCAACAAGGATGATTAGTGTTATAGAGGGGCTTCTATATGAGGAGAAACTAAAGCAGCTAGGCCTATTCAGTTAAGAAAATAGATGCTTGAGAGGGAACATGATAAGGATTTACATAATACTAAATGTAGAGAAAGTAAATAGGAATTTATTATTTATTCTCTCTCAAGAATTAGAGGTCATAAAATGAAACTAATAAGTAGTATGTTTTTTATTCACACAGCAGGCAACTTAAGTTTGGAACCTGTTGTAGGAGACACTTCACTGATGAAGAAATAGAAGGTTAATTCATGTTCAGCACAATCAAGAAAAAAGGACTATGTCCCCCCCACAAAATCAAGTTCTTGTCACTATAACCTAAGGTAAAAATTCCTTCCTGCTGTCCATATTTGGTGATTAATACAACCTTTAATAGAAGAGCAAGACCCTCTATGGAGAGTTGGAGATGCTACCCTAGAAGTTTGTTTTACACTACATTACAGTGAAACTGTAAATGTGAGAGCCTTCTTTGATGCTGCTGGTTGTTAGCAGCCTGTAATTAAGAAATTCACTCGTATTTTTAACTTCAGCATTTCATTGTAAATATCCTCAAAGGTTTATGTGCTAGAGTTAAACTTCTATAATTTAAAAATAGAAAGAAAGAGCAATAGAAAATGAATTATATCTTTATGTATTTGAAATATGATGCTTCTTTGTACTACTGCCTTCATACATTATGAGAGACACTTATGTGGACTTCTCCTAATGGGGAAAAATGCAGGGAGTGAGTATGTATCAGGAATAAAGTTAGCCCACAAAAAGATTGATTTTTTAAACTTGTACTGACCACAATAACAATGTTGCCACAACAGAAAAAAAATGATGGAAAAAGATAACATGAGTACTTGATGTTGATGGAATGCATGTTTGTGCCTTATACACTGGAGAAATTGTCCAATAACAGTTCACCCAAGTGAAAATATTGCCCCATTTCGCTGCCAAGGTCAATGTCAGTTTAGGTTATTGACTGTATGAATGTTGAATACAAAAGTTAGAACTGTCCAAGGCTAGTCTAACTGCTCTAATCTATTTTTCTAGGCTTTTCAGATATGTTTAGAAATTTGCATTTTTTGTTCATTATGCCACTGCAGGCTCTTTGTCCTCTTTTTGATCAACCTTTTCACTTTGTCCCTTCTAATGCTAAAGAATAAGAGTCTCCATTATATGTGGGGAAAAGAACACACGTTCAAAAAAAAATTATACTATGGCCTCCAGCTATGCAGGCGAGTAACTAGTAGAACAGCTGAGTTTACAAAAGACTGCAATCCAGAGCCAACATTAACTTTTTTGTGGATAGAAGTAACAAGGTTAGGGTCCACAATGAAATGTGAAGAATAACATTTCTTATTCTATTGTTGTCATATATACATGAAATGCCATGGTGCAGTACCAATGAGCTACTGCTTCATAATTCATTGTTATCATGCAGTAACATTGCCAGGCAGTAACTGTGCAGCAACTTTACCACACAGTAGCTCATTGTTACTGTGCAGTAGCATTGGGAAAAAAATGTGCACTGGTGGTAACACTGGTTACTGTGCAATCATTTAGTACTTGCTTTTCAAGTACTAAATGACTGCACAGTACAACTGCTGCTCTTGTAGACATGGCCACAGAGCTCCTTTTAGTATTATTCAAAGGTTCATTTTTTTTGAATTTAACTGTGATATTAAAAGGATCAATATTTGAGTCAACGCAAAGTCCTACTGCAAAATAAGGGATACCAAGCTTGTATCTCTTACAGGTTTTGAACTTGCATGACATTACTTATTGAGTAAAGAACTGTATACTAAATTAGTATACATGTATACTAAATTGGAACAATCAAGCCCTAAATGGTTGGATCAAGATGACAGAAAGGAATGAGTAACAGAGGCAGAAGCCCTTTATTTTCAGTCCCAAATTATAGCTCACCAGAATAGGCTGCCTCACACATCAAGTAAAATATGTTTCCCCTTCATCTCCAACTTCTCACTTCTACATGTTGATTTAACTTAATCCATTTTAGTACATATTGGCATACATATGTGCTTTACTGCATATCAGACTAATCTAATGAACAGTAAAGCATCACCATCTACACCTGAGCCACTACTAGTGTTCTGTAGATTAATTTAAAGCACCTTTGGGTAATACTGACTGATACAGGTACTACCCAACAGTGCCTTACATTAATGAAGCTAAATGCACATGTAGATGCTGACTTGGGAGCAGATTGCTTCTGCTCAGCCCAGGCAGCAGGGGGCCCAACTCCTGCTTGACTTAGTTGTGAGTTCTGGGGCATGGAGGAGAAGCTGTTCTGGGATCTGGGGGCAGCTTCAGGTGGTACAGAGCTCAGCCCTGAGCTCCACACCACCTGCAGCTACCCCCAGAGCTGGGGACTGCTCCTTCCCCACCCCCTGGAGCTCAGGATTAAGCCCCCAGTCTGCCCCAAACCCCCTTTCAGCCTGGGGCTGCCCCCAGTGCCTCCCACTATCCTGGCTAGCACCTGGGCAGCTACAACCAGAGTCTGGAACTCCCCCTGGCTGCTGCCAAGGGGCAGAGCAGGCCAGGAGCAGCTCTAAGCTTCTCAAAGTGTGTCTCAGGCTGAGGTATGTGCACTCAAAACCCTTTGAGATGCTGCAAGAGGCATATGCAGGAACAAAAAAACATTCCCCATGCTGCAGATTTGAAGCACCAAGGCAAAATTGGATCCCTGGATATCCAGGTGTCAAAAAATATCCCAGGCAAAAGAAGCAGGGCAGGACATGGACCATGGTCTGAGGCAACTGGAGGTTTGGCCCTCCACAGAGATACTCTGGCAGCCAACCAGAGCATCTCTATGGCTGGCCCTCACCCCAGAACTGAAGTATGCAAGGCAGCCAGAGTGCCAGCCACATGGGCTGGACCCAGGCAGGAAAATAGGGGATGGAGGCACTGCAGGAGGGGGGGGAAGATCATGGGGTACCCTCATCAGCCCCACCCTGCACCTGCTCCCCGAGTCCCCCTGGATTGCTGTCCCACCCAGCCCCATTCCCTACCTGGCCCCTGAGCCCCCTGGTCTCTGCCCTGCCTGGCCACGGCATCCTGGCAGATGCCATCGGGGTCACTGGGGCATCCTAGCAAGGCAGGGGCAGCTGAGACTGACTGGCACCTAGCACTGCCCCATTGCACAGATGCAGCCCTGGTTGGCAGGGTGCTGCATGGCTTAAGTATGCTGTCAGGCAGCTGGGCCACTCAGGCTGAGTGGTGCCGGCCCTAGGGGACAGTCACCATGGCCTCAGCTGCCTTACAGTGTATAGACCCATGCAGCACCCTGCCGACCCAGGCCCCACCTGTGAAATGGGGCAGTGGAACTGTAGGTGACAGGTGTCCATGGCCAGTCCCCACTGCCCTCTGCTGCCCTGTGCTGTCGGGGTGAGAGGGGGCTCTGCCATAAGGCCCCAGTGCCCCTGATGAGAGCTGCTACTGCTGGTGAGCGTAGGACTTTTGTTTCCTTTTTTCTTTGTTGAGTCTTGGATTTTGGGGCTGGGTGGGGTGGGATCAAGGGTGGGGCCAGGTAGAGGGGGCAATCAGGGAGCAAAGGATGGCCAGGGATCTCTGCCACATGGCCCCAGAGCCCCCATAGCGGCTGCTACTATCTTTTTTTTTTTCTAAGTGCTGGGAGACTGGGGCCAGGTGGGGCAACCACTGGGGCTCTGGGAGCGCTAGCAGGGGATAGGGCTGGATGAGGAAGCCACCAGGGGCATGGGGGTGCAAGTAGGGGCTGGGGCTGGGGCTGGGGCTGGGGCTGGGGCTGGGGCTGGGTGGGACAGTCATCAAAGGATCTGGGGGTGCAAGCAGGGGATGGAACCCAGTGGACCAGCCATCAGGGGGGCTGCAGGAGCCAGTGGGGGATGGATCCAGGTGGGGCAACTATCCAGGGGAAGCTAGTGGGGTGGGACACATGGGCTCTACAGGGGGGCTGGTAGCCCCGGAGGGGGTCATGTGACCCCTGTTGAGGGGGCTGTAGCTCTGTCCATGAACTGAGGAGGGTAGGGCTGCACCCTCTGGGGAGCATGTGACCCACCCTTCCTGAGAAGTCCCCCCACAGTCCTCCCATGATCCACCCACACATCCCATGGTTCTCCCCACATCCCTCCACAACCACCCATATCCCCCCACTTCTCTTCCCAACCCACTTCTGCAAACTCCATAACACCCGCAGCATACATCCTGAGTGCCCAGCTGCCAGACAGGATGGGACCTGCTGGTAGGAGCTGTGACTGCAGGAGCAGATGTCCCGACATCCTGGTGAGTGAAGGGGTCAAGGGGAGCTCTAACCACTCTATGGTAAGAAAACCAAAGGCAAACAGAAAAACATATAGGTATTTAGAGTTCATATTATTATGATGATAGAGACACTGGTATGCTTCCAAATTCCTTGAACACTGTAGATATAGCAGTAAAATATTGTCCAAATGATTGCTGTCTCTCTGTCTCTGTCTCTTGCTTTCTCTCTCCCTCTCTCTTTAGCAGTCTCTTGTTTTAATTGTGGAGGAACATGGATTTCAGGGTATTTTACATAGTGACTTTGGGATTTTTTTATCAGTGATTTTTAATTTTTCAAATCGGGAACACAAGAATTCCTGCTAAGGAGGCAAGTGGCAGGACCCAGGCACAGCAACCTGCTTAGAGCTGGCACCTTGGACTCAATTGGAGGTGTCTGACCTGGCCAGCTGGGTCCAGGAAGACGTGCTTTGACAGTTCAAATCAGGCAACTACACTGGGAACATCTTCCGGGTATAGCTGCCCATTTGGCCACGCAGGGGCACACATGGCAGTAGTGTGGCACAAAGGCCAACTCTGCACCCACAGCCCACTGGCATCTGTCCCTCTGGGACAGATGCCTCTACTGGCTGTGCAGTACCCATCTGGGTCTGGCAGATGTGCAGCAGATCACATCCAGACTGCTGCAATAGGTAGAGGGTGCAGGGAACTCTCAGGGCTGCTTCAGCAGTCCAGCTGGCACAACGGATAGTGTCCCCAAGACCTCAGAATCTTCTGTCTACTTGTATCCTTCAAGTACCGTGGGCCCTAAGGCCCACCTGGCTAACTAATAGCCCCTACTGTGAAGGGGCCAATGGGTAAAAGATGCAACAGAATTCTTGAGACAACAAAGGCAAAAACAGGACAGGAGTGATGTGAGGGTCACAGGGTCAAAATGTGAACATGAGTGCACCTAAACAGGACACTGAGCAGAGACCCTGAGTTGCACCCACTGGTCCTCAAAGACATCTGAGGAGCCAGTGGATGCCACCCACTGGTGCTCTGCTTGGACATGTGCACAGATGAGTAAGATAACAGTGGCGTTGCAGTCTCTAGGCACCTTTCCAGCCAGAACCTCTTTCCGGGTCAAGCGCAGGGCTCACTTGGCCACAGCCAGGAGGAGTTCAACCTGAAGGTCCTGGGACTTGGTGGGACTGTGGATGAAGTGACCAAAAACAAAAAAGTGGGAGGTGAAATTCAATTAGAACCTCAGGAGGAGGTTCTGGAGGTGGAGGGGCTTCATCCTGGTGCACTCTAGGATTGTGTGCCAGGACCTCCCTCTGCCCACAGAAAGGGCAGGATACCAGAGTGGCTGTGAAGTTCACCACATACATGCCCATGGTGACAGCTCCATGGAGGAATCACCAGCTGAGATCCCCAGTGGTTTGTGGGATGACGGTGGAGTACAAACTCAGCCACTGGTGTGCCCCAGCTATGCTCTTGCTGAACATGTCCTGCTAACTGGTGTCTGGGTGGGACACAAGAGCATCATGATGGATAGTGTGGCACACAAGCATCTAGAGGTGGCAATGATGCATGGTGGAAAAGTGGACCAATCTGGTGGCCTCCAGCTGGCTCAGATGGTGGGGTGGGAAGCACCATGAGGCTGAGTGAGGTGCTGACCCCACAACAAACTCTGGTGGGCTGGAGGACATGGTGTGGGGTGGGGACTGCCACTGCACAGGACCTGATTGACAAGGGCAAGGGTGTTGGGAGGTAGGCAGATTTCACTTCCTGGACAAGATGGCAGGTAACGTGTTGTGGGTAGACCCATATGCCAGGCCAGGACAGCGGGGTCCACCCACTCCTGCCTATCGTCGTTCAGGAGGTCTCCAATTTGAGTAACACCATCCAGGATAAACCTCTGTCACAACTGGGGCACCTTTACTGTTGGCATCTCCAGCAGGGGGTTCCAGAGGAGGGGCTCAATAAGCAGGTCAGAGCCCTAGGCAACTGTTGCAGGGGACCTGGAGGAGGACACCAGCCTCCAGGCCCAGAGGAGATCCTGGTAGAACTCTGGGAGCCCTCACAGACCCTTCAGGAAGAAGGCCCACAGGCTGAGGAGCTGCCAGTCATATCAGAGCTCCCAGAAGTGGCAGAGGAAGGTATGCCCCAGATGACCCCATGCTGCATGGCTATTGACACCATATAGCAGTTGCTGCAGGGCCTGAAGGCAGAACATCAGGACCTGGCTGCAGAGGCAAACTAGGTCCTGGCTGTTCACTCACAAAGGGAGGCTCAGGACCTCTGTAGTAACCCAGTGCCAACCTGGCCAGAAAAACTCTAGCGCCCATTTCTGGAACCCTGCCTGGAACTCAGGGGGCACAGACAGGGTGTGTAAGCAGTGCCAGAGCATGGACTTCAGCACCAACACTCTCCCATGCAGGGACAGACACATCAGGAGCCCTGCCCATGCCTCCAGCTGGTGCCAGTTCTTCAGTGGGGAGGGATCTGTGGGAGACAGGTAGACGCCCCCCAAGTAGAACAGCAAGCCCACCACTGGATCCCATGGACCACAGGTGGGCGTGAGCCCACCTGCCATCTATCACCCACCACCAGGCCTAAGCTCTTGACCCAGCTGACCTAGGCAGAAGAGGCCACTGAGTACAATGCCTGGCAGGCATCCACCTGTGCCAGGTCACCCAAGTCCTGGATCATAAGGAGTACATTGTCAACATACGTTGACAGGACTAGCCACACTGCTGGCTCCTGGAGCATCAGCTCTGCCACCCACCCTCACAGGAGAATGAGGAAGGGCTCTAGAGACAAGTCATACAGCTGGCCTGACAATGGACAGTCTTGATGCACTCTTCTCTTAAATGGGGTGGGCTCCGTCAGGGTCCAGATGAGCTTGACCAAACACTCTGCAGAGGCATTCAGCACCTGGAAATCTCACATGAAGTGGGACCCAAAGCTGAAAGCCCACAGCATACCTATCAGGTACCCATGATCTACTCTGTTAAATGTTTTCTCCTGGTCCAGGGATAGGAAGGCAAAAGACAGTCCTTTCCTTCTGGTCCATGGGACACAAGGCACCCCTTATCCTCCAGCCACATTCCCGCTGCCAGCTGGATCATAACCTGGCAATGGAAAGAGTGCACAGGCTGGAAAATGGGGTCTTGGCACATCAGCAGAGAGGCACTATCAGTCAGATAACTCTCCTCAGGGTTTGGAGCTGGGGGCACAGGACCTAATTCAGGATGTAGGGAAAGATGGAGCTGAGGACCACCATGATTCCTAGTTCTTCTAGAGGCTTGAGGGGGATATACTAGCCCTCTACCACAAGCCCAATCTCCACCACCGTTTGTGTGGTGGCCTCCAAGTCAAGAAAAAAGACCCTCTTGCTATGAAAGTGGGAGGCTGGCATGATCTGGGTGGCCCCCAGTACCCAAGCCAGGGCCTGCACCAGGTTTCAAAGTGCAGGTTCTCCCCCGTGGGTAGTTGGCACTTCACCTCATGCCTACAGGTGAGTGCCAGAATGGGATCCCCAACACCTGAGCTGAAAGAATGGCGGTGGAGGGTCCAGGACCCACAGCTTTGGGTTACCCCACAGCTATCTGTGCATAGCTGCAGTTTCCCCTCTGGGGGCTGCATTGGTGGGGCCAGGGACAGGCTGAGTGGGTGTGCTGGCTGGTGTAGTGCACCTGATCCCCTTAGGTGCCAGTGGTCTAGGCTTGGGGGATGGGGCCCTTGCCCTTCCCATCCTGTGCTGTGGAGGAGGCTGAAGAGGAGCCCTTCCCACTGCCCTTGCCCTTGGTCCCTGATGGTAAGGGAGGAGGCTTGGAAGCCCCTCTGGGAGTGGGGGGCTGGCCCTGATGACTCCCCGCTGCAGTCCCACCTGCCCCTGCAGTAGAGGTTGCAGGCTTCTCTACCCCCGAGGAGGTTGGTTGGACTCTGCCTCTGGGGTGCGGAGCTGCAGGGGCATGCATCCCCTTGTGGGGTTGGCTAGGATATTCCCCCATAGTGAGGGCTGCAGGAAGCTCTGTGGGGACATCTTCCCTACCCCAGAAATTTCCTGCCCTGCCATTACTTCATATGAGGGAGGGGAAAGTAATAAAGAAAACCAAAATATACAGTGTGGCTGGTGAATCTAATAGGGGCAGGCTGGGTTTGTGGGGGGATGGGAAAGAAGCTGAAGCTCACTGAGCTATAACCCCACAGGAGGAAAAATAGGAGGGCTATGCTTGGGGAATGTGGGGGAGGGGAAAAACACACACCAAAGGGTTGGGGAGACTCAACCTAAATTACTCAGCTGCACAAACACCAAGGCAGGGGGAGTGAACCACAGGACTTATCACACAAGGGCAAAACACACAGGGAAGGATCAGTCCAGGAGCCCTTCAGGTCTCCAGCAAGGCACTTAGCAGCAGAGCAATAGGCTGGAAAACAAAGCAGGATCAGATGCAGTGAGGAAACTGTGGGGAGTGCAGGAGCAAAAAGTCAATTAGGGAGTAATCCAGTGCAAGTGTGGTGCAACAGGGAATTTCCCTTTCTCCTGAGATGGGGCAGCATCAGAACAGCAGGCAGAAGTAGCAGCAGCAGTGGTAGTAGCCATCCAATTCAGCCATTCAGGATGTGCTTCAGGTGAAACTGGAGGTGAAGGCAGGGATTGACCTGCCCAGGCAGCTAGGTAATAAAAGGCACCTTTAGGCTCTGTCAGTGACGGTGGAAGGGGACTCACAGGCAGTGTAGGCTCCCTCTTCTGGATGTCCCTCAACTGTGGCTTGGCAGTTGGCTGGGCAGCCAGCTGGAAAAGGGTTGCAGAAGCTGTGGTTGTGATGCAGTGCACTGGGCCCCTCCCCAAGGAAGGGCAGTGGCATGCAGTAGAAGACCCCCTGTGGAGGGGGGTAGCAACAGCAGCAGCAGCTCAAAGCAGGAAGGGGTGCGGCCAACTTACCCTCAAACGGTCTGAGAACAAACCAGTAACTAGCAGTAGCCAATCAGAGAAAAATGTGGATTTTGGGTTAATTTTTTAATCTAAAAATTGGGGATTTTTTTTAAATCAGAGAAAACCAGAATCCCTTCTCATCACTGTAAGCTCCAGGTAGACTTAACAGGTTACTTTAAACCATCATAAAGGCACTTACGAGGAGCATTCATGGATGGTTAACCTGTCCTAAGTACCCTCTACACATTTTAAAGTTGATGCAAGTGCTATCTTTGATTCATCTTACCCAAGTCATTTCAAGGTAATCTTAGCAGATCTGGGGAGATAAAAATGGTTAATTTGTCCTCCAGCATCCCAGGATGCACAACTCCTAGCTTCTCTACCCATTTCCACGCTCCAAATCTTGGACCCCTTTCCCTTTCCACCCCTCCCACCCACTCTGACAACAGCAGCTTCAATGCAGCCAGGAACATGGGGAAGCATGCTTCCCCTGGATCCTTGGTCTCACCATCTGGCAGTTTCATGCTGAGAGCAGGCTTGCCAGGGATAAATCATAGTCTTCTGTAATCAGAAGGAATAGGCAAAGTTGTTTAGAAAATAAGCAAATCATCCTTGTTATAGCTAACCCATCGCAGCTCTGCTCTCAAAGAAGATTCACCAACATGATGGCAATGGGATAAGTGTCCCAGGCAAGAACGCCTTCCCAGGCTCCCTGATTTCATGGAGAAGCAGCTCCAGGCAAACATAGTTTCCTCAGGTTGCCTTTGGTTGGCTTTGACATATTGGCAGCATCTTTTATCCAGCAATGTGAAAGTCAAGGAATATAATCAAAGAGGGTAGTGTGTGTGTGTGTCTTTTATTTCCTTAAGTATATAAATCATGCTTGTTGTATTTTATTGACATACACATTTTACAGTGTTCATTTTGCATATTAATTTTGACCTATATGGATCTGTGCTGCATTTGAACTTGCTGGACAGTTGCTTGACATGTCAGGGTTTTTTGTGCACAACATCCTGTGGGGATCCACTGTGAAGATCTAACATGACACAATCTGTGATTTACATCTGTGACAGACAAGGTTCTTTGTGTAAATGTGGTATCTTTTAATAGACCAACTAAATAGTTGGAAAAATGCTTTACTTATGGCTATTCTGAACCTACTGGAGTGCAAATGAAATATTTCTATCTGATTTTAGTTCAATATTTTTCCATAGTCTCCATTAATGACTAGGAATAGGCAAAGTAGTATGGGAAATCAACGTAATTCATAATTGAACTTTGTTATAGAGAATCAGAGACACTCTTTCTCCTGGATTTCTAAAAATGACCTTCTTTAGTCAAATCATTCTGTGTATCAATCAATATCTACAAAATGGCTTCTGAATTCCAATCTCATTTGCTAGCATGCCTTTAATAAGCAGTAAATCAGCCAAAGAAAAAGCATTCTCCTTGCTGAGTCTTCCTGCTCCCTTCACCTCCTCCTTCTCTACTTACAAGCTATGTTACCACACTCAACCCCCAAATAAACATAGTAAAGTTGTTTTCTGACATATTTCTTTCCATCCTCTTTCCTGTCCAACATCTTGCCCCTTTCCCTCACAGTGGGCTGGAATATGTATAATGCACAGTGGAATTGCCAGTACAAAGTTGGTGAAGACTTCCTGTGAAGGAGAACCATCTTGTTACCATCTCTGGCCATTTTAGGCTCATTTGAAGGAAAGAGAGATCTGGCTCAATTGTTTTCTAATGGTGCTCCAAACATCTATATTATCTTTCCTATCTATTCTCCTTGCTCAATTTTCTCTTCACGTTTACCAGGTAAATTAAAGACCTCTGAACAAATTCAAGTACAGATGTTATGTTCAAGTACAGATGTTACAATGTCAATAGGAAATTTAGACCAACATTCAAATCACCTTTAATTTTGCTTACCTATCATCTTGGTACTTGAAATGCCACTAAAAGATATTCATCACTAAAACACTCCTGATAAAGTTCGTGCACTCAACAGTACGTCACAGAAAAGTCACACAAGAGTTAAGTACAGTCTTGCTGTGGTATGAAATTATGATACAAAAATCAATCTAGAGAACTGTAGTGGCACTGACAGCAGCAAGAAAAATTAACCCAAAGGCCATAAGAGCTAAGTAGTAATATAACACCATTACAAATACTATTTGTTTTTGGTGTAATAGAAATTGAAAGGAAGAAGTGTCTTGGACTACATATTGGCCCCATTCAAGTTTCTATGTAGTGTTCCAGTTGTTCAAGAGGCCAGAAAACCCACACAATTATACAACTCATAATGCAGAAGTGACTTAAAAGAGCTCTTCAGTAATACATCATGTCAATAATATAGTAATAGCAGGCCCTTAAGGCTTTATCCAGCTATGATCTGCTATAAATGACATCGAAACAAGGGAGCCAGCATCCAGAAACCACACACGGTTCCTTTGCAGCTCTGCCCAGTTCTTAGATAAACTCTGTTTCTCTTCTATTGTCTAGCATATTCATTAGGGGTAATGGAATTTTATAAAAGTATAGCACTGGAGTCAGGAATTGCTGGGCTGTTAGGATTTTAAAAACTCTGTATTTACATTAACTTAGTTAAAAGTAGAATGAACAGGAGCTGTTGGAGGAACTGTCTGTTCCCATAGAAGGACATGTGGTTTCCAGGGGATCCATCAGGAATTCAAGTTAGAAAAAATATGCTATCATAGAAATACACTTAGTTATTCAGATACTATCACAATGAGAAGGAATATAAGAACTTTGATAGTATAACAGTATAGCACCTTTTTGCATGCAGAAGATAATATAGCAATTAAATTCTTCCCAAAGCAAAACTACTTCTTCTGTAATCCGTAATGTACCTTTGTAATTTATATCCTGATAGTATTCCTGATAAATCGCAGGAGCTGTTATTGATTCACATTTAAACTTATTGTTTGCCTTTTGCTGAAAAACTAATAGGATGTGTACACTGAAGTCACAGGACATCTACAGTCATTTTGAATCCAGCTAGCTTTGTCCATAGTTCAACCCCAGCAGGTTAATTGCCTGAGTATTTACTGTATCTCTCTGGCAGATTTTGCAACGTACGCTGAGCTCTGCGTAGCTCAGGACATCTCTGCAGATACTGCCTCAGCTAACTAATTTAAAGCAAGTTATTTTACAGCAGGAACTACAGTATGCCCATCCCTATGATCATTAATATTGTATGAAGAAAACTGTTATGGGTTTAGATTAGGGTTTTAGGCCGTGTGTAGATGAAACAACACTTTAAAGTAGGCTAAATGTTTTTGCATCGCCTTAATAGTATTGGTGTTTGTGCTCCTTGGCGGCGCATTGCACATTAATTCCAGCTGCTGCAGGAAATTCAGTAGCGTAATGCACCTTAAATGACTTGGGATGCAGCAAACTAAAACTCTTGAATTTGCTAACATTACTGAGAATGTGTATAGGTTTAGCAAATTATTCAGTGATCAGGAAATTTAAATGTGGGAACAACTTAGACTGGGATTGTTTTCAGGTACTCAGTATTGCTAAAAAATTAAACTAAGGAATTATATTTGTTTGTTGTGGTTAGTCCATGGCTAAACTACATATAAAATAGCTAGAGATTTTTGATAATGATAGTACAAAATGATTGAAGGGCCCAACCCTACAATTCTTACTCACATAAACATATAGTATAAAGGTTTTAATTTTAGGAAAGAGCCAAACATTTGTCAGGTAATATGTCTAATTTACTTTATTTCTCATAACCAGGGATCCTGTTTTCTCTAGTAAAAAAAATCTCCAATTTGGGGGTTAAAAAAGTAATGAAAATCCAAATATGGATCAAGCACTGGTCTCACAAACAAATTATGGATATTACACCTTTTTAACAATCTCTCATCAATCCTTAGAATACCTAAACTATGGTGACAAGTCCACGTAAGAACTGAATTAAAGCCAGGGAAGGATGCCTCTGGCTCAGAGAACTTTAGGCCAGTCACTTCTGTGCCATCTTTATAAACTTTACAGATGTCTTATTCTCAATCACCTTTTACCTTATATTGAATAACATCTAATTCCTGAATAAACCAGATTTAGATGAGGCAAGTCCTGCATTGGCCAAATACTAAACATCACCCACATAGAAGATGGATTCAAGAAAGGGATGATAACAAGTGTTGTGTTTGTAGACCTATCAGCAGCATATGACAAAGTCAGCAACTTGCCTGCCAAAATCTAAGATATGATGCATGACTACCACCTAGTGCAGTTCATCTGATCTCTTTTGGGGAATAGATGTTTTATATAGAACTGTACAGGCAACAGAGCCACTAGAGGTAACAGTGAAATGGGATCCCACAGAGTAGTGTGCTAGGACCAATCCTTTTTAATATATATTAATAATGACCAACATATACAGAGTAATAAAAGAATAAAAGAAACTTCATACATGCTGAAGATGATCTAGGTACCATATCACAAGAGAAGGACTTCATCACTGTTGAGATCAGATTGACATGTGCACTGAACAACCTCACAGATTACTACAATAAGAACCAGGTTCATGCCGCCCCAGCTCCCCAGCTAAGACACAAGTCACAGATTTTCTCCCATGCCATAAAGAATATATGTATGTATGTATTAGCATTTTATTGTAATCGTGAAAAAATGTGGATTTTGGATTACTTTTTTTAACCCCCAAAAGAAGGGATTTTTTGTATCAGATAAAACTAGGATCCCTGTTCATAACTAAACTATGGCATGGGAGGGTCTTACTCCATCTAACCCCTACTCTCCCTGAGCTTCTCCTAGGTTACAGTTGTGGGACTTAAATGCATAGCTGGGTCAACTGATGTGGCTGTACACTTGCCTGGTCTGTTTGTACTCAGTGGGCATGTGGATCCTTGCATTTCTCCACTGCACCGGAATAGAACCGTGAAAGTTCCAAAAACATTGCTTATATGGTTGGGCAACTATTACTTACTCCTGTAAAGGAAAATAGGATCTAGCCCAACATCCTTCAGTTATTTAACCATCATATTACAGAAGGCAGAAGAAACTGTTGCCCACTTCAGAGCCTCATTGGGACATACCTCCAACAAAACTGCTGGCAAGAATTCACCACTACTGGGTGTGTCTACATGTCTAATGAATGCAACTGGATATACTTTGGCTTAATTTAAGCTGGAGTAAACTAATCCAAACATCAGTGTCTACACAGTCATTTAAGCACAGTGATTTACTGTGCTGCTGGATACCACCTTTATCTGAGGGGATTATATGGCAGCACAGTAAATTAGTCTACTGTGCCTTAATTGCAGCACACATGTAGATGGTGACACTCTACTGTATAGCAAAATTGTCTATTGAGCAGTAAAGCATCTAATGTAGATGCACCCACTGAGAGACAGCTTTCTAATACCCCTCATATCAATGAAGCCTAAGGAGAAGGGTATTAATTCAGCAAATCCTGAGCAGAAATCTCTGATACAAAATATCACATGAGCATAAATATAATTAATTGGCTTCAATGCATTTTGATATTTTACACATGCTTAAGTCAATTATTGACTCAGGGCCAATATACAAAATATCATTTGTTATGGTGGGGGGCAACAACATTTCTTTATTTTTTCCTGCTGCAAGTTTTGAGAAACTGTGTCCCATCTTGTTCCAAAAAATAAGCTCAAGTTTGCACACTAAGTGGAATTGCTCGCTACCTCTGCACAAATCCAATGATTTGGTTACAGAATGCTTGCAATGCAAAACATGTTTTATAGGTTGAAATTCATTCCTACTAGTCCCTATAAAACAGGAATGAAATAAAGGGAAGAAAAGAAAAAGAAATAAAATGAAATTCCTCTTCCAATAAAGGCAGTTAAGTATTCATAACATGAACATATAGGTGACCACGATATTATCTGGATAGAAGATCTCAGCTGAAGGTAGCATTCAAACAATTATATTGGTAAAAAAAAATAGGTAAAAACTGATGAAGTCATTAAATTTTCAAAAGTTACAAATTATCCTGTAAAGCTTCACTGGCTGCAAATTAGCCTTTGCTATAGCCCTCTGCTAACAATCTATAGATCATTTTATTATTCATGAATTTAAGTAATTTCAGGACACCACAGGTCATCTTATGCTCATTTATTTGCTAAATACCTTGTGCTGGTATGCCTATGCTGAAAAATTGCCACTATTTACTTCCTGTGAGACAAGCAAGCAACAACGTGGTGAATTTGGCCCTAGACATCCAGTATGCCAGGCAGGATATACATCTTGCTGTCAGTGAAATAAATGAGCCCTTAAATTGGCTGCAAAGCTTTAAGAACTGAAATTTATATGTCTAGTTATCAAACAGAAAGTTCAGAACACCTGCCAATAGGAGACATAATTGTGACAAACTGTTACATTTTACCTTTAACTTTTCAGCTTCAACACCATAGCTTCATTATAAGAATCTCACATTCCTTTTTCTGCTTTCTCCCCCCATCACTCCCAACCTCCCCCAAAGCATTCTTTTCTTTGTATTTGATTTTAAATGCTGAATTACCAGTAATCCAGTGGGTCATACATCAGCAGATGAGAAATATGTCAAATATGGCAAGAGGGCCAGAATTTTCTGTGAGAAGAATCAACATACTTCACAGATTGCCACTGTGTGCTCATTGCATTTAGGGAGGTGACCTTTTTTAACTTGTTTGGGAAGCTCTCCTGAGAATGTCAGCAATGGCAAATTCAAGGGTTTGGTGCTTTTTTTAAGAATATTTTTCAGCTCAGTTACTCATTGAACAATTTCATTATATTTGCTCAAAGTCACAGAGGCCATAATAGTGAGAAAGTGTCTTCTGGCCATCACAAATCCAGCACATGAAAACTTATTTATCATATTTCTAAACAACACTTCAGCAGACGGGGGATAGAACTACTCTCTCCTAAATCCCCTTTGTCCTCTCAAATGTAGTCCCTTTTTTTTTGCATATTTTCTAGCTGCAATATTAAGAAATGATAAACAAACCATTTTCTAGATTTCTGGAAGGAACATTTTATTATATATGAGAAAGAATATTTAGATTAAAACCTTGAATGTTAAATACAAATATTTGTTATAACATTTTTTTTAAATATTATATTAATTGACTGGCTGCTGCTGCTCCTTTCTGGTCAATTCAAGCCATAAAAAATATCTGAGAAATAAATTATTTAATTCACACAAAGCTCTTCTTTTAGACTTTGATGACATGATTACTCAACTTCTTTCAAGGCCTAACGAAGCCTCAATGTTTCACTCTACAGGGGACTGTATTTTCTGTTGTCAAAATTATTGTTGTGACAAAATAATAATTTGGGGACACACCTGAGTGAAAGCAAGAGGTAAATAAATGTAAATCAGTGTCTAAAATCTGTTTGGAAATTTGCTTGGATGTTTGGTCACTGGGGATCCCAGTTTTCTCTGATTAAAAAAAAATCCCATTTTTTTATTTAAAGAGAGAAAGATCTATAACTATAGATATAGGTATAGTGGTATATTATTTTAATCATAGAAAAGTGTGGATTTTGGGTTCCTTTTTCAATCTGAAAACTGGGGAGTTTTGTTTGTTTGTTTTTTAAATCAGAGAAAACCAAGATCCCTGGGGATCTCAGAAAGAAAAATCGTACATTCATTTTGGAGGATACAGGTATTCCAAAATAGAGTGGTTTTAAGGAGGGTCTCCAGCCTGCCTTTTAGACAGATTCTTTGTAGACTGGCAGAAGGTAGAACAGAGTGACACCTTGGAAACTAGCTGGTCTCTAAGGTCACCTATCCATGTGCATCAAGGCTGCTCCAACATGCTGTAATTACAGTGCATTGGAGCAGACTCGATTAATTAAGTCTATTGAAGCGTAGTAATTACCATGCTTCAGCAGACTCCAGTGTCACATGTATCATCATCTTAATTTGTAACCTTCAGGACTATACTGGTTCTGACTTTACATGTTTTGCTCCTTCATAATGAATTGAAATGAGTTTGTGCACACACACACGTGCAGTTTTAACTAATAGCAAGTTATTTGAAATCAGCCCAAACTACTTCAATAGCACCACTATTACTATTACAACAATAATTTTATACATTTTATACATTCATTTTCATTGATTAATGAACCAAATGTTAACATGAAATTCCTCATTAACATATTTTTCATTTGATTTAGGGACAGATTATTACTTCCTCTGTCAGCATATTATAGGTGGGGAAAGGGTGCACATTACTACTTTTATTCCAGCTTCCCAACCAGACCTGAAGGTTGTATCAAGGATGGGTATTTACACTGGCTGCACTTGAAGGATAAATGTAGAGATTGTAAGTTTTGCCATTACTGAATTCCTTCCAACATCCAGTTGTGATTTGTACAAGTATAAATTCAGGTATCATTACTCAGATGTGTTAATTATTTCTGAACTTATCCTGCCATGACCAACATAGTGTTGCCCTGTGGGGTCAGGCCAACTCTCAGGATCACAATATTGTGCTGTTAGATGGGAGAGTGTGACAAAATTGCACATGCACACACAATCAATTAGGTGAATAGGGTGCACGCGTGTGCGCGCACACACACACACACACACACACACACACACTACCAGCTCAGGCACATACACATCCAAATCAGCATAGGAATAGGCATACCTATCAGCAATTCAAGCACATGGACACTACACACTAAAAATTAGGCAAAAATCAATTGTCAGTATCTGCACACTCAGTACACATACACAGATCACTAATTTTTATATCATGCACACAATGATATATATATATATAAATGAGACACAATTTAGAGGGGTGAGAAGCAAAGATTGGAGCGGGGCTGAACCATAGTAAAGCAAAACCCAACTCAGGGGTCCAAATAACAGGTTTATTAAACAGGCAACATGCTACACAGCCCTATTAAGTTATTGGTTCTCTCTCTCTCTCTCTCTCTCTTTCTCTCTCTCTCTCTCTCTCACACACACACACACACTCATAGTGGCAGCAGGAGAAAGAGAGTGGAAGAGTTGGATTCCAGGTAGGGAAGGGAAATAGAGTCCAAGTCCTTGGTTAAAGAGAGGGTAGGGGGTGATAGATACCTATCCAGGTTGAAAAGGGATCTTTGTCCAGTAGGTGTTGTCCAGAGGGGCATCTCTGGCTGGGCTTCTTGGTGGTGGGTGGTGTGGCATGGTGCTGGTCCAGATGGAAAGGGAATCCTGAGGATTCAGTCTTCACTATCCCTTTTATGGAGCAGTCTACCTCTGATCTCCTATGGGGAGGACCTGTCCAGATAGTGTCAGTCCTGTTCCAGAGGGCTCCAGGTGTTCTTACTGAGTACATGCAGCTTGGCACGATGGTGGGTTGCCTTTTATTTTGTTTCTTGAATGCTGAGGGTGGTTCTAAGGGCTGAGTCCTTGGTCCAGGTATTGGTGTTGATGGTTGGGACACTCAGAGGGAGCTATTTTTAAACCCATTGTCTCTCAAGCACCCACATTCATCCCCATTCATTCAGGAACCAAGTTACATAGGAGGGGTAGGTGTGAGTCATAGGTTACACAACTGGGTACGGGGATAAGATGGAGGCTTGACATTACAAGATGGAAACTTGACTTGACTTATGTTAAGTTACATATATAGGCCTAAAAGAGTAATCACACAATATAAAAGCAGTAAAAAAAATAAACATAATAATTATCACTTATAAAGTAGTGGATATGTATATCAAAATAGCAGGGAACTTATTTGCAAAGAGGGGAGAGAAAAATAAAACTTATGACCTAAAATAAAATATTAAAGCTTATCTTACATCTTAGTTTACTTATACTTATCTATAGGGACTAGAGAGGGAAAGAAAAAGTCAGAAATGGTCGGAGAAGGGGAGGGAATGCATTTTAAAATAAAAACAGAAAAAATGGGGGTTTTGCTACAATCTCATAATTTCTAAGAAAAATTATTAGGCACCTACAAAATTCATAATTTGGGGAATTTCATGAATTTTGTGGAATCCAGACAATGCCTGCAAAATATGCAGAATCTGTATAATCCACAGAACCACCCCCTCCCAAAAAAAGACTTACTGAGCACTGCAGCATCTTGCCATAGTGAGGCAGAGGGGAAAGGGAAAGCCTGCCCACTTGAAGCCTGCCAGCAAGATACCACCCCCCACTCCTCACTGCTGACTAGCTTTGAGTTCTACCTGTCATACGACCCTGACCCTCTCCACCAATCAGCAGAGGATAGACAGACCTGTCTGTGCAAAACAGTTAAGAGATAGCTCGGCACAGCTGTGTTGAGCACATTGCAAGCACAGATACAGGGATTTTCCCCTGTAGCACGGGAAAAGTTTTGGTGCATGGTCAGAGCCCGCCAAAACCTTGCAGCTACACCAGTGAGTGCATGCTTGTGATTGGCTTACGTTAAATTATGCATATGTGTAGGTCAGCAATTGGCTCACTGACCAAATAAGAGGCTTGGGCGATGCCCGCCCAAACCAAAGGAGAGCTCGGACACGCATGAGGAAAGATCCCGCGTGCGTTTCCAAGCCATGAAGGAGGCCTGATCAACAGACAACGACTTCCTGCTGGATTCATCTGATGCCCCATCCCCTGAGTGAGTGTGATCTTCTGTGTGCCTGAGTTCCTGTTTAAGTTTGTAACTTCAAGGAACATGCCTACAGCCTAAGGACTGTAAGTAAAGGGTTTTTTTGCTTCCAACAACCTGCGTGTCTAGTGCCTCAATTCCACTTCATCAGCGGCCCCATTCTGTCAGCGTTTCTCGGCCCCCACATGGTGACACAAACAGGATTGTCAGTACTCTGGGAAGACGCGATGGAGTTGGAATTAGTTGAGGGTTGTCCCTGGCACAGTGGAAAACGCCACATGCTAGACGCCGCAGAGCTGGAAGCGCACATCGCTTACCATCAAGTGGGTGGGATGGGTGGAAGAGTTGTGAGCGGTTGCCTTTTGCTCAAGGGAGAAGAGGACCTACCGAAAGAGTGGGAAGTGAGCCTCCACCCAAGAGCCTTTGGATGTGTAAGCGGGTTTGGTTTAAACCCTGGGAGCAAGGGGCAGCGAGTCCTCAGCCAAGCAGAGGCCGAGCAAGGAAGATGCGGCTCTCAGTCGGGAGTTCGCTCGCTGTATGCGCTGTGTGTGGGAGAGCAAAGGACCAGCGCTAATAGATGTAGACACGCTGTTACCAGAATTGGGGCAGCCGGAGCTTTCAGAGCTCCACGGAGAAGTGGAGGAAAGCCGCTTCGTATCTGAAGGGACCAGCACGGTGTTAGAGAAGGGGAGAATGCTGCAAGTAATGTTCAGCACGGTCACAACACTTATTCGGGAAAGGACTGAGTTGGAAGCCCAACTGTGTGCCGTACACGCGGTTAAGCGGGTTGTAGCTGTGGAAAGCCAGAGTCCCCCATCATCGCAAGATGGCAGTGAAACAGAAGGGGGCCACCACGGAAGGGTCAAGAAGGAGGGTGGAGTTCCCTATGGTGGGGCAGAAGTAGCGACTCCAGACCAGAACGGCAGGATGGAAGTAGTGACTCCATCCCAGAAATACCACCACGTATGGGAAAAATAAAAAGGCGGAGCTAACGGTGGAGCGGAAGTAGCGACTCCACCCCAGAGCATCGGGGCAGAGGTAGCAACTCCATCCTGAGGCATTCCCACGGGCCTACCCCTGGGCCATAACCAGGAGCCAATGAAAAGCATCCTACAGCTGAGTCATTCATCAGATGCAGTGACAGCTTGAACAGCCATGCACCCTATGGCAATGGAGGGTCAAGTGATGAGTGCGGCCTGCACTACTGCCGGCACCTACCACGCTCAGACCTGGACTGAAATTCAGGCCTTGTGCAAAAGATCTAGAATAAGAACAGCAGAGACTTTAGATATGTGGATTGGATGCCTGGTTATGGAGTTCAGATACGATCTTGTGGATCAAGGTGAGGCAAGCTCTTTAGTTAGATGAGCCTTGTGGAGTGGAGGATATGCTGCTGATGTCGGCATGGTGAGGTACAATTTTTACTGGCCAATCTTGCTTCCAGCACTTGTTGCAGGTCAAGCCAGCCAGAAAGCCTATGCGTGGCATGAAGGAGGACCA
>JAGPOW010003316.1:135197355-135213605 GCA_030014935.1 Caiman crocodilus
GCATGGTGAGGTACAATTTTTACTGGCCAATCTTGCTTCCAGCACTTGTTGCAGGTCAAGCCAGCCAGAAAGCCTATGCGTGGCATGAAGGAGGACCATCAAGGGTCAGCGTGGAGCAGATCTTACATACAATCATTGGAGTTTCCTTTTGCACGTGGAACCAGAGACGACATCCACTGGGACTTTCACCAGCCCAGCAGCAGGAACTGTGGCCTTACTGTTACCTGCAAGATCCGGGAGCTGTTCCAAATACGCTGGCAAGTATCGATGCTTGTGTTGAAGTATACGGAGGAAGAGCTGCAGTTATTCTCCTAATTTTGTTGAATCCCTTACCCAGACAGCCTGCAAGTGATTTCTTGAGGCAGTTACTGTGACTGCAAGCCTTGGTAAAGCCATGTCAAAGAGAGTTCAGTGACCCAGAGCAGCATCGAGCACACGATTTCAACCGACGCAGAGGACACCGGAGGAGCACGAAACGTTTAGGTTCCTGATGCGGTACTCCAGGCTCACTAAGCAGCAGTTGAGAGTGCTAGGCAATAGGGATCAATGGAACCTGGCCTATGAGATAGGGTTCCAATGCCAAGATGAACCAGATGACAAATCACCTTGCGATAATGATTAATTTTTCTGAGAATAAGCTAATTAATTTTTCCCTGAGAACTTCTTTCTCTGCAGGTCTGCCGGAACATGTGCAGACTGAATCGGAGAGTGAAAAAGATTTTTGAGAAGAACGAATTGTCTCTGTGGGTCCGCTGGGAGGTGTGTGCAGACCAGACCAGAGAGAGCATTTTGAGAGAGGCAGAACCTCTGAGAACTGGGACGCGATGACGCCTAATGAAGTTTTGATGATTGAACTGTTCATCACGAATGTACTGATGTATAGTTGTGTTCTATTAGGATATTGTTTAATTCGATCTTTGGAGAGCAAACTTGTTTCATTGTCCGCTCTTGTCTATGCTCATTTGCAAAGTGAACCTGTTCAATGGTGTGAGTGTAATGTAACCGGTCCGAATGTGCAGCGGACACAACTGTGCCTTCGGCAAGGGGGCATGTCTGTGCAAAACAGTTAAGAGATGCCTTGGCACAGCTGTGTTGAGCACATTGAGAACACTGATGCAGGGATTTTCCCCTGTAGCACGGGAAAAGTTTCAGTACATGGTCAGAGCCCGCCAAAATCTTGCAGCTGCACCAGTGAGTGCATGCTTGCAATTGGCTTACTTTAAATTATGCATATGTGTAGGTCGGCAATTGGCTCACTGACCGAATAAAAGTCTTGGGCAATGCCCACCCAAACCAGAGGAGAGCTCGGACACGCATGAGGAGAGATCCCATGTGCATTTCTAAGCCATGAAGGAGGCCTGATCAACCGACAACGACTCCCTGCCGGATTCATCTGATGCCCCATCCCCTGCGTGAGTGTGATCTTCTGTGTGCCTGAGTTCCTGTTTAAGTTTGTAACTTCAAGGAACATGCCTACACCCTAAGGACTGTAAATAAAGGGTTTTTTGCTTCCAACAACCTGCATGTCTAGCACCTCAATTACACTCCATCAGCGGCCCCATTCTGCCAGTGTTTCTCAGCCCCCACAAGACCTTGCAGCCAATCAGTGGTAACAGGCAGGGTCACCAAGGCCCCTTGACTGATCAATGACATAGGGGAGGGGTGCCATGCTCTACCCACAAAATGGCTGCTTGGACCCAAACTGTACCTACAAAATGTGGGGGCAGCCGTTGCAAATTAGAAACATAGAATCATGGAAAGTTAGGGTTGACAGTGACCTCAAGTTATCATCAAGTCTAGCCTCCTGCTCAAAGCAGCAGCATCCCCAACTAGATCATCCCAGCCAAAGTTTGTCTAGCCGAGTTTTGAAAATCTCCAAGGATGGCTATTCCACAACCTCTCTGGGTAACCTGTTCCAATGCTTTACTACCCTCCTAGTGAGAAGATTTTTCCCAATAATAACCTAAACTTCCCTTGCTGTAACATGAGACCATTGTTCCTTGTTCTGTCACCTGACACCACTAAGAACAGTCTAGATCCATCCTCTTTAGAACCCTCTGTTCAGATAATTGAAGTCCGCTATTAAGTCCCCTCTCAGTCTCCTCTAGACTAAATAAGCCCAGTTCCCAAATTCTTACCTTATAACTCATGTCCTCCAGCCCCCTCACCACTTTTGCAGCCCTCTGCTGGACTCTCCAATTTGTCCACAGCCTTTCTGAGAGGGGAGGTGCAAAACTGCACATCGTACTCCAGATGTTGCCTCACCAGTGCTAAATAGAGGGGAAGAATCACTTCTCTTGACCTGATGGCAACACTCCTACCAATGCAGCCCCATATTCTATTATCCTTCTTGGCAACAAGGGCACACTGCTAGCTCATATTCAGTTTATTTTTTACTGTAACCCCCACGTCCTTTGCTGAGGAACTTCTGCCCAGCCAGTCAGGCCCCAGCTTGTACTGGTGCATGGGATTGTTCCATCCCAAGCGCAGGACTTTGCACTCATCCTTGTTAAACATAATGATATTCCTTTTGGCCCAATTCTGTCTAGGTCACTCCAAATCCTAACTGTACCCTCCAGTGAATCTACTACTCGCCCCAGCTTGGTGTCATCTGCAAACTTACAGAAGGTACACTCTATGCCATATTCCAGTTCACTGATGAAAACATTTAACAAAATTGGTCCTAAAACCAACCACTAGGGCATGGCCTTTGATACACTGCACCTGATACACTGCACTGTGCTTGACATCAAGCAATTGATTACTACTCTTTGAGCCTGATGTTTTTATCTTCATTACAGTTTTCTATCTACCTTACAGTCCATTCATCCAGCCCATACTTCCTTAGATTGCAGGCGAGAATGTTGTGGGGGACTGTATTGAACCCCTTGCTAAAATGAAGGTACACCACATCTACTAGTCTCCCCATACCCACAAAGCCAATCATCTCATCGTAGAAGGCAATCAGGTTGGTCAGGCATGACTTGCCCCTAGTGAATCCATGCTGACTGTTTGTAATCAGTTTTTTTCTCCTCAAAGAGGTGAGAAATGGATTCCTTGAGGATCTGCTCCATAATGTTTCCAGGGACTGAGGTGAGGCCGACTGGTCTGTAGTTCTCTGGATACATTTTTCCCCCTTTCTTAAATATGGGTGCTATATTTTCCCTTTTCCAATCATGCGGGATCTCTCCTGATTGCCATGAGTTTTCAGAGATGATGTAGGCCAATGGCCTACAATCACATCAGTCAGCTCACTCAGCACCCTTGGGTACATCTCATTCAGACCCATGGACCTATACACATCCAGCTTTTCTATGTAGTCCATAACCTGTTATTTCAGCATTGAGGGCTGCTCACCTCCTCCCCGAACTCTGTGGTCCATTGTCTGGGAGCTAAACTGGCCTGTGAAGATTGAGGCAAAAAAGACATTGAGCACTTCAGCCTTTTCTGCATCCTCTGTTACAAGATTGCTTTCCCCATTCAGCAGGAGACCCACATTTTCCTTAATCTTCCTCTTGCTACCAACATATTTGTAGAAGGTAAGTCCCTAAGCATAATGTACACCTAGCTGTCTTCATTTCCCTTGGATGCTTTCATTCCTGCACTAAAAAGGCATTTGCTTTCAGAAGAGGTATGGTTAGGTGAAACAAACCTCTATATTAGTTAAAAATGGCACCATGAATGCAATATGTCTGTCATAAAATATCTATGTGAAGTAAGCAGAAGACCTAGGAGAATTATAATTGAAAACAGGGATCATGGACAATATTTCTTAATCTGTTTGCACTGTGGTTTACACAGCCCACTTGGTGAAATCTTGACCCTACTGAAGCCTTAGCAGTTTTATTATTGACTGGGAGGAGGAAGGATTTGACTCTTTTTGTAAATGTTTCATTGATTTCTGAACAGTTAGTTATTAAATTAAAAAAAAAAAAGATTTTCCATTGTTACAACAGTTTTTATATTTCAACATTTGATTTATCCTAGACTGGGACAAGATATATTATAGTTTGGCACAAACCAATCAAAAATAAATATTTCATTCAGTTTCTTTTTTTTTTCTCTTAAAGATCTTTCTTACAGTAAATTCTGATTTGCTGAAATTGCACTTTCCAATGGAAATGTCCTGATCATTTATATTGGTTTCTTTCTTAAATGCTGGAAAATTCTCAAACATCAAGAGTGGAAGAAGAAAAAGGAAAACATGTTTTTGAACTTTTAAAACAATCGAAGTATAAGAGCTGACCATTATTGGCTCTTTATCTGAAACTATTTTGTAAAGTGATCAGTTTAATCAAATTGGCAGTGTTCCTTTAAAATGTGCAGATGTGAATATTTAAAAATCATTGCAGAACTCCACTGAAAGGCAAAGACATGATTTAGGGCTGCCCTGAGATTGTTGCTGAAGTAATTACTCAGTGCTTCACAAAAGAGAGCAATTACTGATAAAACTCCCCTCTTCTTAATAACATATGCACATATTTCATTTGCTTACTTTGAAAATCAAGGAACTTTCACAAGTGTCTTGGCTAATTCCTTTTAGCAAGGACATTTATTTAAAAAGAGGTGATAATAGGAATACAGAAATTTGAGAAACATAAAGAATGCCTGTCACCTTGGATTTCTCCTCGTGCTTTTCATAGTTCTTCAGGACAGCACATATCTGTTTATTGTCTCAGATAAGAGAAAAATGTTTAAAAAATACATTTATGACACTGAAAAAATAGACTCAATCATGCCTCAGTAGTGCAGTTTTTAGGCACCCAAAACTTTAACTGACTCCTTTTTGGTTAGAACGCAGACAATCTGAAGAACCCAGTCTAGATATGGATCACATATTAAGCATAGCCCCTAGCTAGGCACACAGAAGGAATTCTACATATGGGGATCTTAACATTTATATCATATATCTGTGGAACCATATCTTTTTTTTTTTATTCCATTTAATTTTTTGCTCTTCATAAAGGATTTCCACTGTGCTGATGATCCTTATACTACAGAAGGCACGGCTGGGGAGAGACATCAACCAACAACTCATTGACCTTCAGAGCATTCTGCTGTAAAGTAGTGATGTCCAAAAGCAATTTTAATTCCACACTCACACACCCCTTCTTCCTGCCTGAGCTCTCACTGCTCTGTGAAGCAGTAGCTGTCAGTGTGGAATGAAGAGTCAGGTCCCTTACACTCAGGCTATGAGGTGGGGATTAGGATAGGAGCTTAGAAAATTAGATCCCATGTATGGAGATTCCTGGTCCCCAGCATCCATTCTAAGACCTGTGTAGCTGTCAGGTAAGTTTGCAGCAAATCATGAGTTTTGCTTTTATGGAAAGAATGAACTTGACCTTTCTCCTTATGAAATGCCAGATTAGATAAAAATTTTAATCTTCCTCCTCATTTATCTCCCCTGTGCTTAGGAGAGGAAAGAATGATGGGGAATGATGGGGGCAGAGGAGAGAGGGGTAAAGCTGAAGGGACTCTCATGCACCTCTTTATTTATTCACAAAGTTATATTTACAGTTTTTAGTATGCATCACTTACAGAATGTGCATCTTGGAGAGTAATATTTTAGCTAAAATAAACTAGAGCTGTGTGTACAATCATATACCACCATCAGGCCTCTCAGAGCAAATTCAGGCTATAATAAGGACCAGAGCCTAAAGGACTGAGTTTAGGATCTTTTTTGTTGGCTACATGAGACAGTGACCAGCCTCATCTTCATCCATATTAACTTCCTTTGAGGGTGACAAAGGAGTGGCCAGAATAAAGGAAAGGAGAATGTAGGTGTAATCTCCCTCAAAATATGAGTTGACAATGCAAGTCTTAATATACTGGAGATTTTCTTTAATTCTTTACTGTTTACTTTCTCTTTAACTTTCTCTTTCCCACCAGTGAGTAAATAGAAGTAATTTAGGGTGATAGGAAATGGTAAAACAGCAATCTAATATCATCAGAAAGTAGGGCTGGAATGGACCTCATGAGGTCATCTGATCCACCCCCTGCTCCAGGCAGGATCATCCATGACTGAACCATCTGAGTTGAGTGTCCATATCACCTGCTCTTCAAATTTCCAGGGATGGAGGTTTCACAACATTTATAAGTAGCCCATTCAAATGTTGAACCTAGTCTGAATTTTCTTCCCAATATCAAACCTACATCTCCTCTGCTGTAGTCTGAGTCCATTGCTTGAAGTCCTGTTTCCTAAAGCCACAGAGAAAATTTCCATCCTCTTTATATTTACCATCCATCCTCTTTATATACAATCATGCCATCCCCTTTATAACTGACCTTCATCAGAAGACTGTTATTAAATTCCCCCTCTGTTTTTTTTTTCTTCTCCAGACTAAATAAACCAAATTATTTCATCTTTTCCTTTTAAGTGATCTTCCCCATGTCTCTAAGCACTTTTGTCATTCTCTGGTGGACTCATTCCAACGTGTTCACATCTGTCTCAAAGTGTGAGGCCCAAAACTAGGAAGAGGTCACCTAGACAGTCCTCACTTCTGAACAGAGCAGAAGAATCACTTCACTTGATTTACAAGAGAGACTTCTGTTAATATAACAGCATATTGTTGGCTTTTTTTTTTTTTTGCAACAGCAGTATATTGTTGGCTCATATTCAAGTTAATGTGTATGCTCCAGTGTGTGAGTGCATTTTTCTTATTGCTAAAACTCTCACAAGTGTAGTGCTTATTAGCATGTTGTTAGAACAGCATTATAATAATCAAGACATTTATACCTATCTCCTTTCATTTCCACAGTTTATGAGGAATGGCTACATAAAGTGTCCTGGTTTTGTGTTTTGCTTTTTTTTCCCCCAGTACTTACAATAGTGACATTTCAATTCTGAGAAATAGAGACAGAAACATATATTTAACAGAAGAAAACATTGCCATGTCTGGGGTGAGGGGGGATTGTTTGTTTGTTTGTTTGTTTGTTTCCTCTGGAAAAGTCATTTTTTAGAGTTTTAAAAATGCTTAGGAAAAAAAAGTACAGAAATAACAGTGAAGATAAATAATGCATACCAAAGGCACCTCATTCTTCTTCCTGCCAGTTGTGTAACACTGTGATTGCCTGCCTCAGTGGATTGATGAAACCCTTTCTCATCTGTATAGAAGTGCTTTTAATCTTGCAGTAATATGTATTAGATCAACTACGCTCAACAACATTAAAAAATATAGCCTAATGGGCTATGAGAAACAAACATTCTGAACAAACCATTTATGAAGTTTTATACAATTTCTGTGAAGCTAACAGTGAACCTATACACATTTTGGAAGTAAGTTTGGATAAGCATTCTTTTGTCTAGGCCTGTCTTTCCTATGATCCTACGGCCTGGTTTAGAATGATAAAAACCATGGATGAGGAGGACTATGAAAATAACCTGTTCAATCCAATGTAAGATGATTCCCTAAAAATACATTAATGCTTTGCCCAGCATTAAATGAGTGAATTGTCTGTTCAAATTTCTCTCATCTTAAATTTCTATCAAAGGAAGCTTTCATGGCACATTTCACGTCCATGTGAAAACAGCTTTTCTATTAGTATTTCTAGTTCTGGACATTGTCAGATCTAGGAAGTAAGGATGAACAGAAAAGTGTAGAACATATCAAGAGCTGACATAAATTATTTTATACTTAAAAAAAAAAGGTTTGGTAGGAGTTCGATGTAGTCAACGAATTTCTGGCATATGATCAAAAGGAAGGAATTAGGATGGGACTGTCTATGAAGATATTTATCAATGTGGTTCTGACTCTCAGTGAAAAAGATGTGCTGAAGAAACTCTGCATACCACCACTAAATAAAGTGATATAAAGGCAAAACATAGTTTTAACTAAAAAAAACAGAACAAAGAAAGATGCCAGTGAGATGACTGATATTATATGGTTCATTAAAGCAAGTATCTGGAAATTTTGATTAGAAAGAACTACTAAGTTTTTAAAGACATTAAATATATTAGAATCTAGTATTGCATGATACAGTAATGCCAAGGATGGTTTTCTAATCTATTCATGAACATTGTTTTGAGCAGGATATACCTTAGAAGTGTCAAAATATCCTAACTGTCTATGATACATGTTATAGATATACATGGGGAATCCTTCCTTCATTCCTTTCTTCTGTACCTAATGACATGTTTTTAGTCATGTACCCCAGGGTTTGGGGCCCTTTCTCTGCAGTGTGGGAACCTTCAAATGAGCAGATGGACTGAGCATGAATAAGATGCTATGCCCTAGCTGGGCACATATGCAAGTACTTAAGTATAAGTTTATAAAAAAGCAAGGTGTTTAACCTCAATAGTTATACAGCTGCAGTACTTGCTCAGGAGGCAGGAGAATAAGGAAATTTGTACTTATTGTACTGGTATATGCTGCATTTGTATAAACAGTGAAATGCATATCAGTGGTGAGAGAATGGAGGCAGTGTGAGTTCAAAAACACATCACCACCATTTTCTGTGCCCTGATGCACATTTCGCCATTTATACAAATGCATGCAACACAGCACTAGGTGTGTCAGCTTGTGTGTTCTGCAACACGCTGGATTTTTGGCACATGGGAGTATATAAAGGCATGTGTGTAAATGCCCGGGCTACCATTGTCTGCAGAGAATTTGATCCTATGGTGTCTCACCTCCCAGTACAATGCTGTAATCACCATGACACAAGTCAGGCACCACCCAAGCCAGTCTCCAGTGTTCCCTTTGAAGCTGGTCATTGTCTCTTGCATTCAATAATTACTGGATAAAACAGATGGAAGTGTAGATGTTTTTTGCTCCATTAGGATCAGGCCCCAGACTAGAACCCAGTACTACCCTCCTTTCTAGGGTACAAGTAACCATCCCACATGCTCCATATTGTCCTCTTCTTCCTTGCCCCATAAATCTCCCCTGATTGCCCAGACCAGATTCAAAAGTTGTGCCAGAGTAGAAAATCAGATAATACCTAATCTAAGGTTGTTAGAACATTTTTCTTGGAGCTAAGAAATGCTTCTTCAAAACCCCTCTTGGTAAAGGACTTGCCAAGAATGCAGGTCTTCTTCTTCCTAGGTGAGTGATATTGCTACTCAGACTAAATAGGAAGCTGTATCCATGTGAGCATAGACATTTGTTTCCCCAGGGACAACTAGCAGCAGGGCACCTTGTGCCACCTCTAGTTGTCCCTTGGGAATGCCTGTGCCACACGCCTTCCGGCACATGGCAAGTTACCCCAAGTGGTCTAAGGGAGGCTGGGGCTAGTACTGGGCTAGCCTCAGCAGCCTTACCTGGGGCCCTGGGGGCCTTCTGGGACTGCAGCAGTGGTGATTCTTCCACTTGGAGCCTGCTCAGAAGCAGGGTCATGGCTCTGGCTGGCCAGGCTCTGGTTTTGGGCAGCAAACACTGTCCTCACATGCAGTGCCTCACTTTTTTGAGGGAGGTTTGCGCAGTTTTTTTTGACCCCACCCCAGGATCTCTAGGGATAACCTTCCCCCCCCCACAAAAAAATCAACTCCATGCTGCTAGCAGTACAGAGAACACCTGAATGCATGATATTTGGTGACACATCTTATTCTGCAGTGCCACATACCACACAACCACACTTGTCTGGACATGGATGGAAAGTCCTTTTTCTCACACCTGGTAGTCATGGGTCTTTGGCCAGTTATATTTTTATAACTTAAATGCACTTGCACATCCATAATGGGCATGTGTCCATAGCTAGGTACTTGTCGGGAGTGTGAGTAGCTTTCGGAGCAAACTCAGATAATGCATGCATACTTATCTGTCCCTGCAACCTGGGTATAAATGCCAAAACCACTACTTACAAGGCTAGAAATCACACAAATATCAATAGAAGTGTGCATGCACAGTGGCATTCTATCTTTCCTCGTCATCTAAAGGGATATTTTATTCCTGGACACAGAGCCCTTACCAAGTGGATGATAATGTGCAACCGTGTAGTCACATGAACCAAATATACACAGTCACAGAGGTAACATATATACATGCCACCTGTGAATGAATAGTGATACTAGTCATCTGAAAATGGACTCAAACTCAGGAGTCATGATTGACAGACAATCTCAGAAACTGAGACTTTTACAGTGTTAATCCATATATAATTCTGCAATGGCTGTAAGAGGGTCAGCCTCATCATTGTTGTAAAAGCAACTCTGATAGTGTGAGTAGAGTGATACCAAAGAGAAGATTTTGCCTCGGCTCCCCATGGCTGGAGCCCACTGCCCCTCAATGAGCCCAGATGCTGGGCTCAGGCTATGGCAGCTTCTGCTTGCTCTCTTATTCTATCTTCTGTGCTCAATACATCTCCCACTCCACACAGGCTCTGCCTAGGGCACCAAAACAGCTAGCTATGCCTCTGGTCCTAGCTGCTAAGCTATTTGCAAGGTAAGAAGGAACATGGGGAGCTAGACATCAAGGAATGGAATTTTTCAAGGTGTGTAAGTGCCAAAAATGCCCTACAGGTAACCAAAAAATAGGCACTTTGAAAGTCAATCATGGGGTCTCCTAGTTATCAGCAGGGATTCTGGTTTTCTCTGATAAAAAAAAAAAATCCCCAATTTTCAGATTAAAAAAGTAACCCAAAGTCCACCTTTTCTCATTATTAAAATGAAACACCACTAATATATAGATATATATGTAGTGGTAGTTCATTTCAATCAAGGAAAAATGTGGATTTGGCGTTACTTTTATAATCTGACAATCGGGAATTTTTGTTTTATCAGAGAAAACCAAGGTACCTGGTTATCAGAATCTCATACAATAGGATCAACCACATATTAGCACGCAAACACCAAAAGTATTGTACTACAGGCATGTTCTGCCATTATTCGATTCTTACGTAATACAATCAGCCACTTAGGTGGGGACACAGCAATTCCTGGAGCGTTTTAAAAGAGGAATGTTTCAAAAGAGCAGCTGGTAAATTCTAATTGTTACATGTGAAAGAGTTGAGAATGATTCAAATGCATCAAACCAGCTTGAACCCTGGATGAAGGAGTGGTGAAGCTAGAGCAGGTTTACTGCATTTAAATCTTCTTAGCTTGTTTACATTTTAACAGTTAGACTTTACCAGCTGCTGCCCTTTTGAAAGGTTCTCTTTTGGGCCCCAAGCATTTATGGGTCCACACATCCATTAGCATCAAAATCAGGAAGCACTCTATATAGAAAGTTTTTTTTTCCCCCTGCTTATTATAATCAAGCCTGCACACATGCATGTTCACTGCACGATTAGGTTTAGTGACTTGAGCATGCATGATCATCAATTCATCATAGAACCTGCACAGGTTTATTACTTCCTCTTTTTATTTTGCTGCTGCTCATTAGAATAACTGGTCATTAAAATCAAGTGTGTTCTGTCCTGTCATAATGATAATAATGTCCTCAGCTCAACTGCTTATTTTGTTTCTTATTTTTTTGGTTGGTATTTTGAAAACAATGAAGCAAATTTACCATATTGTTTGAGGTACCAGATCTGCCAGTTATTAGAATGATATTGGACAAAGAACGCATGCATTTAATAACCTAGTTATTCTAAGTGTCTGTAACAGCAGTAGCTTTGATACATTTATGCTCAAAAGCAGTAAAAAGTGAATTTGACTTTAAAAGCTAAAGTTTCCAATACAATTTAATAATTATAATTCTATCATTTAGATTGTAGCTTGTGTGCATTGGCCTTTCCTGTGTTTCCACAAAAACCAAAACAAAAATACTCAGTCTTTCTTTTCTCTTTTCCTCCTAATTGGTATAATTGTCTACATGTGAGATTGTGCTAGTATTTTTTTTTTACTGTATATACAATTACTATCATACAAAAAACCAGGAAATTCAAAACTAAGACTATTTTATATCTTTTCCCAGATGATTTTTTCATTTACGTTTTCTTATACATTTTTTTCTGGGGAAAATGTAAGGGAACTGGGGAAGGCTTAAAGGCAGAAGATCTAAATAAAAAAAAAAAATTACACATCTCTTATGAAACACATAATTTACCTTGGTCCAAGTTTAGAGAAATAGCAATAGTGTCTAATTTAAACATTGGAGTCATTTGGAAACATTTGGAGTCTAATCTCTCTAAATGCTGGATTAATTTAACCAATGTGTAAATATATTTTAAAAGTATTTTTTAAAGTAGGAAAGACTGACAAGTGGCTGAAAAGAAGCACTAGTTATTCTCAGATTTTTAAAAAAGATGCCAAAGACAACTTTAAATAAATTGGAGGATTTTTAAGATTTTCTATATAACATTTAAGTTCACGTTAACTATCTTTGCAGTGGCAGGACATTGATAGCAGGCTTGTGTGAAGCGACTAGTATTCACTTTGGATTCGGATTTGGCTGATTTGGGACACGGCGATTTGATTCGGTGAGCCCCCCCATGAAGCATGGAGCAGTGGGGAGCAGCAGGGATCACCCTCTGCCCAACAGCACATGGTGAGCACCAGGGTTTTTCTTTAAGGGACCGGGAGCTGGGGTGGGGGAAGCAGCCATGGTAGGGCTGGGGAGCCATGGTAGGGAGAGTTAGGGGAGTTGGGGGAATGTGAGGGCTGGCAGGGGGCTCCCTATGGTCCCTTCCCCCATCTCTAGTACTTACCAGGTCAGAGTCAGCTGCAGCTCCCTGCCGAAGCCACCAGGGACTACCCAAATCATCAAAGCTCTCCAAATATTTTCTGAAGATTTGGAGAGCTTTGAATTGATTTGGACCTTTCAGTTGGTCCCCTGATTTGATTCAGATTCAGAGATTCAGCCATTGAATTACGCTGAATCTCCTCTGAATCGAATCACAACCCAAAACTTTGCACAGCCCTAACTGACAATGCCCTTGTCCCCCTGCTTTATCTGTGGCAGGTTAGAGTTTTCTTGGTGTCTTGATGCAGACAAGTTTCTTTAGGTAAATCTTTTATTATACCAACTCTAATAGTTGGAAAAATTCTTCTTTGCAAGCTTTTGAGTACAAATAGCCTTTGTCAGGCTGAGGAAACATCTGCAGATGGTTTGTGCTCTTCCTGGATGGAGTAGTAAAGCAGCCAGAGACCAGTAATGCTTTATTGCTTTACTACTCCATCTGGAAGAGCACAATCCATCTGCAGACACTTCCTCAGCCTAATGAAGGGTATTTGTACCTGAGAGTTTGCAAAGAAGATTTTTTCTAAATATTTGATTTGGCCTAATGAAAGATATCAGATTTACTAAAAGAGTCTTGTCTGCCTATGTCCTTAGTCCAACATGGCTACAACCTACACCCCTGAAACTTGGTGTCTTGAAGCATTGTGCTGTGCATGGTAGTTATGTGATAGGGTTGTTTGTGCAGTTTTGAGACTAGGCTATAACAGGGCTATAACAGTCCAACGTCAGCACAGCCAGGGGTCAAATGAGGTGCTACTGTGTACCCTTTCCCAGGCCACATACCATGAAGGCTCAAGAAGTGGCTGCTCCAGGATCACCTTCTACTATCCAGGCTTTATAAGTGACATGTGAACCCCTCCCCCCAACCCTGTGGGTAGTGTAGGCAGTGTGCAGCTCCACTCCCTACTGTGCAGGTTTAAAAAATGGATCCTGGGGTCACACAGCCCCTGCCCTCTGTTATACTCAAGCCCTGCCTCACCATGTGCAATCAGAAGACGTAACTGTTGAAGCTTGCAGGCTGCATGTTAACTACTCATGGGCCTCATGTGGTCTATGGCTCAGCAGTTGTAAAGTCCTCAATTACATACTCTTGACTATGGTAGTTTGGACAGAGATGATCCTACCATGAGTAGCAAGTTGGAATAGATAACCTGAGCCTACTTTTGTGTTGAATCTGGCCCTACCTGTGTTTCCTGCTTATTTAGCTAAAAAGTGGCTTTCTTTGTCTTGCTTTAGTGGAGACATTCTGCTGCATTTTTTCCTCCAGTTAAACTTTTGGGACTTACTGATGCTGTAGGTGCATGTGGGTACTCTTATTCTGCCCAGCCAGAAGACACCACTACAAAACATGATGTTTGGGACATGTACTCTTGCATACCCAGAGTTGAATCACAAATGGATATGCAGTTGTCTGTGTGTCATAGTGTTAAGTTCTCTGTGTGCATGTTCCCTTGTGACAGTCTAATAGCATGTATATTGTTATTGTTATCCCTTTGATCCTTGTAGAAGTTTCTTCAGTGATACCTCATACATCATAAGGACATGTCAGCAGTGAATTCAGTGAGTTTTTTTCTGATGACATTTCTTTGCTAACTGCCACTGACACATTTTTTTTCTGTTTTGGGGTTTGTTTGTTTGTTTTGGTAAACTGCTTCCCTTCCTCTTGTAGGACACTTTTCAAATAAAAAGCAAACAAACCAAATCTCACTTTGCATACCATGGCTCAGAAAGCTTTGGGAAGTCCAATAAAATAAATTGGTGTCATATACTGATCTAGATATGCAAATCTTTGCATAGTGGTTTTACTTCCTGCCTACACAGTGTTTCTGTGGGAATTAAAAATGCAAACTTAAAATGACTTTTGCAATTTGCAAACTGCATATAAACCCAAAAGGACTTTTTATTCTGGGTCAAAATACATGGAATCATAATTCCCCTCCCAAAAGAAAAAGAAAAAAACCCTTCAGAATGAGTTTTCTAACAGAGCACCCTGAGCCCAAGTCTACCACTCCTCAGTCTTCAGAACTTTCATGAAAGCAATGCCTACAGATTCAGTTCCCCTCTGAGAAGCAGTATAACTTCCCTAGCTTTGGAGAATATGTTTAACTGATACATGTGCAGGATCAAAAAGACATACTGAGATCAGCAAGTACCATTCAGAGTATGATCACTATTCCCTGACCTCAATTCCAACACAGATTTTTTTTTTAATCACTTTGCTACATGAGCTGTGCCTAGCACATCAGAAAGACTGAATGAGTCTCCAACTGGTCTCCAATAAAGATCTTTTTTTTACTTAAGCATAAAACCCCCCTCAAAACCCTGAAAAAAAAAAACTAATTGGAAGTGAATATTGATCCTCTAAAAGGAATTTTTATGTGCTTCTTCTCCCTTGAGCATTGGATATAAAGAGAAGAAGAGAGTGAAAAAGAGGTATAACATGATCCCAGAAGAGTGCCTTTAAGGGTCTTTTGTTGTCCTTGAAGAATAGAGGCTATAACTGAACTTTTCCTACTCTTCTAAATTTGCCAGGCAATTCTTTCCTCCTAGCAAGTTGGTTTGATAGAATAGGGTTTGATATGGAATCATGTTTTTAAATGGATATAATTCAATGCTGCAAAGCAAGCAATACTGACCAAATTCCCAAGTTTGACTTATGTGAATCGGAGCTAAATAAACAGAATGTGGTTCTTTAAAATCAGTTCTAGTCATGAAATCCTCTTTAAAAAAGTCTTCAGTGTTTCTTTTACAAGTTGTCTCTTTTCATGATAGCCACTGTGGCTTCTTGCAGCTCCAAACAGCTTTTACCTTAGAAATCATTAGTCAGAGTCTCTACACAAGATACTTTAATGCTCAGTAGATCAAATTACTGTGTAGTAAGTGCCCGTGTCTACACATGTGGATACTTACTGTGCAGAAAATTGCTGTACAAATGAGTAATTTTGCTACTTGTAAATATAAGTAGCAAACTTACTTATGATTGGTTACTGCACAGTAATGCACATGTAGATGTTGACCGGTAGCAAATTTGGTCCTGGTGAACCCCGCCACGAGGGAGCCATACTCAGCTGAGCCCATGGGGATCAGCAGCAGCACCATGGGGATCTGCAGCAGCAAGGTGTAGTGGGTCAGGAAGTGCTTGGTCCATGCAAGCTCTTCATGGTGTGTCCAGGATAGATGCACAGGAACACACTTGGTCACAGTGACGGCACAAAGAGAGGGCTGCCTCTAAGGTGCTTCTCTGGAGAGGCTCTTTAGGGAGAGAGCAGGGTTTCCAGCAGCTCCTCATCCCAGTTGGCTGGGAGCCTCTTGCCCCCCAAGTCCAGGTACCATGGGCTTGGTGGCAGCACAGGAGACAGGCTGGCCTGCAGGAGGAATGGGGAAGTGGCTCTGATTCATGGAAATAGATGCTGCCAGGAGCTAGGTCTGGCCTGGCCTGGGATGGGGTGGGAGGAGTGGGTGGCAGGCTACCTGTGGGCGGACAGAAACAGGATGGAATTCAACGTGGACAAGTGCAGGGTGATGCATCTGGGAAGAGGAAACCCCCAGCACACATACTGGCTGGGAAGCTCCCCTCTCACTAGCACGGTGGAGGAACAGGATCTTGGCGTCATTGTTGATGCCAAGATGAAC
>JAGPOW010003316.1:135213705-135231168 GCA_030014935.1 Caiman crocodilus
CCTGGCACTCGTTTCCTGCCAATTGGCGGGGGGTCAGACTAGATGGCCTGCTCTAGGCCCCTTCTGACCCTAGGTACTATGATACTATAATACTATGATACTACGATACTATAAGTTTAGATTAGACATCTGTAAGAACTACTTCACAGTTAGGGTGGCTAGGATCTGGAACCAACTTCCAAGGGAAGTGGTGCTGGCTCCTACCCTAGGGGTCTTTAAGAAGTGACTCGATGTCTACCTGGTTGGGGTCAATTGAGCCCAGTTTTCCTCCTGCCTAGACAGAGGGTTGGACTTGAAGATTTACAAGGTCCCTTCCGACCCTACTTATATGATTCTATGATATAATTCTATGACCCCTGGTGTGAAGTGCCTGCTCTCTACTGGGGCTGGGAGGGAAGAGCTGCAGGACATATGGGTGTCATGGGCATTGCCTGTCCAGCTGGTGATGAAATTTGTGGAGGCACCATAGTGGTTGATGTTGGCCTGGAGCATGGCAGAGTGAAAGCCCCGCTGGCAATAATAGAGGAGGTCACTTCAGGGTGAGCAGATGATGGAGATGTTGGTCTCATCCAAGGTCCCAATGCACTGGCAGAAGCCCAGGGCACAGAACCTCACCACCACCTGTGGGGGGTCATGCATGTGGAGTCCGGTGTGCTCCAGTATGTCGAGGATGGTCTTCCCAGCCATTACCTCACCCCTGCTGAAGAAGTGGCTAATAGAATGGAGGTTGGTGGGCATGGCCTTCTTCAGTAAGCTATCCAGGTTTCCACTGGGAGGGGCGGCCACATGGTGATGTCCTGCCATTCCATGTGTGGACAGAGCTGATCCAGGAACTCATAGAAAGTGGCCCAGTTCATGTGAAAGGATTCAACCACTGTTCATCATTTCAGGTGGTCTGGATGATGTGCAACCACCAGTCCTGGCTGGCTGGGCCCAGAGGCAGTGGGCCTGGAAGCCCAGGAGGGTGTGATCATTGCTGGAAGTGGCATCCAGGAGCATGTTGTCAGTACCCTTGCTGGGGTCTGGGTGGCTCTGTGGGGTCCAGGTATCAATGATGCAGTGACAGGGGCCTGGAATGCTGTGGGGAGCTAGGCTGTAGCAAGGCTGCCAGGGCTGAGACTTCCCTGAGCCAAGTGGTGGTCCCTGCAGGGGGCCAATGGGTCCATTGCAGTGGCTAACAAGAACCTGGGGCAGTGGACATCACTGCTGAATCTTAGGACTGGAGCAGCCATGGTGTAGTGGGCAGAGGCTACAGCAACAGAGCCACCATGTACTGCCACTGTGCTCTGAACACTGCTCTAGGTCAAGGAAGTAGGTGGCCCAGGAGCAGTGTGCAAGACTACCATTAGAGAAGGTGACCTGTCACAAACAGCTGTGACTGGCACCTCCAGCTCCCCTGGGCCACATCAGAGGGCTGATTTATTCATGGCACGAGGAGACTGCTGCCATGAATAGCAAATCTGCTCCTGCTTCCCTTTACATGTACACACCTGCCCAGGGTGGGTTTACCCTAGAGTAATTTACTGAAGAGTAAACCCACCCCTGAAAAAATGCGTGTGTTGACATGCCCAGTGAAAATCACTTAATGGGAATATTTCACTCCAGAAGACCTAATCCAGACTGCAGAAGGATTGTTCTGTGTCAGACACTTTGACACATGAGACATTACTTGCAAGTTATTGTCACCAATGATAAAATCCAAGGCTTATGGTTCCCTGCATTTGCCACTGCATATGGTTTTAAATAAACTTCCTAGTACTTATTTTTCAGTGTAAAGTCAGAGATTTAAATTTTGGTGTATGCCAAACTGAAACATCTCAGTCAGCATGTCTACACAAGATACTTTACTACACAGTAGCATAGTTTAATTAGCAGTAAGCATGTGTGTGTACTCATGTGCTCACTTTCTGTGCAATTAACTTGCTAATCACAAGTAAATTTGCTATCTGCAAATGCAAGTAGGAAATTTACTTGCAATTAGTTACTGCATGGTAGCACTCGTGTAGACACCTGACCAGGACCAAATCTGCTCTCAGCCAGCCAGCTGGCAGGGGGCAGAAGATTGTTCCCTGCACCCAAGAGCCACCTCATGCTATTGTGGGTATAATGTCCCTCTGCCCCAGCAGTAGGGAGTTCCCAGACCAAGCTCTACAATCATGATCACAGAGCCTGCGCTGACAGCAGGCAGCTCCTGGTGGCAGGATAAAGATCTCCCAGCACCAGCCCCACTCCCTGTCGGTGGGAGATGAGGAATTTATTCCCTGCTTAACTCCATGATCTCAGAGCTGGGCAAGGAATAGATTCTCCAGCGTGTTCCCCACACAGCTCTGTGATCACAGAATGGGGGCTGAGAACTGTCCTGGTCAGGGGCAGGTCCCAGCCCTGTTCCCCATTTGGGTAATCATGGTGCAGGGCAAATGCATTTGCCACTGCTTGAAATGAGTTGCAGGTGTGGGGCAGATTTTATTTCCCTGCCTCATCTGCCCATTGGGCAGCTAGCAGCAAGCCCTCGGTTACGGGGGGAATCCCCATCCAGCTGGGGGCTCACTGCTAGCTGCCCCAATCACAGATCAGGGCATAAGGGCTAGTACCTGCCCCTCCCCTGAAGCTCTTGCCAAGTCCCCTGCCCTGATCAAGGAGCCAGGGCCAGGAGATCCCTGCTTCTGGGACAGAGGGACATACCTAGTAGTAGGCATTTCCCCGGGGGCAGGGAGAAATGTTTCATCTCCAGCCAGAAGACAGCTGTCTAATGGCCTGGTACGCCCTGCCAGCCACTGGGCTGTACCTTTTATATGGTAATTGTATATTTTATGTATATTAGATGTACTTTCTTGTGTTTTGAGACATAGGACTGAACTCCATTATGCTTTCATCAGACTGCCTTCTTCCATCAGCACAGTAGTTGTCCTCCCAAACTGAAGTTCATAACAGTACCTATGTCTATATCAACCTTAAGAAGATAAAGACATATCTGACATTAAGAAGATTAATCCTATATTAAAATGTAGACACAGACTTAATATCTTATTGAATCAGGATCTAAAATGCAGTATCTGAGGTTCACCAGTAATAAATATATGGTCCGTTCATCTTTTCATGACATAAGCTGCCTTGCTGAAGTTGCCATCCCTCCACTCTGACCTCCACAATGTCTATAGACTATATAATATAGTGGATTCAGTCTTGATTACTTGGGTTCTCCTCATGTTGCTTACATATTTACATTAATTAGCCATTGAATTAAAATGACTATCTAACAAGGGCCCTGCAGACCATATGTGGTCTCTGAAGATGAAGCATGTGGACTGGGGGCTCCTGCCCATCTACCATTCCCCTATTCATTTGTTCCTGCCCCAATAATCAAGAGGAGTCTGGAATTCCCAAGCTGTACACACAGCAAAGGGAGCCTGACTGCCAGCACTGCAAGTGGGTGCTACATGTGTGACGGGGTTTTGATTCTCCTATGCTTTGAGTCGGGGCTCCCCACAATGGCAGGGAAAGAGGATTCTGGGTCTCACATGCTTATGAGCAGCAATGGCACAGGCAGCTGAAAAGCCCATGCAGTAGGGGGGATCTTGGAAACTGAATCTCTCTGCATGGCATGCAATCCCCTGTGTCTGTGGGCCTTGGGTCTGAAGTTCCAAGCTCCCTGAAAGTCGGGTAGTCCTAAACTAAAATAAGCAAACAATATGGGGAACGGAATCCAGAATTCCCTCCCTCCTCAGCTCTCTAAGGGTAAAGCTATACATTACATTTAGATAACACTACATCTGTGGGATGTTAAACTGTGTTGAAGTTAGAAAATTCTATGAGCAGTTATACATTAAAGGTTAATACCATTTCTTGCCTTCTGGGTTCTGACTGTCCACTAGAAAGCTGGTGTGCAAAGGCACGGTTAGAAGCCAGAGCACCTGGTCTCTGTCCCAGCTGCATGTGGTGGTGGGGCATCTGGGAGTTGCTGGAGAATTGCAAATTGCTCATTTTATCTTAGTGAAACAGACTGAAATTACCCTAACACAAGCTAGGTAGCACAGCCCAGAGTTAACCCTTGCCTGAAGTGGTATAACTTTATCACACTCAGAGAGCACTTAGTTATGAGTTAACAAGTTTTAATGTGCAGATGTTTACATTTTAATGGTGTTGATATGGTCAAGCATAATGTGTAACTTTACCCTAAGATATAAAGCCATGCTCCCTGCTCTTCATCTGGCCTCATGGTTGTTGAAGTAGCACAGTGGGCCAGATTCAACAGGTGTGTTGAAGGTTGCTACTTGTCCTATCTAATCCAAAACTTGGGGATTAGGTCTCTTTCCTCAGAAGAAAGATACATGTGTTCAAATCCCTTCTAGATGAATGAGTGGAGGGGTGGGGTCAACAATTTAGTTCCAGCCTATTGACTTTATGGTCAAATATCCTAATCACTAGGATATCAAGCTAATGGCCAATATTTTTGCCTCCTCTTACTCCCATAGTATTAATAAAATCTTGAGATAATGGAAGTATGTAATATGCACCTTGAGTATATATATACATGTGTGCATGTTGCCCTGAGGGGTCAAGACAACTCCCAGGATCTCAATATTGCAGTGTTAGACAAGAGGGTGTGATACAACTGCATATATACAAACACACAAATCAATTAGGTGCACACACACACAAACACTACCAGTTCAGGCACATACACATCCAAACCAGCCTAGGCACATGCATACCTATCACCAATTCAAACACATACACTATAAACCCCAAAAGTTACACACTGATCACTAATTCATATATCATGTACACATGAATGTGTATGTGTATATATATATATATATATATACACACACACACACACATACACACACATACAACCCACCTATACAAACACACAGGTAAGTTCCTAGCTTGAATGGTACAGTGTGTATGTGTGTGTTTGGGGTACCTGGGATATTTGGGGGAAGGTTCAAGTGTGAGAGAAAGAGTTAAAGTATAAAAAGTGACTATTGCCAGAACTGGGATTAGAACCAGTGGACTACAGAGAAGCTGGCTGAGGAACTGAGGTTTGGGTTTACTTAAGACAGACTGATGCTAGAAACTAAGACAGACAGCTGATATTGGGGGGAGGGGGGGAATAAGTGGTGGCAAGGAGGAGACAGCCAGAAAATAAACTGAGGTAGAAACCTGGTTGCTCAGGGGAAAAGGAAAAGGCAGTGGGGATAAGACAGTGCCAAAGAAACAGGGAGTTTGGAGGCAGAGAGGAGCTCAGGACAGGTGTTGCAGGTGGCAGTGAGTCAGAAGCAGGAGAGGAAGAAATGACACAGAAGTTAGAGGGGAGAGGAGCAGAGATTGGAGCAGGGCCAAACCATAGTAAAGCAAAACCCAAATTAGGGGTCCAAATAACAGTTTTATTACATAGACAACACACCACACACACACATACACAATGGCAACAGGAGAAAGAGACTCAGTGGAAGGGCTGGAGTCCAAGTGAGGAAGAGAAGCAGAGTCCAAGTCTGCGGTTCAAGGCAAGGAGGGGGTTGATAGCTACCTATCCAGGCTGTAAAGGAGTCCTTTTCCAGTAGGTGTTGTCCAGAGGGGGGTAACCGGCAGGGCCTCTGGGTGGATAGGTTGTGTGGCATGGTGCTGGTCCAGACAGAGAAGATATCCCACTGAGTCTGTCTTTACTGCCCCTTTTTATAGGGACAGCTCTTGTTTCAGGTATCTGTAATGGTGGGGTACAATGGTAGAGTTGCTGGTTCTGCAGGGTCTTTTGTCTTTCAAATGCTGGGTTCTTGTCTCTGTTCCTGGGTAAGATCTGTGGTTCCTGGATGAATCAATGAAAGGTGATGGCCTGGTCATTACAGGCCATTCAGTAGAGGCCTGCTACCACTGTATTTCAATCATTCTCGATCACTCTCATTCATCCGGGAACCAATCTACATGGGAGGGGTACATGGCTCATACACTTGCAACACAGGGGATGCCCAGGCAGAGGACACAAGATAGAGACTTGACACACAAAATGGAAACTTGGAATGACTTATACTAACTTATATATATAGACCTACAACAGTAATCACACAATATAAACATACAAGCAGTTCAAACATAGTAATTATCACTTATAAAACAGTAGGTATCAATATTAAAATAGCAGGGAACTTATTTGCAAGGAGGGTAAAGAAAAATAAAACTTACTACATAAAATAAAATGTTAAAGCTTATCCTACATCTTAGCTTACTTACACTTTTCTATAGGGAATAGAGAGGGAGAGAAAAAGTCAGAAATGGTTGGGGAATAGGAGGGAATGCATTTTAAAATAAATTAAAAAAAGAAAAACTGGGGGTTTTGCTACATGCATGCCTAGCATTTTTTATTGTGCTGTTTGCAGGTGGTCTTCTGGTTATTGTTTATGTGGTCTAGGGAAAACTAAAGCTGTACATTGCCAGAATGTAGAATGATGTATTTCCAGGGGGTGATATAACATCATTTTCCTAAAGCAAGACATGTATATGAGGTGAAAAAGGCACATAAGGCTTAGCGATCTATTATGTAGAGTAGGATTTGGTCCTCTGCCTCTTTCAAAGAAGTTAAACACGTGTACCAGTCATAAACAGAAGTGATTACATCAAATCCTTCTTTTGACATACAGTGTTTAATAGCACAACACTCATTGTGCTAAGACTTCTCATTGTAGGTTTATAGTATTTACAATCATGACTAGACCTAGCTGTTTTGCTGTCCCCTCACTCACTTTTACAAAGCTAACTAAACTGACTTATCAGCAGGGATCCTGGTTTTCTCTGATAAAAAAAAAAAATCCCCAATTTATGGGTTAAAAATATAACCCAAAATCCACATTTTTCCACACATGCAGGGCAAATGTGCTTTTAAAGCATGCTGAAGATCCTGCGCACATCCCAGGATATCCAGCTTATGCCACTGCAGGGAAGGTAGATAAACCTTCAGCCCATTCTTGACTTTGCTTCCCCTCCAGTCAGGGTTCATTGAGGGGGAAACACCCCTTCTCCTGGGGAGCCAAGTAACCCAGCACAGTGACACCATGATTCAAATGAAATGCCACTAAATATAGATAGATATATAGTGGTGTTTCATTTTAGTCATGGAAAATGGATTTTGGTTACTTCTTTTAAATCCAAAACGTTGTTTGTTGTTTGTTTGTTTTTTTAATCAGAGGAAAAACAGAATCACTTTTTATCAGAAACTGATGATCACTAATCAGTTCTATAAATGCCATCCTTTTAATTCTCCCACTTAGACAATTACCCAGTTAAACAGGCTTGTGCTACTTATAGTCAAACTTGCTTTCTCCACCATAGGAAGAGCATTCATTTTATATCCTTTTGTTTCATATTAACAATGCATAAAATTAAAAAAAAATGATTAAAAGCACTAATTAGCTAGATATGATAAGGTGCCAGAGATTTAATTTACATCAATATCATCAAAAAACAAAAAGGCTTATTTTTGAGAGTACCACTTCTGTCTTTTCCTCCCACAAATAATGCAACCACAAGAAAGTGATGCTTATTTTTGCACCACATAAAATAACATCTAAAAACATGGAGACATCATGACAAAAATTAATCATACAAATCATATCAAGATACATGGAAAATGCCTTCTGCTGCATTGCTAATAATTGAATACTGTACAGACTAGACTATGTTTGGTACTGAAAAACATGGAGAAGTTGAGGATTTAAACCTTAATTCCCTCCCAAATAGTAAACGTAATTCGTTCTATCTTGTCTTTTGTTGATTACAAAAAGAAGATGGTGAAGATGAAAAAGAGAATGGAGGAGGAGGAGATAGTCCAGGAAAAGACAAAAACAAAAAACACTTCTTCCTAATAGTTGAAAAAAAACCTTCTTCCTGATAGTTGGACTAAAGGCTTCCTTAGATTTTCTTAATTGGGTTTCAAGGGGATTTCAGTACCAGACATATCTCCCAGAGCCAAAGTCTGAGCAGGTAAAGTTAAACTGATTCATGCTAGCTGAGACTCTGGCCCCTGGCTTTTTTAGTATAGCTTTGCTATAATATCTTTTCAGCTTTTTCTTAGTCTATTAAATGTATGGAGCCAGATTTTATCCCTAGGAGGGATTTCTTGGCAACATTCTTCATTTGTGTTTAGCCAGCATTTGCTTATTGCAAAGTAGTACATTTTTATATTAGACAAGGCTCTGAGACTCCAAGGGTTTTGGGTCTGATTTTTTTCCTCTTGGCTCCAGGCAAAAAAAAAAAAAGAAAAAAAATCCAGAATTGTTTTTAATTTAGAAATTAAATGCTTTTCATACTCACAGCAGTATGATTTTAAGAGATTTTAAAGACAATTGATTTGTTTGTATCTCCTTCATACATCAGTGTGTGAGGCAGAAGCATTTAAAGAGCTGACTTCACTGATCTCTGTCATGCATTGCTTTCATATTTAAACATGATAACAACAATAAACCAACAGGTTAGGCTAGGCAATGAAGAAATAAGACATAGCTAGCTGATACTTTGGGGCAGAAGTAAACACCTAAAACATTATGAAAAAATTCTAAAAACCTCATTTGTCATCTCCTCTAAAAGAGAACACCAGTGGTATGTTGTTCCTAGCATTTGTTAAATAACTAGTTGGAATTTGAATAAGAAGTTATAATTGGTATGCTTTTTGATATTCTCATTTTTTTTGTTTTTTGGTCTGACACATTGTGGGTACATCTACAAGAGATTCTATATCACTGTAGTGATGATCTACAAAGATGTAGCTCATTGCTATGGTGATATAGCATCAATGTGCACAAACCATGATGCCAATGCTACTGCATGGTAGGAACAAGCTACTATGCAGTAGTTCATTGCTACTGTGCAATAGCATTGGAAATAAATTTGTGTGGCGCTGGTACTATACAGTAGTATGAGTTATTGTGCAGTCATTACTTGCTTAAGCAATGACAAAATGACTATACAGTAACAACTGCACAATCCAGTTGCACATGTACATGGTCCCACTATCTTTCATTCATAAATAAGGCTCCTAGTTGCTTCTACAACAAGAATAGTTATAATAATTCAGTGAAAAATGCTAGTGGTCCAGTGACCTAATCCAGTCCCCTAGTCGGATTAAGGTTTGCTAGTTTCTGTAGCCAATGGAAAACGAGAAGATGATCTGACTAATACAAAAATGGATACCTTTAACTCCCCATACTGAATTGTCAGGTTCCTACATACAGCTGAATTGACTAGGAACAATTTTTGGCAGGAATCTGAGATGAAGTTCACACTCATGTCTCTGGTACTTTAATCATAGGAGTGCACTTGCTAAATTTCACACTGGACACATCTACAAGTGTGCTGGACTGCATAGTTGGTATTTGTGCTTAAGCAAGTACTAAATGACTCAGTAACTGTGGTTACTGCACAGTCTCAGTACTGCATAGGTCCTTGCTGACACTGTTGTGCAGTAGTAACAAGTTAGTCGCTAGTGAAGTAGCATCTCATGTAACCTAAATCAGAACACTCACAAACTAAATTACACACCTTCCTTGGCATCTGAGTGGCCTGTTTCCACCCTGTTGTGAGGACACGGGCTGCTGAATAACTGTGTCCTGCCTCCCTGCATGCTGTAGGGGCGGGGAATCCAGAGCCAAGGGAGTATAGGTGGGCCAGGGGCAGGGGCCAGGGCCAAAGGCAGGGACTGGGAGACCCCTCTTCAGTGTGGGACCTACCATGTTTCCAGGGCTGGTGAGGCTGGCAGCTCAGTGTGGGTCTCTGCAATGGTGATGTGCTTCAGCTGTACCTGGTGTCCATGGCCTGCAGTGTGTGATGGGCCAGTGCCTGGCCAGGCCCTTCCCCCAACACCACTGTGAGAGGTTGGTGATGCTGGCAGCCAGCAGTGTCATGGCCAGCTGCTCCTTACTGAATGCAGCATCCAGGTAGGAGGATGGGGCAGGATGCTGAAGGCCCAAGGGCTCCTCCTCTCGTACATGTCATCAGAGGGGTCAGGGAAGGGTAAGGGCTTGGCCAGGCTGCCTCTGCTGGTGAAACTTGCAGGGGTGTGGCTTGGTTCCCAGGGTGCCAAAATATGAGTCAGCCCTCACATAAAGGCCATGATCTGATGAGCATGACTGGACTGATGATGTAATCAGTCACAGCCCTCCACTGTGCCTTCAAGGCCTTGACCTTAATGCAGCTATAACATGCTGACTGGAAGTGCCCTCACACGCACATGCTGCCTGAGAGGGCCTCAAAAATGTGATCCTCTGCATGTCAACACAACCTGAGAGTGCAAAAGATCACCAATCTCCTCCTGGGACCAGTTGTGGGGCTGGACAGTTGGCATGAGCATGTGCAAATACTCAGAGTCAGGACTCAATGGGGAGGAGGACAATGACATTCTCATCCAGCGCTGTCTCTCTGGGCCTCTGCACTGGTGGCCCTGTGTGGCTAGCCCTGGACAGCACTCAGAAGTGCTCAGCAGCAGGGAATGACCAGGGCCTGGGAGCCATGTGGCAGAGGCACTTCACCAGCGCACCTTCAAAGTGATACTAGAGGGGGCGAGTAACATCAGGAAACAGCCCTGGGTGCATATCACGGCTAGGCAAGGGGTGCAGCAAGCCACACCCCTCTGCAACACTCACTTTTGGCCAAGCAGCAGCCCTGCAGAGGGAGCAGGCCAGGCAGAGACAGCCTGTGGCCTGTCCAGGGGGGCACATGAGGCCTGCTGGACTAATAGACAATGAGCAGACTTCTTAAGACTCCCTGGTGCACATGCCCCAAGGCACAAAATAGCTGCAGAGTGTCAGATTAAAAAACATGACCTCCTGCCAGATTATTAGTACTAGATCAAGTGACATCACTAAGGTTCTTATGTTAGTGTCAGATTAAGTGACACAACTAAGGTCCGCCGAGTTGGTCGGTAGCAGAGGTTCAACTTTATGTACATGTATGTTATGTAATGTGCAGGTGAACATAGCGTGATCAAGTGAGCCTAACCAGTTGGTGGCTACCCAAGAGACATGACTGCCTGGCCAGCAGCCTTGTCTTCTAGAACCATCTTGCTGGAGAGCCCTGTGATTGGTCTAGAAGATTACAAAGGGACCAGTACACCTCACCACGAGGTTCCTCGGCTGTTCCTTGGCTGTTCCTTGGAGCACTCATGCGTTCCTCGGACGCTTTCCATTTATGAGGTGGACTGATCACCCTCCTCACGCTGAGGTAACCCCTAAGCTGTACCTTGTACTTATAATGCGTACCTTACCATACCGTACCATACTGTACACCAGTAACAGTCACCTGTTATCGGGTGCTTAGTCATGCATCTGGTCTAAACCTGAAAAGAGAATTCTCGCAGCATTACTTGTATACATAACATCATCTGTGACTACTGTAATCGACAACCATCGTCGACAACTCGCTGTATCATGGACTGTTATCTCTGTTCAGCAGCATTTTCTTGTTGTGAGTAAAGTTTCTTGTTTACTTTAAATTTAAAACTGAGTCTGCACACTCCCTGCAGCCGCGACTTGTCATCACCCAGGTTGGCCTAGCCACCTGCTACAGGATCCTCAGATAGTAGCATGGCGACTACATCTGACACAGACTTTTATACCCTACAGCTAGGGGCTGCCACAGCTTCCAGAAAGCAACTTAGCTCTGAAGCAGGAGAGGTGGCCAGCCAGGAGCCCTGGAGCTGGGCTCAGGCCAGCCCCCTAGTGGCAGGGAAGACCTGATACTAAGATACTGTATTGTGTCTACACATGCATTACTGCACATTAACTAATAGCAGGTATCAAATTTAGGCACAATTAACCTAAGTTACTGTACAGTAAGGGCATGCATGTGTAGATATGTGCCTGTACTGTGCAGTAAGTTAAGTTAAGGCACATTAACACATCTTGTGTCGATGCAGCTATTAATATCTTTCTGCCTGGATATTGCATCATCTTTCTCTAAGTCAGACAACATACTCCAGAATATAAGATCACATAAACTGATAGAAACACAGAGGGAGTTTTACTTGTTTCCTGTATAGGGTAATTATCAGATATTTTTCATGAGTGTCTCCTTAATGAAGACCTTGAATAGTCTTGTTGAAGTGACATTTACCCCAAATGCCAGCAGGTAGTGTGATATAAAAGTCATTGCTAATCTAAACCATTTTGAATAGGTATAGTAAACATGAACAAAGTATGTGGAATTAATTATATTTTGTTGAATTTTTAGTGCATAATTAAACACAAATAAATCAGAGTGAAACCTTTATCACCATAGTACTACCTGTGAGTCATGGAGTCCATAAATAATAAAACATTCCCAAAGTCATAAAACATTGCCAAAGTCACATTTTAATTAGGTTAAATACACATTCTAATCATGTTTCCCCCCTAATAAATACAATATTTCATCATAATCACTTCCTATTTGTAGGAAAATGTCTAAACAATGTCTCTTAGTTAAGAAAAAGCAAAGGACAAGGGCACGTGATATTTTGAGATAATTTCACCTCTTGGGCAAAGATTCTAAATGTGCCTGTTAGGAGAGGCACAACAGTTAAATGCCATATCTCAATACAAAAAGGGAAATGAAATGCGGGAAGATAAAAGACTTCTATAATACAGGTTAAACACAGTAGTTGTGGGGGAAAAAAAAGAATAATGAGGATTTTTTTCCCCCTTCTATTTACTTACATTATCAAGTGAATCACTCAAGTGATTAAAATGAAACACAAACTATTTTATTTTTGAGGGAAAAATGATATGAAAAAACCATCTCTTAACTCTCATGCCATACAAGCCAGAGGAAAATTATAATGATCCCACACTGTGCCAAAGCCAGATGCAGGTTGTGCTGAATTTGGCCCTAATTACAGCTTTATATTTATGTGATCAGATTAGTTACTTTTTCTTTTTAATTTGGCACCTAACATAAAGGCAAACCCAGCAATCATAATAGAAGTCACCTATCAACTGAAATAATTGACTACATACTGGCAAAGAAGGGGAGATGGGAAAGGAAAAGAAAAGGAAAACAAACAGGAAAAGCAACTAAAATAAGACTTTAAGACTATAAATCTAGTTACAAGAAACTACAGCAAATCTCAGCCTAGTAGGTTCTTAGACCATGACCCTTCTGCCCTAGCACACCTCTGACTTGTTTCAACCAATAATTTCTGGGCACAATTCCACAGGGCTGGAAACTATCGCTTGTTAAGTCTTTAATCTAAGATATACCTTCCCTTTTGGAGTGCAAGCATCCATAGGTACCATGTTAAGGTACACTGGCATGAGCAAAAGTTAATCAGGGCACCCACTTTTGTAGCTATCTCCCACATAAATTGAAGACGTTCACGTTAGCTATGGGAGTCACCAAAATTTTGTGTATGAAAGGGCTGTTTTTGTAAGAGGCATCACATCTTAACAAAAAGTGTGCACGGGCTTGGCCCAGAGTGCTTACTATTGTAGACATCCCACCGATAGAAGATCACCAGCCTGTGAATAAAAAAACCCACATAAGTGCATTTGAAAACAGAAATCGGGTAGTGCCTTATTGCATCCAAAACAAACTAAAGAAAAGGAAAGTGAATCTTTGGCAAGGTACAAGGCCCCTTTTTCATTTGCAACAGAGGATATAACACTCCTAGCTGTATCCCAGAGTTCAAAAATATATTTTTTTTAAAGCAGAAATAAAGGAAAGGTTGTCAGGTAGTCAGCCAGGTTGTCTTAGGCCAGACTTCCCAGTGGGATGTCCTGATGAGGTAGAAGAGACTAGGGCAGCCTGGTTATAATGGAAACTCAGTGCCTCCTCATCAGCTAACATATTGGTCCAACAGTGCTTGAGCCTGCCTCTACCACTTGGAAGCCTCCTGTGTCCCCTTGGAGCAAAGCCAGCCTCAACAGTCATCCCAGGTCATGAAACCCTTAGGTCTCCCTTAGGTGGGGGTGGAAGGACTGACACTACAGAGCCAAGGTAAATCTGAGACAGGTCTTTTGTGGAATGCTATCCAATGGTAAACCCAGAGAGGCTGCCAGGTAAAGGGAACCTCTGGCACTAGCAGGACTCACAGCATATTGAGGGGCGGGGGGCACCTTTTGGTGTGTTTTCTAGTCCTATCTGATTGTCTGAAGCTCTTCACCTCTTAGACTTATTCCCAGGTATAGAGTCCCTGCCTATTTTCCCCACCAGGCACTTTGCCTATGCAAGATACTCCTAGGCACTGCATCCCACCCTAGCAGCTTCCTGCCTCTGCCCCTGTCTGGGCTTCAGGCCCATGGCCATGATCTCTGGGCTGCTTTTCTCCACTCCCCAGTCTGCTGTGTCCTGTCTCTGCCCCCCTCCAAACTATGAGTTTACCCTTCCCTGTTCCCAAAACTCTCTCTTTCAAGATTGGCCTCTCCAGGCTATGCGCACACCTACCCCTATTCTCAGACCTGCCCTGTTCCAGGGCTCTGTGCTGGCAAGGGGCACCAGCTCAGCTGTTCTGCTAGGGGTCCTGTTGCCAGAAGCTCCTCTCTCTTTGGCTCCCAGTGCTAGACTTCATGACCAGTACAAGCCCTGGGCTTATATGCCTCGTGCCCACCACCCTTCTGGTCAGGTGACTTTCTAATTGGCCCCTGCCACACCCACAGTCTTTCGTCTTAAAATGACAGGTGTGACAAGAACCCTGTCACAATTGGGTTTTGTAATTTATTGTAAAAATGTATTTAACCTGCAAGGACTTTTCTGTATCATCCAATAATATCAGGGCATCATTATTAAGTTGTCAGGAGTTGTTTCACTGTAAAGATTTTTACAAATTGTCTAAAAGATTTTCATGCTCCAAAGTTTGGTAACTTAGCATCTTCTTGAGTATTCCTTGAAAAAGAACATTAAGGAAACATGTTTATCTTCAGGAAAAAAAAATCCCTTTTAGGCAATGATTAATCCTTCCACATGCTTAAATAGAAAATGCCATTCAATGTGGAATTTAATACCTATAGGAAGGAGAGCCAAGACCTCATCACTGGCTTTCACCAGGCAGGAAGAACACTGGTATGCATTGCATCTGCCACCGCAGATGCAGGCATAACCTTGGCAAGAGATAACCTGAAATTCATCCAAGAAAAAGGTGGACATTAATTTACTTATACCTTGAGCTGTTATTTCACAACTGTGCAAGGTAAAACATACCTTATCTGCAAAATGTTTCTCTATAAAATGAAAAATAATATGCCTGAAACAGTTTTAACATAGGTACAAATATGTCAGATACTTAAGGCCAGGTTTTAATAATCCTTGTCCTTTTGATAAGACAGGCCAGAGCTGAGATTTACCTTAGAATTTTTATTACTCTCCCATTCTGAATAATAGCAAGTATGACAAAAACAGAAAGAATCTTGATGCTACAGTTCAGATTATTACATCTTTACACACTTTAATACGTATGACCAAACATATGAAATACATAGGAATTTCTGATGTTAATTCTTTTGTAATAATGAGCACTTGTATCTAACTATCATAATGCTTCACTAACCTCAGAGTGTTCAACTGGCCTGATGCTCACAATTATATTATCAAACAATGACAAATACGGATCTTAAAACCTATCTGAATGAAAATCTATCCCTGTCTCAAAAGATACAAAGCCTAGAGAGAGTTGCATGGATCATCCTAAACAGGCTCAAGCTATTTGTGACTTCAAAGCAGTGAAGAGGAATTATAGTTTTATTATTGATGCTGCCTAGCTGTGGAGTCTGGTTGGTTCTCTACATTACAAAACTATGTAGGAGTGACTTGTTTTCCAAAAGATAAAATAACCACTGAATATGGGTGCAGGGCCTTTTTCTGCCATCATAATCTAATCCAACAACATAAAATTACATCTGATTTCTACCCATATGTAACAGGAAGTTTACAGGGCACTTACTATCTGAGTGTCTTATGTTGGGCTCTGCTGGAATACTTGAGGGAGATAATCCCAACAGGGACATCACACAAGGAGCCACCATCAGATTGTCCCAGAAGAGACACAATACTTGTAGTCCAGCATTAACCCCAGAAAGGGGATGCAAGATTCAAAACTCAGTGAGGGGACCTGGGAAAATTCCACCTGAGGGTGGGCATCTCCCCTTAAAATGCTAGTGTCTCCCCACCTCCCAAGGTGGGAGAAAGAGACCTGCACTGTGCGAAAGAGGTTGGGAAGAGCCTGCAGCATGGTCACATCTCATGGGTGCCTTTGTGAACAGGACAGAGACCAGTGGAGTGCCTGAAGGGTAGAACAGGAGAGAGCAGACCCCTAGAATAATCAATGCGGAGTTTGTGAGCAAGCTTAAAAAATTCCTTGTGGTGAGGACATAGCCCCAGGATGCTCATAGACAGCGGGATGATGATTCCCTTCTGGGCTTGGAGGCTTGTGGAGGTCAGTAAGAGTGTGATAAACCCCTGTGTGAGTGTTTGGAGAAAGGACTGTGGTGGGACTGGGTCAGCTTGGCAGAAAGAGATGCCAGAGAGGGAAAGTCCCCAGGACACCTGTGTAGTCTAAGACTCAGGGAAGCAAGACCTGAGGGGAAGCCTCTGTGTGCCTGACTGCCTAAAGTGAAAGTGAGACCAGAGATGCTGCCAGGTCTGCTGGTGGCAACTTGCTCTCTTTCTGTGTCTTTAACTGCATAAACAGTGCTGTGGGCTTGGAGAGGCCAGGCCCAGGCAGAGAGAAATGTGTGCAGAGATGCATGGGGAAGAAATTGTGTTTTGCAGGATTCTGGAGTGGAAACAGCCTCTGCAGACTGTGGGATGCCTGGTCCTGAATGAGATAGCCTGGGACAGCTGAATACCACAAAGTGCATAATGAGAGAGGTGAGGGACTGCCCCTCCCTCCATCCATTGGGCAATAATCAGAGTGACAGGCTATTATTTGTAAATAATCAATTAGGGGATTAATACAATAAGCATTTAACATAGTGCATATGCTATTGGCTTTGTATTCTTTATATGTCAATCACCCCTTAAGTGTAGATAGTTATCAACTGTTATTTTTGTATAAACTCATCTGTGTGTATTGTAACTAGAGTATTGTGTAGCTACCGGGCATCGAACATCCTACCTTGGGCTTCCTTGCTCCGAGGATTTACAGATGTCCGGCTTGCCGTTGCAGGTAGTTCCGGGGTAGGTCTCTCTCCGTGCCATGATCCGCCCCTTCTCGCCTGCCAGGACTTTGGGGCTTCCTGCCATGCGGTCACCACCTTCAGCTACCTGCGGTAGAGGTCTTCTGCGGGGCTTCTCCTCCCCTTTCACCTCGCCCTTACCCTGCCCAGCGTATCTTAGTGTTCCTGTTGCTGCTCCCTCAGGCACACCGCCACTGAGCTCCCCTCTTTCTCACTCCCCCCTAACACCACTGGAGCAGCAGCAGCGAGTGGCGAGCGAAGCAGCTGAGGAGGCAGCAGGAGCAGCAGCTGATTCCCTGAAGGTAAGTGGGGCCGCGGGGCCGGTACAGCT
>JAGPOW010003316.1:135236166-135267198 GCA_030014935.1 Caiman crocodilus
TGACCCTGGCACTCGTTTCCTGCCAATTGGCGGGGGGTCAGACTAGATGGCCTGCTCTAGGCCCCTTCTGACCCTAGGTACTATGATACTATGATACTACGAAAGTGCCCCCACTGCCATTTTTCAGAGTGAAGACACTCATATATGTGATGCTTTGGGAGCTTCAACTGAAACAAGTCTCAGAAATGCTCTATTTAAAGCCTTGCCCACTCCTTCCCCACCAGCTAGACCATGTGTATAAATGCCTGATATGTCCCAGTACAATGGCATTATTTCTTGGTATGCAGCTGTTTTGCACTGGATAGACATATTTGGAATATTATGGTTGTGGAAATAGCTCATATCAGAGGAATATACAAGTGCCTTCGCTGGGCAACTCTTGTTTCTCTTTATTCTGCCAAGGATTTAATAGAAAAATGGAGTCAAGGTCAAGATCTCACCTAAATCTTCAAAATCAGATCTTCAATCTGATAGCAAACACTGTATATCCCCATGTTTGAGGCAATTTTTGAGATATAATCCCCTTATAGCCTTCTCAGATTCTTTTAATTTAATTTATGTGATGCTGGTTATAGTAGAGAGTGTAAAGCATGAGAACAGTTGACTATGCTTAATATACACTTGGAGGAAACATTATTGACAGTTAAAAATAATTTACCTCTTTGTTTTACTATTACTGGGAGCATTATTTAAAGTGCAAAGTAGTTGTATACATTCCTTTGAGCATGCCCTATTTTATTAGGCATCACATGCTACCATGGATATAAAACTTACCCCTTCCAGCAATTTCTAAATGCTTTTAATTTTAGTTGGTCTAATCAGCTATACATCGCTGTCATGAACATTTACCAATCTGGTCATTACAGGTACTTCCCTGGCCTCTAATCTGACAGATGATAATGAAGAAAAATATATTTATTTTCCTATAAAAATTTGACTTGTTCCACATCAAGTGGCAAAGTAGAATGTTATTAGTTTGGCATGTGCACGCATATGTCTGTGGATATATGTGTGTGTGTGTGTGTGTATTTATATGCGCACACACATTCTTATATTCTAATAATATAAGAGTCTTTGTCTGTCTGTCTGTCTGTCTGTCCATAATGTTTTATTCGCACTCTGATTGGATGTCTCAATCCAATCCAATCAATCAATCAATCCAGCATAGCTGGCCTCGACTCCCTGTCCTGCTCAAAGGTGGGTGGTGGTGATGGATCAAATAGAGCAAGGAATGAGGCAAGCAGCACTGGCCTTATCCCCTGCCCTGTGATCCCTGGATGTAGTGGCAGCATGGGGAGCTAGATGGTGGCACTCCCTCCTCATGTCACTCATGGGGAGGGGAGGCAAGCAGATGTGGGCCAGGGGGGTCGGGGGGAAGTGGGTCTGGCCCCAAAATAGCTGTGGGGATGGTGGCAGGGAGGGTGGGAGGGGGGCAGGAAAGGCTCAGCCCCAAGGCAGAATTGGGGAAAAGGGGAGTGGGCCTGGCACTGAAGGTAGAAGAGTGGTCGGATACAGGCCTCTGTCTCTGCCCGCACCCTGCGCCTCATCATTTTTGATGGGCAATTGGTATATCTATATCTATATATAATATAACTTATCTGAATAACTTTAACAATGCTTGTTTTTCATGGTAGTTTGCAGTTTTACAAAATGTTCTAGTCTTCAAAGTGGGCACTGTGAATAATCTAACAAGGATTAAATGTTTGTTTTGCAGGAGATGGTATTATTATTGACCAAAAATTTGTTAACTCTGAACTTTTCTTGTCCCTCATTGCCCCTGCTGTCCCTATAAATATATGGACATTATAACTGGTATGTTTTTTGGTAATACCTTTATATTCCTTTCATATAATGGTTCTCTGTGTATTTGTTACTGCTAGCACTGTAAAGGCAAACATTCTTGGGGAATATTAAAACCAGTAGTCTTCAGATGTATGGCTAACTAAGAGAGATCCTTTTCTGCTGGTTTAATAAAGGAACCAAGAATAAAGAGATTCTGCAAAAAAATGTGTTAAATGTTGTAAATAAGATTTTTTTTTTAAACAAATACCAGACTTTTTTTAATGACTGCACTGCTATGCTTTTTCAGGAGAGAATGGCAAAATAATTTATTAACACTGCTACATGCAATTGCAAAATGCAATGCCAATGAGGTCAAAAGCTTCAGCCAGTCAGCTATTTTGTTCATGGGTTGGTTTAATGGTCTTTTTACAAAACCTCACAGGTTTTGTAGATCACTCAGGTATTAAATTAGTTACCATCGATGCTTATAAAAACATAATGAAGATGGAGAAGAAACCTTGAGGCTGGGTTAAGAATAAGTTATTCCAATCTTTTGTTTGGTGGAGTAAGGACGATATAAGCAACATTAGAGTTAGATAGGATAATTAGACGAGAAGACCCCTAAACATCAAATGATGGGCAATAAGTGTGGAGTACCTGAAAGAGTACTGGAGAAAAAAAAAGACATCAACAAATGGTTGTTTTTTTGTGGCTATTTTATTATTCTTTGTTTGTTTTTTATTGTCATTTGTCATTCTTAATGAAAAAAATATAATTCTATATTCAGCATAAAGCTTTAACTGCCTTTTGGTCATAGGCTGGTAGTGTAGCATGAATTGAACTAATGTAGTTGATGTTAACATAGAGTGTAATAATTGTGAAATGTAACCATATTAGTCTTGTCCTGTAAGCAACTTGAAAACTCCATTTTGTATCCTTCTGCTTGACACAATTGACGTTTGCATAGCCTTTATGTATGAGTGTGTGTAAAAGGGTGAATGGTGAGAGAATGACATAGAGACAGAAAAAGAAGATTCAATTGTTTATGTAAGCAACAAGGTACCAACCAGTAACTAACTAACACATGGCTGAAGAATCCCTTTGAAACTTGAAGGCACAAAGAAGATAACAGAAGAAAAAATTCTGCCAGATGGGCAACAAAAACACTCCAAGGCTAAGATAAGCTAAATACAAAAGAAGAACAACTGCAAAAACAGAAACTGGGTATGGAAACCAAAGTACTGAAACAAAAGATGCCAATCCCTATAAAAGAACAGTTTGAAAACGCCAAGTTGGGTGAGTTTCTTTCTCTACTGCTGTTTCATTGGAACACAGATGTATATGTTCACCCTGCTCCAGCGGCTAACTTTAAATCTGCTATCTTCAAATCAACATCATCTACTCAGTAAGCCCAGGTTGGCGACCCTGGGCTGATATTGAGCAACTATTGCTGGTAACTGTATCTGGTGTATGTATGGATGAAATGGTTGTGTATGTGTATGCCTGTGTGTAATGATGTGTATGATGATTTGTGTGTATTTGTATGAACTTGAATTTGTGTGCCTGAACCTCCATGTCTAACTTATGTAATCAATAAATGCAGCACCTTGCCTTATACCCCTTTATAAAGTCTTGCTCGTGATTTGAACAATTGGCAATCTGTCTAACAATAGTAGTGTGTAAAATATGCAGATTTACTGGGCCAGACCAGACTTGCTTTAAAGAGAGAAAAAATTGATATAGAAGAGTAAAAAAAGATAGATACGGTGGTTGAAGGAAGGACTGAAAAAGAGTACAGGCTTATATTCCAGATGGTAGTAAGAAGGCAGCAAAGTAATCTCAACCCATTTCTCTGGTTCAATCTAGTCAGGTCAGGTCCAAATCAGGACGACAAAGGGCCAACAGGGGACCATGAGATGGTGAGGTTGGGAGGCATGGTAGAACTCACTCCATTTAGTCTGTTTCTCTAGGATCAATGACAACTATGGACCTCACAAAAAGATCAGTACATGGAAAAGACCATTCATTATTTTGCTTATTAGTATAACCTATACCAATTTTGTTTCCTGATATCTGCACTCCTCTGATTTAATAGATGGGATTTAAACAGAATTGGGGAGGCGTCAACAGGATTTTTTTTTTTCTTTTGAGTTTTTTTCTTTTAAAAGTTACTTTAACTTTTGCTTACTTTTATGAGAAATTTATATTAATTGGCTGACTGGACTTTTACTATATTGGGGAACTTCTCCTATAGGCTCAACACAGTACTATGAATGGAACACCAAACCACAGCTTTAAAGATTGCTGTAAAACCTTAATCTTTCAACAGTTATATCATATCAGAGCCTCTAATTAATCATGCCTAGCTGGGCTGAGCACTTGATCTATCACACCTGCCCCTGATCTTTTGGCTATTGAGACAGCTCTTGTTTTCTGCAGAGGCAAGCAACTGGGTTGGTAGCTGGAAGCACCACATAGTCCATTTAAACATATCTGCAGCTTTAACCTGTTCAGGAAAACCTCGTGTTCACTGCTCCTTCTGCTTCTCTTTGTTCCTTGACTCAGTTTTGTTTTTTTCTTTACTCTGACCGCAGATCTCCCCTGGAACTAGGCACCAGCTCTCTGACCCCGGACTTCTGAACTTAGCTCTTTTCTGGGACCACACTTCTTAGATTTCACTTCTCAATCCTCCTGAAACTTGGCCTCCATGGTCTCAGGCCCCACCCCTGACCTGGACTCCAGCATGATGCTCAGATAATCTGATCTCCCACCTTCCTGCCCTGCTAGCTTCTCGTAGTGGGCTACCTGCAGGCCTGGCTGCACCCATACACATCTGGATTTAAACTTAAGCATATTAATAACAGCTTCATTAAGTTCAATGGTATGTGGAAGTAAAATCATTCCCCAGTATTCACCTGAATATTCTAATATAATAAAAGTCTTTGTCTCTCTGTCCATCTGTTCATAACTTCTTTGCCCAACTGCACATGTGCCAATTGACTGTGCAGCCGGTCAGGTGGGGGTGGTGCTAGCTGAATTAAAACAGGAGCCCCTCTGCTGGTGCCACTGCCTCCTGTCACCTCTGGTGCAGGGGCTCCCCCCACCTCACCTTCACAGAGACAAAAAAAATTTCCGTGGTCACTTCAGAAGTGCTGGTTCCAGTTGAGGAATGGCAAGAGCCCCACTGTTGGCCCTGCCTCCTCTAGCCTCCAGTGGGTCTGTTCCCTCTGCCCCACCTCCACAGGGGCTCTTTTTAACAGTGTCCCCACTCTTTTTCAGTCTTCTGATTGTGGTCCAGGTGATTAGTTTTTTTAAAAATCTGCACAAATGTTCAGGATTTCCCTTTGCAGTGCTCCCTGCTGTCTCCAATCACCTCCCTCTGCTCTCACCCCCAGAGCACAGCAAAATCCTGGACATTTGGCCAGGACAGGTGGAGTGGGGGGCTGCAGCTGCAACAGGGCAGGGGGGAGGGGCGGGTTACCTATTCTCTAATGTGGGAAAGGGGTGAGGAACAGTGGAGGCAGTGCAGATACTACTTTTTGTGCTTGGAGGGGCTGAGCAGCTGTTGCCCAGGGAAGGGGTGAGGGAGGAAGAGCAGTGAAGGGAGAGAGGGGCCTTGGCCAGACTGTTCATAGGGCACTGCAGTCCTATCCCAAGGCAGGGGTGTCACAAGCCTCCCTTCCTCCTCCTCCCAGCCCATGCTGGGGCCAGACATGCTCCACCACTGCCTACAAGAATCGGAGCCATCACTCTCCAACCTGGGCAGGATGGGCACAGCTGGGGCCATCTGGCGGGAGTAGGAGAACATGAGGCTGTGGGTCAGAAGTGAGGGGCACCAGGGTGGGATTGGGGGACTGTGGGTTAAAAATTTAGGGGCCTGGAAGTGCCGGGGGGCTGTGGATCACGATTGAGGGTCACCAGCAGGGATGGGGTGTGGGGGGCTGTGGGTCAGGAGAGAGGGGCACCATCAGGGCCCAGGGGGCAGGGTACTGCAGTTTGGTGAGCAAAGGGCACTGGCAGGGTTGGGGACAGTGGGTTGGGCGTGAGGGGCAGTAGCAGGGCTGGGGGTCCTGTGGCTTGCCAATGAGAGGCAACAGAATGGGCAGGGGCAGGGCCACTCTTCAGGGCTGGCCATGTAAACACTTCTTTGAAATCCATCATTCATAATGGGCAGTTGCCTAGTCCAAGTATAAAATGAGATTATTAACCACCCCCCATTTGCCAATGGAAGAGGCTGAATTCTGAAAATTCATTTGAAAATACTTTTGTAATTCACCATATTACTTTTCAGATTGAATCACAAAAATGCAACAACCCACCTACCTTTTCCATTAACTGTTTTCCAGATACTCTAGCAGGATAGATTAGGATTATGTTTAGGTGCCTACAATTAACTGCATGACTTTGGCAGGTGACAGCTCCTTTTAAATTTGTAATCCAAAGCTGTTCTTTGTCATAAAGGTAGCAGGATGAAACTGTAACTAAAAAGGTTTGGATTAAATTTTAGGGGGAAAAGTATTTTAATTGGTAATCCAGAAAAAAATGGAATAAGATGCTGAAGGAAGTACCAGTATCACCATCATTAAGACTTTTGAGAACAGGATGGACAGATGATTTGAGATTATTTATGATATGTAAATCTTTCATGTCTTCAGGATTTTGAGCTGGAAGACATTTAAGAATTGCTTCCAACTCTAAAGGGAGAATCCTATTCCAATTTAGGCACCTAAATTGTAACTATTCAGCTAGATGCCTCCCATTTTTGGCACTTATGTAGAGTTTGTGATTGTAATGTATGTTCAGTGTAGCTACATAAGCATTCATGCAGCTACTGAGATTGTGATTTGTATGGAAAGTATGTGACTCCATATGTCTGTTTAGTGGGTGAACATATGCCACTAAATTCAAACCCACAAAAGACCATGACTAACAGGTGGGCCATTTAACCTTTTGGGTACAGAGCTATCTAATTTACCATGCAATATTCATTGGATAGGGATGAAAAGGGAAGTTTCTGTTCTGGTCTCATTTAGAATTCAGAATATCCTTTTTTCCACATCCAGTACAATTTCACTTAACAACACATGCATTAACATGGCTTCTTCCTCCTGGCCTCCCATCTATTCCTACATTGACTGCTGGGTTGTCTGCTTCAAAAGGACAGCTGGAACTATTGGGCAATACCCAAGTGATGCTGGGAGCACTAAGCCAGGAAGTCAGGACCTAGAAGGTAGAACAATTATGTCTTAGGCAATTAGGCTTATAACTTGGATCTCATAGGCTGCAAGCAGATATCACCTTTGTGCGGTCATACAGGTTGTTGTGTCTTTTTATGGCAGCACAAAGTGAAGGCAAATATCCATGCCCTTTGTTGCACCACAAATGCCCAACTTTGTGGCTGTAACAAAAGATAGTATACATTTGTTCCTCTATTTTGTGGCAGATGTCTGTTTTAAGACAGGACAGTACAGCCAGACTGGAGCTGGACATGCTTTCCAGCCTCCCAGGGCAGGCACTCCCAAAGCTTCAGACACCCAATTACATAATTCCCTGAAATTCCTACATTTCCCTGCTGTGCCCTAAATCAGAATTCCCACTTGAACAGATGCCTGGAGAGTCCATCTCAGAATGCACTGTTGCAAACTGGAATCCCTGGGCACATCTCCAGCAAATGCCAGGACTTTCCCATTTACAGAGATACGTCCTGGTTCAGCTGATCTAATTTATCTGCTGACATCTGTTGGCAGCCTTATTTCATTAACAACTTAGCTTTTAGGCTAAAACATAGGAGGGTTTTTGATAGGTTATGCCCTAGTATATGTGTAAGAGTTATGTACCTGCTCACCTGTGAGAAGCCTACTGTGCATGCTTAGCAGATGTAAATGTACACACTGAACAATGAAGAGGATCACAAACTGTGCTTAAGTGCCCAAAATGATATTATGTAGATGGAAAACTGTTATTTAGGCATGGCAATAGAAATAGAACTTGACCTTATGTTTCTAACTGCTGTTTCCATTTTTATAAAAGGAAGGAAGGACTTTTTAACCTCTTTATTCAGGGGTTCAGGGTACAAAATTTTGGCCCCTCTGGGGTTCAGGTCCAATATACTCAGAAAAGACAAATTCCCATCAAACCAGAAGCACCATGTCACTACATTCATAACATCACACTGTGACAGACACCTTTGCTGTACTACACATTGTGCCTAACATGTTGTTATGGAGTCGGGAGACAAGCCACACAGCCATATAGACCAAAGCCCTCTATAAACAAACAATTCCTACCCTGTTATATCCAATCGTACATGTGATAAACCCCTCAACTTCCCACACAAAGAAAAAGGCAAAAAGCAGCCTGGTGAAGGCCCAGGGTGTGATCTCAACAGCCGTTGATGTTAAAAGTACCAATAGTTGTGGCTGCCATGGGTGTGGGTATGGGAGAGGAAGAGCGAGGTAAAGTGTAGATTCATAGATTCATAGACGTTAGGGTCGGAAGAGACCTCAATAGATCATTGGGTCCGACCCCCTTCATCAAGTCCAAGCCCCTGCCAGGGGTAGGTAAAAGAGCGAGCTCCCGAGAGCAGAGGAAAAAACAGAGACAGGTCAGAAAAGGCCTATCCTGCCCTACTCTACTCCAGGGACCCTGCCAAGTCCCACTCATCTCTCACCCGCTGTGCAAGCTTCTCCATCTGCCAAGTGCCTAGATCTTGTTGTTTAAGTTTGGCCATGGCTCTGGCACCCTTAATAAAAAAAAACAAACAAACTTTAGGATCCATTCACCACTGTGTGATGTGTCCTGCTATGTTCTTCTGTCCTTTAGTTTGTTTCAAAAAGGTCAGGAGACCCCCATAGTCGGGACTGACCCAGGGGAGGTCTGCCAATATGGGCTGCACATTTCCAACCAATGCATGGCGAGGCTGCACCCTACTTTGGAGCTCACCCACAAATGCAGCATCTATAATCTCAATATCTAAACCCCTCATCCTCCTCTGATTGTCCAGGTCAAGGACTGGATTTTGAAGAGCAATCCCCACCTTGTTGGGGGGAAAGAGGTCATCCTGCTCTCAAAGTCACTTGTGATATTCAGAAACCTGGATCACCATTTTACTAGCCTCCTCATTTAATTCAGTAGCCTACAAAGTGACCTAGAGGTTAGCAGACTTTTCTGCCACCCTCTGGCTCAGATCTCCAGAAGACAGGCAGTGTGCATAGATTTTCTTGCCACCCACCTCCAGAAGCTAGGAGACAGGCAAAGGGTTAGTGACCACTGCCTTTGCCTCCCCCACCTCCAAGCCATCCCCATCCTTGGTCAACAGGATGATTGACATGACAGCCAGAGTGGGGCTAGTCTCTCCATCAGGGCCCCCCACCCCAGCACCAGCTGAGGAAAGTCTCAGTGGGGATGAGGTGTCCTGGGTGGTCCCTTTTACTTCCTTTTCTTTGTTGTTGTTCTTCTTAGTGGCAGGTAGACCACTCTTCATGAAGGATGTGTCATACTGTTCTGGCCTGCTTCCCCAGCGCCTTTCTCCTCAGACAAGGCCATGGTGGAGGGCAACTGGGAGGAAGTCTGAGCCCCATCATCTGACAGGGCCTTGGCACCACAGTCACTGACCATGCCAGCCACCTGAATTGTGGAAGTCAGGGCAGGCAGGGGGGCAAATGGAGGCATCAGCCTCTCCACCTAGTGGTGTCTCTGTACTGATGGGGGTGGGCAGTGTAGGTGCAATGGGTGGGTGGAAGTGTAGGTTGGGGCCTAGTCCCAGTCCCAGTCCGCTGGATGGCACTCTCATGCCAGAGACTCCAGCCCCCTCAGATGGAACAGGGATAGAAGGAGGCTGGGAAAAGCTCCCGGGCTCACTGAGTGGGGCCCTGTGTTCCAGAGGTGGATGCGCCATCTGTCGGTCCTGCAGTAGTTGATAATGTTCTGGCCAATCTCCCCCTTGGGAGCTGGGCTGCTAGGTGGGAAGAGCTACCACACTGGGAACACATGGTCTCCCCAAAGGAAAAATAGATCACAAACCTCCACCCATTGAACATGAGGCTCAAGGACTGAGGCAGAGACTGTGGGTCCTCCCTGAGGAGCATGAAAACCTGCCTTCGAAAAGACAGGGCATGGCTCAGTTTTGGGTTCTAACTTCCTATCATCAATTGGAAAAGGGACTTGTAAGAACCCCACAGGGCTTAAGTTCCTTGGCCAGCTCCCAAATGGTCAAATGTGGGGGCACATTAGAAATCATCACCCTCACTGCTGGGGTGTCTAGGGGGCGTGATAAAATAGTGTGTGCCTGCAATGTCCAGGACCCCTGTGCGCACCCTGTTAACTAGGGTGGACTCAATCAGATAAATCATTGGGACCATGTTAACATGACCTGCATAATGCATGTTATGCTGTCCCAGGAGACTAGCAAAGGCATCTACTCAGACTTCAACCCCAATGTAGGGAGGGGTATGAACCCTCAAGTCGTGGGTAATGGGGAGGTTCTGAAAGGCATCCTCATGCCAGCTTTGGGTGTAGGGGCAGCCAGTCCTGCTAGGACAGTGTTAATTCCAAGCTGTAACTAAAAAAAAAGAAAACAAAAATGTTTATACTAACTAAAAAGGTAAGTGTCTAGGAATGCAGCCATAAAAAAAAAGGGATAAGAGGAGGAGAGGGGTAGAGGGAAAAAAAACAGGAGGGTTTGAAACGGCAAAAAAAGAAAAAAGGGGGACGGAGAAGGGGAAGGGGGAAATTAAGGGCACCCCTCAGAAGGCAAGCTATTGGGAAAGACCCTGCAACAAGCAAGCAGAAAAGCAAGAAAGGAAAGGGACAGTAAGAAAAAAAGGCTGTAAAAAAGCAAGTTGAAGACAAAGAGAGCAGAAGTACAAGGGGAAGGGACAGAGAGGAGAGAAAAAGGAGAAAAAATACTGCAAAAATGCAATAAACTAATGAGAAAGTGAGATAAACAGAAGCTAGAGACCTTTAGACAGGTAGGAGTCAGGAAGAAAAGAGATAGGAAGCTGGGGAGTCCTACGCTCAGTATTGCACCACGCAGCTCCAAGCAAGCCTTGTACGATATGTCTAGAACGGAAAGAAGGAAGGAAGGAATTTGACTTTCTATTCAACACTGGTGGTAGCACAATGGTGAACCTGAAATACCTGGTATTACAACTATTTTACCCGTTATACACAAGGGAGCATATTTGTAATTCTGTGAAGCTTACTGTCTTAAGATATTTACAAATAAAAATTAATCACAGTTGACTAAAAATAGAATCAGAATAGAATATATTTTTTTTTTAAAAATTGCAATGAAAATCTAGTATCAAATGCTACAGAAAATATTATTTTCAACCTGCACAAAAAGTACCTTCTCTCTTCATATCTCAGAGAAAGATTTTAACAATGCTACAGAAATGTAGGCATTTCCTAGGCCATAATGTCATGAGCACTAAAAGCTCAGACCTTTACAAGTGGATAGTAGTAGTGTGTATTTTGGTTTTTCATCTGAAACTCCTTCTCTTTATACTACAGTACCTATAAAAGGAAGGCAGTTAAAAACCTTTCCCCCTTTACTTGCTGTATTAGTTTCTTCTTGTTCTTTTATCTTGTCACAATTGGCTCATTATTTCTGATCCAATGCTGAACTATGAAAGTGTAATACTTGAACACTCTACAAACCTTAGCTATTCATGTCTTTGTAACATTTCTACTTCAACCATATCTTCTGATGTTTAGAATGCTTTCTGCAAAGATGAGTTAATGTCTAAGCAGGTTAGACAATAGAAGGCCTTCTGACTATGATACAAAGAGTAACATTGTCAACTTTCAAGTAGTCCTTATTATATTCTGTCAGAAATAGTCAATATAGATATGTGCACTGTTCAGAATCCAGACCTAATTAGGATTTCAGATGTGAAAGGGCTTTCCTGAGTTACTCAGTTCAATCCCCTGCTATTGCTCATCATATAAGATCTTTCATAAACATATTGAACTAGGTTTTAAAACTAGTTCTGTTTCTTGCCCCGAGTGATCGTACAGAAAGCTATACCAACCCTTACTTTTCTAATGGCTAGAAATCTTTTTCTAATTTCTAGACTAAATACATACATTGACATCTTATACTTGTTTCATGTATGTTTTAATCTTTGGTTTAGCTCTCCTTAGGACTGAAATAGAGATTTACACAGTGCATTTGGAGGTGGCAATTCTTGATAATTTACAGACAAAAATAGAGACATTTATAAGATGGTGAACAGAAGCAGCAGCTGGGTAAGTTAAAATAAAAACACACAGATTCTAGAACTGAATTAAATAAGAGAACTGTCAGTAACACACATGGTTTTAGTAACAAAGAAGAGTAAAGACATTCCAGCTACACAACCTACTTTGTAAGAGCCTTCATTTCCTTATAAACAAACACCTCAGGTAAGTCATGTCACAAGCAGTTTAAAGATCACCTGTACACCTTGTCTCATCCTTTTCCAGTAAGTGGTTGGGAGCGTAGTCATGGGCACTCTGTCAGCCAAAAATCAAAAGCACAGAGGTAATAATTATATTAAAGAGATTCATCTTTCCCATCAATTCACTTTTAACTCATTAAAATAAGTTCAGACCTGCTAAAAAGAGAATGAGAAGAGTTTCATGAAATCTGGAATTTGCTTATTGATGCTACTTTTGACAAGAACATTAAGCACAAAACTTGACAGCTGTTGAATACCAAACACAATTCAGAAATTCTGACACTGCAATATCTCATTCTTCAGTTCAGTTTCGAATAAAAAGTCCCATAACTACTAACAAATATTTTTGCTGTTTGGTATACATTGTTTTTAAAAAGAATGATTTTCTGACTTTCTAACCTTACAAATTAAAGCAAGGAAGAAATATATGATGTCACATATAATAGCGTTGATATTTTGGGGAGGGGGATGCTTGGTGAGGTATTCATTTTTCTAAAGAAATAAATTATAATTAAAACGAATCAACTCATAGCATGTAAGGTACTTTGAGTACATAAATCAATTATGTCAATTGAGTTGGTTCAATGAATTATTTTATACCTATGAAAAGTGCAGATATGGTAAATTTTAATGTCTTTTTGGAGAGCTTGTACAGATTCCTTTCTAAAGATTTTTTGAAGTCTCCTTGTGTATATATCTTTTGTGTGTCCATTTTGTACCAGTTGCAACAAAGGGTGCATGCAAGATTGGTAGAATCCTATTAGTACAATATAAGTGCTTGGTGTAAGCATTCACAACACGTATTCTGGTCTAAAAATGGACAGCACAATATAGTTAGACTTGATCTGATGTAATCTAATTGTAGACAGATAAGTATTTACATGGGTGGCATCTAAAGCCCAAAAATCGAAGCTCTGGCCATGGCAGCAATTTCCTGTGCCCAGAGCCCCCGTAGTACTGTGATCAAAGGCTCTACAGCCAGAACCCTAGCTCTGGTTGCAGTGGCCCGAGTGCTGCCCCAGATACCCACAGGTAAAGTTGCCCACCTTGGCCAGAGCCCTAGCTGCAAAAGATAGCAGACCCAAAAACAGATAGCTGTTTGACAGCTGTGACAGTTGTGAGGACAGGGATTGACCACCAGCCAATCAACCTGTCCTGTTTCCTCTATGTTCTCACCTGTCTCCAGGCAGGTGAGAACTGTGAAGCCTGCAAAGTATGCTGGGATGCATGTTCTGAGTCCACCTGATCTGGATGCATTCTGCCCTGTAGTCTATCCGTAGAGCAGGTTTCCAGCCAATGAACTCTTGCATGACCTTGAACTGGAAGGGTTTCCAATCACAATGTCCAAACTGTTTTAACTTCTACTAATCTATTTGAATTTTTGTATGTACCTGAACTGCACAAAGTATTCAAAAAGGGCCATAATCCAAACATACTAACTTGTGATTTTTCCTTGCAGAAAAAGTCATAAGCAGCTTAAGAGCCAAATTCTGCAAGAGATGGATATATGTAGCCTGTTACAATTACTGCATATACATGGTTGAGGAACTAATTTTGCCTTCTGAGAGTAAGTCTGCACAGAATTCTGACATTACGTTGTATTAAGTGGCTGTTTCCCCAGAGCTTGAATGTTAAGTGATCCTTTGGTAAACAAAGATATAAAATACAGAGCTGCTGTAGCTTTAACATTGAAGACAACCAAACTTCTTTTTTTTTTAAATGCAAAACAGAATAGTAGAGTCATACACTTGATAGTGAGTAAGGCTAAAACAATCAAAATCTGTAACAATTTCAGTACAACATCTCATTTGCTTTGTAATTAATTTTCTTAATGAATCTAGTTAGTCTTTAATTTTCAATAATGAATAACAAATTCTCAAACCTTTTGCCTATAATGAAGAATATTCCCTTGAGCTCACAACTTCCAGATGAAAGCAGCATTATCTGTCTAAATCATACTCAGACAATAGCAAGTAGTTAATCTCATGGGAATAAGATTTTCTATGTGAACTGCTGTATCATGAGAAAATTTAATTCCCAGTGTAAAAATTGGCTTATACATTTCTAGCTGATCCAGACAGATATGATATTATCATAAAACAAAAAGTTAGTCACTTAAGTGACAAAATCCTCTGCACTTTGACACATACAGGAATCTGCTTTAAGGATCCTATATGAAAACTGCTTCATTAAACTGTTTTCATTGAAATAAGAGGGCTTTTCCTTTTTTATTTCATTCTCAATTATATAACTTCTTCCGATTTTAGGGGAAGGAAGATCTTCAGAAAGTATATGTGTAGATTAAAATTAACAAAGAAAATGTCACGTTTTAATCTTGACCTCATTGCTTGCAATGAAAAAAATGTTTTGACTTCTATGGGGCCAAAATTTCATCCCAGTGGTTTATTCTAAGAATTTCCAAAACAATGGAAGACTCTATGAGTAGAAACAGACCTCACCAGACTAAAGTAGATTAGCGTTGGCTAGAAATGTTGCCTGTTGTTCTGCATCAGTCCCCCTACCCAGTATGGAACAATGGGTAGTATGTTCACAGGGCAGTGCAGAGATGCAAGGAGATGCAGAAAATGGAGAATTCCTGGCTCCTTATGCCTCCACTGACCCATGCCTCCACATTAAGTGCTGGCACATATAAGTCTTGGCCAGGATTCCCCAGCTCTAAAGCCACTCCATGCTAGAAACTACACTGACCCTTATGAAAAATCTGAAAATTGAGGATTTGTTTTTTATCAGAGAAAACTACGATCCCTGGTCATGAGTCAGCATGGGATCCAGTGTGAGTCCCAGCATGGAGTTTCAGGGTCATGTAGCTCTCATGTAGGTCCCAGTGTAGTAGCTCCCATGTGTGCATACCAGGATCCACACAGGCTTTACCCACTTGCAAAGATGTAGTCCTTGAAATCCTGGGGTGGCTTTGCACAGGAGGTGAACTGTGACTTCCCCTACTTACAGATATTCCAGACGCTCCCTCCCCCCTGCTCCTGGCATCTCTGTCAATGGGGAAAGTGAGGCAGGTGCTACAGCTGCTTGAGAAGTCCTATCCTCAAGTGTAGGATTGGGATCCTCAAGTTCCTGAAGCATCTGTTCAGGATGGCCGGAGAGTGTGGGAAGCTGTGGGCTGTCCACAATCTACCACCACAGAGCAAATAGACAACTATCTCAATGAACGGGCACACTTTATTAATGTTTTTTTTCACACCATTGATATGGCACGACAAAGGGTAGGGATGTCTATTTACTTACCATTTTGATACAATTTATGCTGCCATAAAAGGTATTATGGCAATACAAATGCAACATCAGGTGATTTCTGTTTCTACTCTATGAGCTGTTTCCTACATTTTCCATCTTTAAAGCAATAACAAATCACACTGCTTTAGTATGTTAAGCTTTTTACTCATATTAAAAAAAACTATAGTTACATCTATTACATGTATAACATAACATTTAACATGAATGCAGTTTAAATTCATAGTCTCTAATCTGGAATTGCCTGTATTTCACAATAAATGTGAACTAATCTCTAAACTCCAATTTCTTGTTGAAGCTTGAAAAGTTGTGTTACATCAGTGCCTGTGTACCTCTGAAAACTGTTTTGAATAATTTCAGACTTAATATTAGTTGAAGCATAACACTGATCATTAATTAAAACTGTAAATAGAGTCTCAATAAACTAAAAGTGTAGACTAAAACTTGCAAACACTGGACCAAAAATTACAAAACAGTGAAACACAAAACCAAAATCAGTTTATTTGAAATATATGCATATAATATATCAGGGTCACATTAACTCCATCATGTTAATTATCAAATCACATTAGGGTCTTTTATATATTAATGATGTTCTCAGATATTCAGAAACAGAATCAACAAAAAGAGCTTAAATACTGATACGTAATTTTTTCTTTGTCTGGTGAAATCAGAGATTTGTAAAATGTATCCAGGGAAAACAATATGGTGAGTTAAAATATCTTAAAATACTTTTAATTTAACATTTAGTTAAATAGATATGAAATCCATTTTTATGTTACGTTACATCAAACAATTATAATGTTAATTAAAGGCTAGGTGCAGGTGGCAGATAATAGAACCTGTTTAATATGAAACTCTCTTTTCCTTCTTTTCTTCAGGTCATTTTTTCTTTGTTCTACATGTTTAGTAATGTGTTTGATTGTATGCCGACTATGAATGCAAATATGATTATTATGTATGCAATGTAAGGTAATGGATTATCTTTATTTCAGTGTAGTATAAAGAACTCAGGAATACATATCAACAGAAATGGCAACAATAGAGTGATTTCAGAACTTCCCATATGTGCATCTAAAATTATCACTCACATTTCTTTGAAAGTTTGCATTTTTTTGTATGGTTGTAAAGTGGTGGTTTCTTGCTATTTATTTTACATTAGGTAATGTAGGACCAGGTTAAGAGACAATGTAAACTATAAGACAGATAAGATTTAGAGCTCAAATGTCTTGCCTATACAAAGGCGCTTCCTCAAAAAAATCACGTCAGTTTTAAAACCAGTTAGAGTTAGTCAAGTTTGTGGAAGCCAGACCCTTTCAAACTATTGGTTTATCTATTGAAGTTCATAGACTGGGACCACAGGAAGCCTGCAAGCGCAAAAAGAAAACTCAGTTTTCGTAATTTATCAGTGACTCTTTACAAACTCTTATGTGAGTTATACTTCTTAGTTTCAGCACTTGTTGCTGGGCAGCAGCACATTGTTTGAATTCAGAAAGTACAATCTCCTCATGATAGATGCATGATATTTCCTCTTTTTGGTTTATTTTCTTCCCTTTGTTCTTTCTTTCCTTTTAGCACTGAAATCATTCACTCCTGACACAGTAAGGTCTTACTCCAAGTTTTTATTTTCATTATTATGCTGATGTAGTCAACACCAAGAGGCCTAGAGAAGCATGATTACAGGTCTGTGAAACATGACTTATGAGGAAAGTCTGAAAGAGCTAAGATTATTTAATTTGGAGAAGAAAAGACTAAAGGGGTATCTGATAACACTTTTCAAATGCCTGAAGGGTGAATAAAAAGTGTATGGAAAAAGACTATTTTTCATGGCTACAGAGGACAGGACAAGAAGAAATGGTCTTAAATTGTGGGAAGGGAAATTTAGGTTGGATATTAGGAAGAATTTTCTCACTACAAAGGTTGGTATGAGTGGGAACAGGCTATCCAGAGAGATCGTGGAATCTTCACCGAAGGAAAATTTTAAGATCAGGTCAGATAAACAATTGACTGGGATTGGTTCACTTGGGGATGATCCTGCCTTGAGTATAGAGATAGATTACATGGCATTCTGAGGTCCGTTCCAGGGCTACTTTCCTATGGTTACAGGATACTAATGTTTGTAGTTACTACAAGGGTAGATTTCCTTTTTAAAAGTTCACTAATTTGGTAACTATCCATGTCACCAAATTCACCTTTGTTCTTGTGAGTAGAGACCCTTCAATATTTACTTCACATGTCTCTAATTCTGCAAAAGATGGCACATTGTCATAAGTCAATATATTTTCACAAAGGAAAAAGGGCCTGGCAGTATAGATCCCTGTTCAAAATCAGGGGATAAATTGGCTTCCCACACAAGGATTTATACATGGCATTGATCTTTATATAGGCTCCCTATACCAGTTTATTTTAGGATATGAGAATCATGGCTGAAGAAAGTACCAAAGGTACTATAATTTAGTCATTTTTTTAAAGAATTTAAATATTTAATTAGATATCATTTTTTTATTAAATTGATGTTTACTTTGTATTCAGGGCTCAAGAAAAGTAGAGTCCTTGCATTTGTGTAAATAATTATAGTTTGTAGTTACAAATTTAATTAGGTAGGATTGTTTACAGAGCATTTCATTTGCATACTGTAATATATTTCACACCAGTCCAAATTCTCCTGATATAAAACAAAACAGAACACAATCTTCTTTTAATACAATATTTTTATCTGTTAATCAACACAATGCTCCAGTTACAAGACAGCAAACAGAATAAACCTATATTTACACTAAAACTAACACTTCTTAAAAAAACTAAAACCCCAAACCTTAAAATACGTAATGGGAATAAAGTCTCTCCATGGATACCAGTAATTAATAGATTTGTGCCAGTATTACCCATATGTTCTGACACAATAATAACCCTGATTCAAAAGCTCAACTGTAATGCATGCTCTTCATTAATATTAGAAATGTCTGCTTCCATAAAAAAAAACCTTTAAAATTAAGAATTACACCTCTTTTATACAGAGTTACTTGCTTCAGTAATTACCAGAAGCACAAATTAAAGTTCCATACTATCATTCAGAGTCAGTATTAAAATGAGATAATATGAAGTATTTTATGGAAGTTACCATTACATACTCAGTTCACAACTTTATATCCGTCTTGAATAAAATTATCTATAGAAACTGAACTGCAGTTTTGTTTGGAACATTGATCATAGGAAAAAATACTCCTTACTGTGGGCATGTCCTATCTGTGGCAGTCTGCCTTGTCTTCTAAATACTTTAAATATATTTGTGATAAGTTTGAAACCTTCTGCTTTTGAACAGAACTTGTCCTGTTGTGATTTATTTTAAGAAGTCATCCCAGAGTGATATTTCACATAACTATTTCACATAACTATTGAGCACGTTTGGAAATTTGTACAGTGAAAACAGGGGACAAAATTTGCTTCTTTGTTCAGATTTTATTGGGTTTTTTCATATTTTGCTAGGCTTAACTTTGATCAGCAGGGATCCTGATTTTCTCTGATTCAAAAAAATTCCCAATTTTTGGACTAAAAAAAGTAACCCAAAATCCACATTTTTCCATGCTCAAAATGAAATACCACTACACATATATATAATATGTGTGTGTATCTATGCTATTATGTGTACTGTGTGCCAACTCCATTAGTAAGTAAGTATGAAGCCTCACTGCGATATATAGAGAGCTATAAGGATATATAGTGATAGAGATAAACATAGAAATATATAGAAATAGAGATATATAGAGATATATAGAGATAAAAATTGAGATATATAGATATGAAGATAGAGCTATACAGAGATATATAGAGATAGAAAAAGAGGTAGATATAAAGATAGAGGTAGAAAGAGATAGAGCTATATAGAGATATATAAAGATATAGAAAAATATAGAGAGATGTATAGAGATAGATGCGACTTTCAAGACTGTCAGCAGAAATATCAACAGAAGTGGTAGTGAACTGCAGAGTCAATGAGACAATAACGTGTTCAGTGTGATGAGGCAACATGATATCAGCAGTGACAGCAAGGGACAGAAGCCAGGCAACATCAGTATAGAGTACAAGATGAATCAACTCATGTTCTGCAATGGGTGCAACGAGTTGCACATGAACATGACTGCTTTAGCCAGCTTAGTAATCAGGAGCAACTGGAAATAAAACAATTCCAAGAGTAAGAGTGTTCCTTCAGGATCCTGTCTTCACCCATGGACAACTATATGTGGCTGCTTCCAGAATTTCCTGCCCAGAAAACATCCAATTTGCCGTGACTACTGGCTTGAGTAACAACACCAGGAATGTTGTGTATACAGAAGTGTTGTAAAGCTCTTATAGTAAGGAAGTGTAATATGTTTCAAGATTTTGTATATGTGGAAGTGTTGTGAAGCTGTTGCAGTGCAATGAAATGTGATCTCAGGCAAAAATTGACTCACTGGATTTTCATGCAAGCAATGCTGCACAGGGTATTTAATATATAATGTGTGTGTGTGTGTGCGTGTGCATTAGTGGCATTTATTTTAATCATGGGAAGATGTAGATTTTGGGGTTAGATTTTTAAATCCAAAAATTGGATTTTTTTTTTTATCAGAAAAAAACAGGATCCCTGTTGATCAGACATTCAGGTAGCTGTAATGCAGGTATAGAGATGTATTTTGAAGCAGAAGATCTCAATTTTACCATATTTACATAATAGCTCCCTCTACTTTAAATTCCAGGAATTATAGTCTCAGGCTGAAAAACCTCTTCCTTTATTTACAGTAATTCAGGGCTGACCCGTGCTAAATCCTGGAATAGTCCCCTTCTTTCAGTGTGTTATAAATAGACCTGCCTCCTTGATCCACATGTTCTAAAGTTCCTAAGACTGGGTTTTGAAGTGTTTCCAGCAATTCCCAGATGAAGACCCTGTGTGTGACATCCTTGGGCAGTAAAACCATTTTGTCTGCAAACAGTATCATAGACAACCTGAGCCAGGCAGACTGAGAGCGCTCTGGATTCTTGTTAAATCTTTTGGGAACAACACCACAAGAAAAGGAAGTTTATTGAAGGAAGTTCTTAACCATGAATATTTTACTTTTAAGCAGCATTAGTTTATACATATTTACAGAACAACAAACATCAACAAGCAGTTCCTATAAGCTTCATTTCATTCTTTTGATGTGTTTTCTGTTTGGTCAGTAGCATGATCCAGGTAGCCCATTGGGCTCTTTTGGCCTGATCTCTCTAAGCAATCCTGGTCTGGCATCCTGTTTAGTGAATGCAGATACTCTCCCCTTCTTAACTGTGTTCTCTAGATGGAGGACCTGCAGACTCTTCCTCCAGGTAACAGAATTTTCAGTTCTTGTGAATAGGATGACAGAAAGAATCAGCACAGTTTGCCATTGATAGGTCTCATGTTGTTAGCCTTTTCTGAAGACTAACATAAGCACACATTAAGAACAGAAAGTTATTATTCTTATAGAATACAACGTTTGTTTTTTTTCTAACACAACCTGAGGGTTTTCCATCAAAATGAAAATTAGGCAAAGAAAATGCAAGGTGAAGTTTGCAATAACAACTTTCTGCTCACAAAATGGGGAATTGTGGAGGCAAGTCCCCAATATGTCAAAGCTCTGGGACTAGGGTGACCATATGTCCTGGTTTCGTGGAAACAGTCTTGGATTTCAAGTCTGGTCCTGACTAGCTGCTGAGAATTATAATGTGTCCCCCAGAAATACATGGTTGCAGGGATCAGTCTGGATGGGAATCAGAGTGGTGCAAAGCATCTTGCAGGCAGGCAGGCAGGTACAACCCCACCCCTGGTAACTGAGAGTGTGGGACAGGGGGAGAGAGATAGGGGAGAAGAGGAAGAGCAGTTTCCCAGATTCCCCAGGTACTGTCCCAGATTTCTGAGATTTCCATGTGGTCAGCCTATCTAGCACTCACTATACCTCTGAATCCTGTCAACTGCTACTTACTAGGAAGAATGAGGCAACTTCAGTCTGTGAAGACATAAGGTTCCTATTTCTGTATATAAGATAATTAGATCTAGCAACCATGTCTTGGGTTTCATTCATGTTCACAAAAGGAACATGTACTACAAAAGAAAAGATGAGGCAGCAATAACAGTAAGATGACTGGGCATTACCCGGGAGAATTTTAAAGCCGGCGGGAAGCTATAAGAGCCAATCTACTCCAACTCTCCATATGACCAAGGGAACAGAGAAAGATCTTCCCCTTCTGCATGTACTCTATGTACTTGAAGTCAATAATCACTGAACACACAGGTGAAAAACTTTGGTTTGACTGGGTTCATGAGGACTCAGTCATTAGAACCTCCTGATGATCTAATCAAATTCTCTTCTCACCCTGACTTCACTAAGATAGGGAATATAGAACAATTACTCTAATACAATGTAGTGTCCTTATGTTTGATACAGAGCATTTCTGTATTTATGTAAATATAAATAAAATATACAGTAGAAGGTGAAAATATTCACATTGACATTTATTCAATTAAATATTATGTAGGAAGATATATATCATTTCCAATCCACTTGTTTATATTCAAATTTGTGAATATTTAACATTATCACTATTTAGTATTTGTCCTCAGTACATTTTGCTGTGATGCTAATTTCTCCCTTTGCACTAAGATGTTTTCCCCCATGACTATCTCTACAGAATAATTGATGTTTTTAAGTACAATGGATGAAGAGTGCCCACTAGTGTCAGTTTCTGTTTATTAAAGTCTTTTGATGAATTTCCAAAAATTGATTCCAAGAAAAATAACCCACTGGTGGAGGGAACACAAGAAAGAACTCATTAAAGTTTATGGAAAAGTATAATTTTAAATGAATATCAAACTAGCTTTCTCTTAACATATCTGTGAAGAGTATGCATTTTGAATAATGATTTAAGTTTATAAGTCTGCTCTTTGTCTAATAATTGCATTTCTGTCTTCAGGGATCTGAAGATAAATTGTTGTGAGTTATGGGTGATCCCTTGCCTCTGTTGATATCCAAATCATCAGATATGGTTTACAAGAACAAGAAAAAAATATCTCAAAACAATTAAAGTGGGATGCTTTCACATACATGTACATTGGCAGTTATAACAAGCTTTAGAAAGTACAGAAATTGATCAAGCAGTTCTTTCTGTTTTCATTTCCATTTTGTTACTGAGAAGTAAAGCTCATTGTTGGATGCAATCTATTGCTGTAATTTGAAAAGCATCATTTAGTACTTATGCTAGAAAAAGAGCAATCCTTATGTAAACTGTATACTATAAAAATATCCCCAAAAGGAGTGAGGAAAAAAAACAAATTACACATTTATACTAATATATCATCATTTTAAAGTAAATCATTAGAAAGATTTTCAATAGATTTTGGTTGTCTAAATATGGAAATTATTAAACTCTAATATAGGGAGCAAATAGGGAGATTTGTGCCTATTCTATACTTTTACAACATGTGTACATATCTCCCAGTCACTTCAAAAGCAGTTACATAAGGATATTTAAAACCAGGATCCAGCCCTGTACTGCATTATCTACCAAATATGGTTGTACTGATTAGAAAACATTTTTATTTAAGCAGAATTCCTGTTGAAGATCTACAGAATTGACTGTGCATTTAAGCTACTACTTTAGGAAAGTGGACATAATTTTCTAGTGTTCTAGGAAAATATTCTAGCACTTTTTAGAAGGAAAATACTTCTAAATTATTATACCTGCATATGAACCTAAATTTATTATGTTCACAAGGGACAAAGAGCCGGTTTAGAGATTCTCTTTTTGTTTTGACATATCTGCCATCTTTCCATATAAGCCAGGGCAAAAGAAATTATGCCTAAGGGATAGCAAATAATTTGTAAAAGTTCAGGCAGATTTCTTTAAGGATTATTTGATTGTAAACTACCCTATACCCGAATTTAACTAAAGCAGTTAAATGGATGAATGTTAAAGACATAAATGGATAAATGAATGAATGAATATTTAAAGAGATGTGTCTCTTGCAAATTCATTTTCTCTTCTTCATGGGCATGTCTACACATGGACATTTAATGTGCATCAGTCCAATTTAAGGTGCATTAAGAGCAGGCTTCTATATGTGTGTGGTTTGCTGATCCCATCCTTTCTTGCTTCCTGGTGGGCAAGCTTCAAATGGAGGTCTGGAGACTATTCTGGACAATTCCTATCTCATGATCTGTGGATGGGAGCCATATTACCAAAACCAGAGGAAATTCAGAGTCAGAGTCCACAACACAGTCCAGTCACAGTTTAGGCAAATAGTCTTGAAAAACAAGAGGGCATTCTCTGGCAACAAACACCCAGTTTTTTAGCCACAAAAGTTTCAAGACTTAGATTGCACCATAAATGCAACAAAAGCATACAGGGAGGATAATTATGTGGAATCCAATCAGTGCATAAGAATTAAAACTTGCTGCTGTGTGATAATGTGACTCGTGGGCACCTGAAGGTGAAATAAGATTTTGTCCTTAATGTTATTTTTAAAAATGGGCAAGAAGAATAATACAGGCATTTACCACATCCATGGCACATCTAGAAACATTGCTGTGAAGAAAGCCCTACCCACCCATTCCTGATTTGTCTGGCAATCCCAGAAACAAGGCAATGTAGCCATTTTAGAACAGCCTACAGGACATGCCAAAATGCACACACAAAACAGATGTCTTAAGAGCATTTCTTAGTGGTGAGGACTGTTCTAGAATGGCTACATTTCCAGGAGTTGGTGTGTTACAAGCGGGAGTGTGGCAGGGCACTGTTTGTGCCTGCCACTTTAAAACCTGAGCCAAGCAGCCAGCAGGTGCTTGATTGCAGCAGCCATTTTAGATCCCTGGCTACCTATATAAACAAATCTGTTAACTGATGGCAACCCAGGCAGCAACATTGCCTGGTTGTGAGGCTTCATATATCATATTGGAGGTAAGGGCAGGAGCTGTAGGGGATGCTAGGAGGCTTCTGGTCCTGGGCATGACCTAAAACTGCACCCTGCCAGGAGTGAGTGGCCTGGTGGGGCTCAGTTGTGCAGGAGGCCCCAGGAAATGCCAGGTCAGTTATCATCCTGGTGAAAGGCACATTGGAGGACATTAAACACAGCTCCCGCAACTGGGTGGATCACCTGCTAGTAAGATCCAGACAGCAGACCTAAGAGAAAGAGTAGGATAGAGGCTAAAAGGCCTGATATAAAATACCCTTGACTGGTCAATGCTGGGGCCAGGACCAGAACGGTCAAAAGGGCAAGGGGCCCACCACGAGGGACACCCAGATCTGGAGGCCTGGGGTTCCAACTGGCCTGGAGGCAAGTACAGAACCTGTGTGACCAAAGGTCCCAGGGGGAACCACACCCAAGGGGGGAAATAGTTTCAGGGAGCTAGGCAGTCCCAAATGAGGGCAGGGTAGACCACCTGAGTGCAGCGATCCAGTTGGGGTCTGAACTGGAGGGTTCTGGGGCCCAGTGTGGGGTGGTGGGATTAACATCAGTAAATGCCATCTGCATGGCTTGGGTTGTGGTGTAAGGGAGGAAAGGAGCTGCAGATAGCACCCCCTGCGATTGAGGCAAAAAAATGGGCAGTATCTCACCTAATTAACAACTTAATTAAATATCATCAAGGCATGGCAGGAGAGAAGGCGAGTGGTTGGCCCAGAACAGGTTGGGGGGGCATCAGCAGAAAGGCCCTGAGAAGGCCCCCTCTTACAGAGGTAAGGAATTGTATTTGGTATGTGGGAAATGAGTACAAATTCATAGAATTTTAGAAAATTAGGGGTGGAAAGGACTTCCAGAAGTCATCTAGCCCCTGCTTGAGACAGAATCATCCCTATCCAAACTATCCTACATTAGTCCATGTGTAAGCTCTGCCTGTCAGGAGGCATGCCTACTTTTGTCCCTATAGCACTGTAACTATTGCACCATTATTTAGTACTTCCTTTTAAAAAGACTACTCCTAAGATAGCAGCAAAAGCTGCAACAACCTAGGTACTGCAAGCCTGGAAGGAATTACTGGCAATGGTGACTTGACCCTATGAATGGAAGGGCCATGATGCAGAAAAGATTTTTTTTTTAAGTGGTAGTGTTCCTTTACTTCAATTCTGTTTGGAGTTGTCAGTTCTTAGCCCATATAGGGGTAAGGACATTTTACTGGAGGTGGCTGCCGATATTCCTTTTGGTCCTTTAATTTTTAAAGTTAAATAGTGAAGCTGGAACTTAGAAACCAGGACTAAAAGGGTTGAGTTTGGACAGAGAGGAACCAGCCAGAAAAGAGGATGGAAGCCAGACAAAATGGGGTGGAAACTCTGCCATATGTTTGACTGTCAGGAGAAGCCTGGTAACATATTAGGACCAGGCATAGAAATACCAAGGAGGGAACAGCCCTGTATTCACAAATGCTTCTGAACTTAAGAATTCTGAAAGTACTATCGAGTCATGGCAGGAATGAATTCAGAGGCCCTATAGGGACAGGGGATTGTAGTCATGACCCACCACGTCTGAAGTAGTCCCAGATTCTGGTGGCTGGAGACATGAAGTGGTTACAAGCCCATATTGGGCAAACATAGTGATGGGATCCTGCTGCAAGAATAGGTTAGTGCAGCCCATTGAAATAAGATATATGGTAGTGCCCATTGCGCTCAGTCCCCATCAACACCAACTCTTCTCAAGTAATGGTGAACCACTACATTGAATACATTTCAACTTCCTCTTCAAATCTTGAGATGCACCTTTTTTTCCCATTTCCAATTATTCTGGTTTTTCTCCATCCTTAAAAGTCTGGCAAACATCACCAAACAGGGGTAGGGAGAGGAGGTTAAACATCTCTCCCACAATCCCTTTCATCCACCAATCCTGGATAAACTAAATCTATGGCTACCCATAGTAATTTGTCTATATGCATGATTATGGCATTCTGCATTTTAAATTATTTTTTATATGTCATTGTTTTCAAATTTGCTCTTTAATTCCATGTGCTCAGGGAAAGCAGGATATGATAATAGGTGGGGAAAGAGGGCCATCTGCCTCCCTCAGATTTACTTTCCTTCCTGCAGCAGTGGGGGGGGGACAAATTCAAGGCAAAATTCCAATAAATAGATTATCTGTCTGAAAAATTGTCTGGATAAGTATAATAAACTTATACATTTTTATATTTTGAATCTAATTGTTGTTGGATTGTCTTATATTCCAGTAAATGGGGGGTGGTATATGTATATGTATTCTAGTGACAGAAGAAAGTTCTGAGGTTTGGAGTTTGCATCAATGAAATTTTTATCAGATAATTAACAAAGTAAAGAAGTTTATCTGAATTATTCCAGTTAATGATGATCCTTCCAGCTTCTTATCCTCACAGGATCCTTCTAGGTTTCTATCATTACATTCCTCTTGTATCAGATTCCTTCTGATATAACTGCTTATATCTACTATGAAATGCAGGTGTCTTTTGAAGTTTGGTGAGAAGCCCAAGTGGTTGTTCTACATATGTCCCCTCAAGTTTGGACCTTGGCTTCACAATGCAATCCCTCCAAAACATCTTGTGATCAATTAGATAGGTATCCAGGGACTACTAAGATTAACAAAACCATGTAACATTTTCTGTTTAGTAATAGATGTTACAGATCTCCATGTAACCCTTCTGCAGTCACTGTTCAACCCCTAGGTAAGAAAGTCTTATATAGTCACTATAGAAACTAAGTGCCCAAGAGGACATGTAAAAGTGAAAGTTCTCACGTGTTGATTTTTCAAGTTGTCCTTTAAACTGGTCCAGCCTCCTTCCTCGTCATCATATATCAAGCCTGATTTTTTTTCAACTCATCATCTTCCCACTTCTTTCCTGTCACCCCCCTCCCCACTGGAAAGGCAGGTACAGGGTCACTCCTTTACTGAATCCATAATAGTTTACTGACTAAAGACCCCTGCACTTCCTTAAGTATAGAGACTGGTATCGTGAGTGATATTGACATGGAGATGACAGGAGTTGTCTTAAATTTTGTGAACCATCATTTGGACTTTTCACAATATAGCTCTTATTTGTTGAAGACATATCTAGAAAGACCACTGACTCAAGGCTAATAGTTCACTTTTGCTGTAGTTTATAAAACAGAGTAATCTATCAAAAAGTAAATTAAAATATGCTATCACCATCCAGAACAAACTACAACCAGCTTCTATACTGAAGTTGACTGTAATTTATTCCTTTCCATCCTACAGCAAATTTGTTATCCCTAAAATTTTTATGTTCTTGTTTTTTAACATAATCTATTAACTACCATTTGAATGAGTTGAGTATTGCAGAAAAATTTGATGCCATACATACCAATAGCAATATATTTTAGAAACATCTGATTTCATTTCCCCCACAGGGATAATGGACTACTGCTGCAAATTACATTGAATACAAATAGTATTAATGATTATATCTTGAGCTGAGTGAATCTGTTTCTTAATGAAACATTTTCATTAGTCATGATGATCTGATACATAATGGTGCAACATCAAATAAGGGCAAGTGGTTTCATTTTTAAACTTTCCTTATTCTGAACTATATAATTAAAACACTAATTATTTGTTTAAATAAATAAGGGGAAATTGTCAGTTGACTGTAGCTTTCTTTTTTTTTAACAAATGTAATAAAATAGGGATAGTAATATATGCATAGACCTACAATATCCACCACTGGCTGTGAAACATGTTACTTTTGCAGCTATTCCTTACAGCTAGTAGCTGTGTAAGTGGAACAGAGGAATATTAATGCCCTCCAGAAATGCTTAAATACCACCTTATTCCAATAATGGGGTACTTACGTTTAATAGATTTCATAGACATTAGGGCTGGAAGGCATCTTGGGAGATCATTGAGTCCAGCCCCCTGCCCAAAGGCAAGAAGTCAGCTAGGGTCAGAAGATCCCAGCAAGATAAGGGCCCAAACACTTTGTAAAGGAGTCCAGAGTAGATCCTTGCACCACCTCTGGAGGAAGCCTATCCCAAGCCTTGGGGATCGGACAGTAAAGAAGTTTTTCCTTATGTCCAAACTAAAATGGTCTCAGAAATGTTTGTGACCATTGGACCTTGTCATCCCTTCCCTTCCCTCATCTGTGAACAGACTTTCTCCCAGATCCTGATGCCACCAGGTCACCCCTGAGGCTATGCTTTTCAAGGCTGAAGAGTCAGAAGGAGTAATAAAATTACTCCTATATTGTAATTTTGTAACTCAGAGTATTTTCAAACCGCACCTTGGTCATCCACCAGGTAATGCAATACTTTGTTTGGGACTGGCATTAGACATCATTACACATGACATTATGAAACGGTGCACTGTTAGCAGTCATTTTGGTTTGTGACTTTCTATACCAAGCTGTGCATTTTACCAGAATTCTCTAAAGGAGTAATATATCTCATGTTCTGATGTATTTATTTTTGGCCTTGCTTATGTTAGCACTTAGTAATCTTTAATGTATTTATTCTTACAACGGTCAACTAAGATGAGTCAGTACTGTATTAATTGATGAAAAGCATCCATTAAAATGTGTAAAGACAAAATTGCTCATTAAAAATGCATTTATTTAGCTTCTTGCTAAATTTTAGAGGAACACCTGGAAAAAATATATTAGAGGAGGTTTGGGGAGGAAATAAAAATATTTTTCTAATATTTTTTATTTTCTATGTTAATCAATTATTTGTTGATCAGCAACAAAGACAAAACCAGTTCTTGGGAGGTAAAGAACCTAAGAAAGACATGAACTAGAAAATGAAAAGATAAAAAGTCAAAAGAAAAAAAAAAGACAAAGAAAGTGATTTCCTTCTCTTGCTCTTTTCTATCAGTAAATTTGCCTTTTTTACCATTTTCATGTAATCAGGACTTCCTACCATTAATTGCTGCATTTCTTGTTCTCAGCTGCAGTCCTCCCCTTCACAACCCGAGGCTGTCAGCAATAGACAATTAGGGTCCCTTATTTCAGTTTGGAGACATTTTCTTTTACAGTTTGGCTACAACATTGTGTTGTAGCCAAACAATATGAACAATATGGTTCCAGTTCTTTCCATCTTTTCAACATTATCACCACTACTAATAATAGCTGTATAGGTGTCTCCTTGAAAAAGAGGGCAAAAGCCATTCATTGGCTGAATAACTACAGAAAAACAAAGTGAATGCTGAGGCCTTTTTCAAGGAATTAAGGGGGAAATAATAAAAAAAATATATACCTAAAGTTAAACATAAAGATTAATTTCTTGGCACATAAAAGGATAAATGCTTTTTAAAAGAACTGTGGTCCTAGAAGTACCTAATTAATTCTCATTTGGCTTTCTACATTGACACTCTGCACACCTATGCATGTGCCGGATATCGACTCTGACACGTGCTAATTAGCATACTCTAGAGCAGACTCAATTAATTGATCAAGCAGCCTCTGTATCACATGTATTCCACATAATAAATGGCAGCGAGTGTGCTTTATATAAAGCACATCAAACAAGCTTTAGTTACAGAGGTCCCACTGCCATTTTCAAGTGTGGGATGCTGAATACCTGTGACACTACGGGCACTTTAATTAGATAGGCTCTTGGAGTTGCTTTAATTGAAGTGTGCCCCACCCCAGACCATGTGTAAAGATGCTCTCTATTTCCAGTCAGTCATCTAAGTTGCCATTGGGCATAGGAGTAAATACACTGAGTAAATACTAAAAACGCCCTATAGATGACTAAAAAATCACAATTTAGATGAACAGGGAAGAATAGAATATCACCAATGACGCTTCAAGAGTCTGGCCGGAGGACATAATTGAAGACTTCAAGGCTCTTGGAAGACAGCTCAAGGCAATTGGATCGCAGGTGGTGTTTTCTTCCTGTCTGCCAGTGAGTCGAAGGGGAAGGTGACGCAAGGCGTGTATCGCAGTTGTAAACCAGTGCCTTTGGGGTTGATGTTATGATGCGGGCTTCGGATTCTTCAATCAAAGTCCACATTTCTCTACACGGAGCATGCTGGTGGAGGATGGACTTCACCTATCGCCTAAAGGTAAGCGTTTCTTTTCTTCTGGGTTGGCTGATCTCGTGTGGCGGGCTTTAAACTAGCTTCACCGGGAGATGGGCATGCCAGAAGAGGAGAGGATGCTCTGCTGCTGAACCAGGTAAGTCGGGCGAGCATAGGTGGTTGTAACTTGGGGGAAACAAGTGGAGATGGGGAGGCAGCAGTTGGTAGCCTCAAATGCCTCTATACAAATGCTCGCAGCATGGGAGGTAAGCAGGAGGAGCTGTCTCCCCTGGTGGCTGTTGAAGACCCAGATTTGGTTGGGCTCACGGAAACTTCGTGGGACCCAACCCATGACTGGGCCATAGGCATCGATGGCTATGCCCTTTTCAGGAAGGACAGGATGGTGATAAGAGGCAGAGGGGTTGTGTTCTATGTCAAAGAGTGTTACTCTGCATCAAGTATCAACTTGGTGGCAACTGAGGACCAGGTGGAAGCGATTTGGATCAGGCTGCAAGGAGGACGAGGGGAAAGGGACTTAATGGTGGGTGTCTGCTACAGACCACCCAACCA
>JAGPOW010003316.1:135267298-135280149 GCA_030014935.1 Caiman crocodilus
AGTAGATTAGATAGGTACTTGGCTGGGGTCCTGTGACCCTGGCACTCATTCCTGCCATTGGCGGGGGGTCAGACTAGATGGCCTGCTCTAGGCCCCTTTGACCCTAGATACTATGATATTATTATACTATGATACTATGATACCCATAGTTTACCTACACGTGCTTACTATCACATCTTATTCAGATGAACTTAAAAGCCAAGCACTAAGTTCCATCGGTGCGAATGTTGGTCCTGACATATTTTCCCTCTTACTTGTAAGCATAAAGGTTTTTTTAAGTAAGAGTATAATCAAAGCCCCCCCCACCCCTATAAATTGAGCTTCTATGTATAGTTACATAATTCTGTAAGGCTTTGAAAATAAAGCCTTATAATTATAATTTTATAACTTTAATATTTTGGTTATATATTCCACCTCCTTCAATATTCTTTTACAATATTTAATAATGCTCGATAATGCATTTCCCTTATTAGGCTAGTTACTACAAAGTATGCTCTTGTACCTTGCATTTCCTGGTTAGTAGGTTTGATCTGTGCCAGACTGTTTCCAGTAGATCAAAAGATTATGAATTGCTAACTCTTAATATGGAGATAAATCCATGTGATGCCTTTTTTACAACAAAACTAGGTTGGTTTCGTTACTTAGTTTGTTGCTATCTGACAATGTATGAAATAGCACTGACAGATAACAAGCTAGTTTCCATAGTCCAGTATAAAATTCTCGCTCTCCTAAATCCAGTTGCTTAAAGTGTTCATGGTACTTACAGCAGAATGTAATATGATGTATTCCTTTCAAAAAGCCACTATGTAAGATAAAATATTAATACTAGTCCAAATCATAGTATGGAGATAATATGGATCAAGATTATATATAGCCTAAAGGGAACTTCTTGTAGATGAAAAGGAAGCTAAGAGATATGAGATTTATGTTTATGACAGGAAAAATAGACGTACAAATAAAGCAACTCAAAACAGAAATAAGTATATTTTAAAAGTGGGATTCACTTCAAACGATCTTATCAAAGTGATTCAAAATGTGTTGGAATTTAAATATATATATAATTTACATTTGGATTTAACTTCAGCTTACTGATACATTTCCAGTACTGTTTATTTTTGCTGGTAAAATTATGTTTTAATTTGTATTGACCTGACCTGACATTCCTCTCTGCTTTGGCTTCCAGAGTCTGGACATATGCCTAGTTCCCTTCTAATTTGAATCATCCTTTCCTGATTGGGCAAGTAATACTTTAGTTTCTTTTAGGGTAAAACAGTTTGTGTCATAAGCCAAAGTAGAAGTCTTCGCCTTCTACATAAACCCTAAAAGACAGTAAAAAACAGACAATAAAAATTTTCCTTTCTCAATATTTTGTCAATTCAATAGTCTTCCAGCCCTTCCATACCTGCCAACAACACCTCACTCCTTTCTCCCTAGCCGAAATCACTTATTCTACTAATACAGGCCCAAACATTTCCATAGGTTGACTTTACATGTGCTCCAGTTGGGGAGAGGCACTTTAATTGAGTGGCTTCAAGAGCTGCTCTAATTAAAGCACCCACAGTGCCTGGATCCAGTGTCCCAAGTTTCAAAACGGCAGTGGAGTTGCTTTAACTAAAGCTTGGTCAACGAGGTTTAGTTAAAGCACCATTGCTGCCATTTTGAAGCATGGGGACACTGAATATACAGAATGTCAAGGCTACTGGATCATGCTAATTAGTATACTTCAGCAGACTTGATTAATTGAATCCTCGCCAATATAATTACAGTGCATTGAAGCAGTGTTCCTGCTGATATACAGGCATTCTATTGTCTTTTTTTGATCTCAGTGCATTGGAGCTGTTTTGCATGCAGTTGTATAAGCAGCAAAATGCATGTCAGTGGGCAGAAAATGGCAGTAGTGAGCTTTTGAACTAAAGTACCTCTGTATTTTACTTCAAAAGCACATCACTACCATTTTCTCAGGGCTGACATGCATTTCACTGCTTATACAACTGCATGTGTCGTAGCACTTTTAAAAGTGTCCAGAAGTTGGAGCTGTGACAGAAGCATGTGTACAAATGCCCACTAACACAGGACCATACAATGATTTTTCTTCTCCGAACTGAAAGGGAACACAGTAGTCTGCACTGTAGTGCAGCTGGTTTTCTAGACCAGGATTGGATTTTCTCCCCACTTCAGTAAGTCCTCCACCCACTACAGTCTCAACAAATTAGTATCTACACAAGTGCTTTGGATCTTTTCTTAGCTTGCTTCTTTCCACATTTTTCTTTCTTCCCTCCCCACCCCCACCCCTTATTTGCTGCTAACCCTGTTCCCAGCTCTTTTATCTCAGACTTGGCCTCCCCATACAGTGCTGCTTGTTTTCTTGTACTAAGGCAAAGGCAGTTTTACATAAAGACCTGCTCACTCCTTCCTAGCATAATTTGCTTTGGAAACATTTGTTTTAGTCTCCGAGGGATGATTTTCTCAGGAATTTCTTGCCAGTAAGGGCCAGGCCCTAGTTATGTGTGTGTCTGCTCTGTTATGCTGGTCTTAGAGATCAGTGTAACAATATGTCTTGCTTAGAAACTGCTCTGTCTTGAGGGCCCCCTGGTAATTACCATGCTCCAGCAGCTTCACATAGCTCATGTATCATGTCCCTATGCTTCAAATTAGAGGCATTGGCATTTGAAATAAAGCTTCTCAATGGTGCCTTTACCATCATTTTAAAGTGTGGGAACACTGATACAGAAGATGCTGTGGCACCTTAGTTACAGAAGCTCTTGGATCTGCTTTAATTAAAGCACCACCCCTTAACCACCAGAGCTTGTGTAAAGGTGCCCATCCAACTGACACCTCAGAATGTCCCCTGTGCTGCATGCAGTGCATACACCTGATTCAGCCCTGCACACTCAGGCAGCACACACTGGCCCCAGTCTGGGGCTCTTGCTGCAAGGAAGGTCTGTAGGCTCCAGTTCAGCCCCGCAGTCCAGTCCTGGACATCACATATAGTGTGCACTCAGTTCAACTGGGTGAGCCACATGCAGACCACACTGGTTAGTCCAGGGCTGGTTCATTCTGCAGGGACAGTCTGTGGCTCTGATCTGGATCAGCCATGGTCCAGCCCCATGGTCCAGCCCCATGTATTACATTCAGCATGTGCCAGACCAGCTCTTTGCATGAGGCCAAAGTGTGCAGCATGTAGTATACGGAATTGGTCCAAAGCCTAGGGACCAGATCCAACCCATGGGCTCAATCTTTGACCCTCTTGAATTATGAGACAGTAGACATCACTTTTAAAGAATATTTCAGAGTAAGAAGTATCCAAAGGTTCATCCTATGAATGTGAACATTTAGAGGAAGTATTTTAATAGATCTACAGATACAGTAAAATGTTTCCTTTTCTACCTGAGGTACTGATCATATCTGTAGCAACAGGTGTGACAGACTGTGGGTTGTTTGTTTTTTTGGGTGGGGGGCGGTTATAATATTTCCTGTCTTAAAAGTTTTCTTGTTGTAACAAGATCTCACTTTCCTTGACTAGGTTGTACAAAGGGAAAGAAGAGTTAACAAAACCCTTATATGCAAGGACAGGATGAACCTCCAACAGTGAAGAGGCTTTGATAATTCTGTATATTTTAAAGGTTTCTTTTTCCAAGTGAGACTACACATGAAGCAACAGGGCAACCATCTTTATTGAATAAAACAAAAGACTCAATTAATTGTTCTTTTAAGCATAAGAGCAAGCAGCAATGAGAGACAAATACAACATGGAATATTCCCACTTGATGGGATTGTAAATATACACATAACACTCAGTGCTAATACTCATGCCCCATGAATAAGATTTGTAACTGTTTCCAAACAGAGCTTGCTAAGTTTAAAGTTAGCATGCAGTACTCTAAGGAGTGGGAATACTTTAAGGATACAAACAACATGTGCAAGTGTGGAGGAAACTTTCAGGTTATAGCATACCTACTGCCTGAAAATGTGTGGGGGAACCTTGTACCAATGATAAACCCACTAAGGCTACAAATCAAGCAATAATATGTCCCCAGTTTTGGATTTAAATTTGAACATGGTGACAAAACACAGGAAGAAGTATATGGGCCAGCTAGTGACTCTCTTTGAGTAGTCCCTCTCAAGGATTGGAGTTATCTAAACAGAATTTAACCTGTTTTTGTTTTTCTTGAGTCAATTAAGCACCAGGAGGATTTGACTGGCTGATTGACTCATAAGAGCTAGTCCTGCAGGTGGTTCAATGAATTCTAGATCTATAGACAGTACTTTATAATTTAGCTTTATGAAGGATACAATGGGAATGGACCATGACAATTTTATTTTATTACAGACACCCTATTTTATACAACAGTTGATCTCTGTATCCATTGTTGGATAGAAGGCAAAAACAACATGATGAGTCTGCATTCCTATTAGTGTCAAGGTTGGATTCAATATAAATTAAAGTGGTGGGTCTTTGTACACTAAGACCTGATTTTAAAATGTCACTGAATTTTTCAGACATCTTAAATGGTGTTTGCCATAATGCTCTGCACTACACCTAATTTGATACCTAGTGACTTGAAACATTCTCTATCTAGAAAGATTGCTTACAGATCTTTAAATAATGAATTATGGGGAGGAGCACCTCTGCATTCTCCCTGAAGTGGATGTTGGATGTGACATTTCCCCTTCAACTCAGGTGTTTATTTATTGCCATTGACAAGTCTTGCTTCATATGAAACTAGAGGAAGATGGTTTTGAGGCCACGGGAATTCTTAAAACTGACACATCTGTAACACTAACACATAACACTCAGTTGAAACAAATGACACACCACGTAGACTACAATCAACAAACTTTGGAAGAGATGTTGTGTTTATAGGGTGGAAGGGAGGTTAGAGAAGGAAAATAATAGAGAGAGAGCCTGAAAAGAAAGGAGTTTGCCTGAGAGGAAGAGAGAATGAAAAGAGGACACCTGAGCTAACTTTGGGAGGCTCAGAGACTATGCAGTCTGTATTGCGGATAGAAGGACTGCTTAACTGTTTGGAAGGAATAAGGACTGTTTCCTGTACTGCATTGGTCCAATAAATGCCTGTGTTGAAGAAAAGATGTCTGCTTTGCTGCCTGGAGCATTACAGGCACTGTTTTCTCTTTTGAACAATCAAAGTCCCTCTCTTAGGAGTTCCTTCAGATAGCTCTCTGAGGGTCGTCCATGAGTAACAACATTAGTGATCCATAGGGGGTGCATGCGGGTACACATGCACTCCCTGAGACTGGCCACTGCTGGCAGCACCTGAGAGTGCTTGATGCTCACCCCCCCGACCCTGAACCAACACCAGCCACAGCATCTGTGGGCAGTTGTTGATCACCTCTGACCACTACTGACATTTCCAGCAGCATCTGCAGGTGATCAGCACTCACCACCCTTGCCCCCTCACCACTGACAATGCTGCAGCCACCTGTGGGAGTTCCCCATTTGCCACTGCCACACTCCCACCACTGCCACCACTGCTGCCTGTGGGCAGTTGCCATGTCCCCCTGCACCCGCCCGCCCCCAGCCTCGGGAAGCATGCAAGGTTCATGAGTAACTAGTGAGGTCAGGGACTGAACTTCCAGGTCTGAAATGTAAAAGAACCAGGGGCTCACCCCACTGAAGAAGACACATCTGGGCAAGATTCAGAGGATAATCAGAGGAACTAGAAAGGACCAGGGAGTCTTGAATAAGGGCTCCCTTGGAGGAATCTTTAACAACAGGCAAAAACTTCATAAAAAAGAGATTGTGAAATCTGAAGCTTGAACATAATCTTTCTTTCTTCCTTCTTTCTTGTAATACATTTTTTTAGTTTGCATGTCACAACATACTGTGTTGTTTTGTAATATTTTTTAGTGGATAGTATTGGGATATTTTATATTTCTCTTTTAATTTCATAGAAATAATAGAAAATTAGGGTTGGAAGGGACCTCAGGAGGTCACCTAGTCAAACCCCTTGCTCAAAGAAGCTCAAAGTTTGTTTCCTTTACTAAAAGAAAAAAAAGGGCATTAAATGGGCATGTCTACATGAGATATTTACTGTGGAGTTGACTAATTAGATCCACAGTAATACATCACTGCTACTTACTCTACTGTAATACACGTGTAGACAATTATGGGGCTCGCTGGGGTAACAGGGTGCCTCAGTTCAGGGGTTGCCTGCCAGCTAGCCCTACACTGAACCAATCTCTTCCCCATCCAGCCCCTCCAGAGCACATTGAGCAGGTTCAGGACGTCAGACTGACCCCCAAAAACCCCTGCCAGCCAGGACTGCTTCACCCTGGCTCAACATGTTGTGGTCCTGAGTGCATGTGCAAACACAGAATCCAGGAGCAATAAACTTGCACTGAAGTGTATTCAGCTGCATTAATTACATGTGTAGAATACCCTTATAAATACAAAGTAGTATTTCAGATAGCATTTGAAAGATGTGGCCACATCATTGCTTTTAATATTGCAGGAAATTGTGTTCCTGAATTTTTATGGATTCTTTAGAAAATATACCTTAGAAGTTAGAGGCTGAAGTCAAAAGACTGCTGAAACCTAAAGTCAATCACGGTTCATTCATATAAGTTTCTTCAGGCAATAGTACAAAAAGGGACTGAGTCTTACCATTTTTATTTCCCAGATTAAATAGCCAGGTTCTCACTTACAGTTTGATTTACCAGGACCAGCCTTTATGCAAGGCTGAAATAGGGTTTCCAGAATCTTTGGTGGATTCATTCAATTCTTGTTTTTAGAAATATAGCAGGGAACCTTTAGAAACCATCCAGATCTTACAAGACTAGCAAATGGGAAACACCTAAAGATGTAGTTAATCCCTATGATCCACAAAGGTGGAACATTTTCTGTCATGCTGCTGAGAATTCAGGGCTAAAGACATCAAGCAAAGACTGACTAGCTCCCTTGGGCTGCAAGGATTTGGAGTTGCAGACACTTCCAGTGAGTAAAGTAACATTTGGACAGAGTGTGAGCAGGAACCTTGGGTAGTCTTTGTGGAAATCTGACTTTCTTTGTACATATTTTCCTTTGGGTTGAAATTTGTTTGCCTGCCAGATCAATGTTGAATTTAAATTTTCAGCAAAGTATGTTTTTTTTTAAGTTATGATTAGGAGGAAAAATGTCTCTTACTTAAAAATCTATCATTAGGATTGAAGGGATTAATTGTTACCCATTAATTACTCATGTCCAGGGATCCGGGTTTTCTCTGATTAAAAAAAAAATCCCCAATTTTAGGTTTAAAAAAAGTAATCCCAAATGCATATTTTTCCCTGATTAAAATGAAACACCACTAAATATATAGATATCTATATCTATATATATAGATATATATCTATATCTATATATTTAGTGGTGTTTCATTTTAATAACAGAAAAATGTGGATTTGGGGTTAGTTTTTTTTTAACCAAATATTGGTGATTTTTTTTTAATCAGAGAAAACCAGGATCCCTGGTCATTGCACTAGTATGAAGAGCTTTTAGAATCATTGCTGTTGCTAATACCATTTGACTCCAACTGAAGTCAGTGATGTTGGAAGTTCTGATATGAGATGGACTCCCAGTGGAAAGCTGGCCCTCTTCAGTATCTTGACAGTTAATTCTCTTCTGAAAATGGCCATCAGCAGTCATTGGCCTGTGATTTCTTTCATAGAGCTGAATATATGTTAATATATGAAATTTCTGACTACTGTGCCTGTTTGCTAGAAAGGCTAGGAACTTTTGTTGAACTAGGGGATTAACTCACAAAGAAGTGTGGGTTTGGATGCATCTTACTCTCTCTCTCATTTAGAATGGTAATGGAACTGCCTTGCTCACTGTTTCTTTCCCATGTAGAAATGCAGTTCCATTTTTTGTCCGGACTTTGGAGCCTGTATAGTTTCATATTGAGATGTGAGAATGAAAGACCTAGGGTCATAGCATACTTTGAGAAGTATGATAGGGGTTCCCTTGCATTAATGGTGTAATTTTGTGTCTGTTTTTAGTGCTTGGAGTAGGTCATCATGTCACTAAATCAAGTGACTTTTCCTCTCACTGTGAGAAGACTATGGTGGCAGTCATAATAGTGGAGAAAACAGCTGATGCACAGCCAGCACTTATCCTCCTGCCACCAAGGGCCCTGTCTAATGGGCCTTTGGGTCTCCAGATTTTGAAGCAGCCTGTAAACCTGCTGGACACCCCCCACCCAAAATTCCCTACTCCACTAAGAGCCCCACAGGCTGGATGGGGGAGTTCTGTGGGCTGGATCTGGCTCCTGGCCCATATATTTGACACCTTTATTTGGTAATTTGATATTTTTTCAACAATTTAGGTTTTTGCTGAACTTTGTACTTCAGAGGAGCTATTCAGCTTCCCTCTGTATAAAAAGAGGTACAGGTTGCAAAAACATGCTTCATATACTCCCTATCAATTTTTAATGATAGGTGACATGCTCAAGACTTAATTCATATGCTTGCATCTATGAATCTAGCTTAAGGTCAAGGGAGATTGGAGACAAAGGGAAAGGAAAGCGGTGTGAATATATGGAGACAACAATGTAGCGTTCTGAATAAGACTAGATTAAAAATTGAAGATTATATCAATTAAGATTAACTCCTTTGCAGTGATCTGTTTCATGCTACCGGATTTTACATATTCTACTAAAGATCCAAGTTTAAAAGGACAGACTCAAACCTTGCATTAGAAAATTATTGTCTGATGTTTTTGTTACTGATGTTTTTGTTTCATTCTTGTTTTATTTCTCCTAAGGAAGTTTCTGTGATCCCTTGAAAATGAGAATAAAACATGCTTACTTCTGAAAGAATGTTTATTCTATATCTTTCACTCTTTTAGACTGGTTAATTTTAAACTTTCCAAGCATTTGAATTCAATAAAGAAAGACAAAACTATTTTCCTTTCTGCAAATGCTGCAGTTTTGTTTTTAAAAAGCAATCTACCCAGGGGAAAAAAAGAAGATGGTATTGTGACCCTTTTCTCACACAGTTGGCTTGAAATTAGTGTAAATGCATACACGTTAGGGTCACAGCAATTCGCAAAAGGTTTAGCTTTCTCTAAGCTTTTGCTGCTACAGCTAATATTTTCTCAGCCCATATCAAACATTTCTGGTAATGCAGACTAACCTTCCATGCTTTATTGGATGGTTTAAAAAAAGACATACAAAATATGCAAGTTCCATTGTCTGGAAAACCAATTCTATCATATATGTCAAAAATACATATAAATATATTATAAGACCACTCTGAACTTCGTAATTCTTTGAAATGCAGTTTAACGTAATGATAAATTCCTGCATCTAGCCTCTGTCACCTGGCTACTCTAGTTTATACCAAGCATCTAAGCATCAAGAAGCCATTCTAATGAGAGTACATGCTGGGACAATCTGCTAGGTAAGCTGTTATATACAGAGCAATTTCATTATTTTTAATATATGTGCCGTACCTATGAATACTAGATGTTTCTTTTTACTCTTATCTCATCATATTCAGGTAAAGATTCATGAAAAAGCAACTAAAAAACACTCTGAATGATATAAACTTCTTCTTAGCTTTGGATTTATAAGGCATTTTTGTTAGTATAATTGAATTTGCTGATAAGCACCTGGGACTTTTACTTATTTATTTATTTATTTTTATCCTTAGATTAGCAAAGCCTTCTCTTAACATAATGCACCACAGCAATTTTTGTCCATTATCCATCCCTTACCTGGTAAAATAATCTACAACATAATGCACTTTTTGCATGCTCTATACTACGAAGTGGCAGCTGAGCATAAACAGGAAACACAGGAATAAATCAGCTTGATCTACTTGTTATAATTTAGCAAGGGTAAAACACTATAAGCCACATACAAATTGATCTCTCCAAGACCCACATTTGGCTTTCACAGTCTTTAATATCTAGGCATCTTGCCCTAGAATGGTGGGGGCCAACCTTTTAGGTAGGTATGCCACAAATTAGATCTACCCCATCCCCGAGTGCCACTTCCACCCACTGCCTGATCTGCTGCTACAGTTTCTGCTTCCTGCCTAACCTGCTGCTGTTCTGCCTGTCCCCTCCCCAATCTGTCAGATGCCACATACAGAGGCTACCTACTGCCACTTATGACATGCAGATTCACCAACATTGTCCTAGAAAGGTGATCATACTTGACAGGCTTAGGTACATAGATATGGTATATGAGGAATGGGAATACCTACAAGCCTCTCAAAGGTGGTCCAGGCTGCTTAGATATTAAGATGGCTAATATAAAATGTAAGGAACAGGGATACAAATTTCTATCTAATGTAAAATGCATAAACAGTTCTGTGAACAGGGACTATAACCCAGGTTTTCCCTTCACCCTTCTTCAATGAAAAACAATTTCATTAGTCTTCCCTTCTGGCTCTAGCAATCTTTTAGTCCTGGTGGTTCAACAGCCCAGCTTCAACAGAGATAGGGGATGCAGTCAGTCATCCAACCCAAGTCTATAGTTTCATAAGCAGGTCATTTTAGGTAAGTGTGCTAGGTCCAATCAGACTTTGGGGACTTAGTAAGTGGACTTAGACACATAAGTGTAGACTTTTCTTGAATGTTCAAAACATGTTAATACAACACATGTGTGTATCCTTCTCCTTCTAGTTTGTTGTGACTCAGACTTAAGGGTAAGATGTCATAAAAGCAGGTGTGTGTGTGTGTGTGTGTGTGTGTGTGTGTGTGTGTGTGTGTGTGTGTGTGTGTGTGTGTGTGTCTAGAGAGAGACAGAGAGAGACAGAGAGATTCATAGATTCATAGATGCTAGTGTCGGGAGGGACCTCAATAGATCATTGAGTCAGACCCCCTGCATAGGCAGGAAAGAGTGTTGGGTCTAGATGACCCCCACTAGCTGCCTATCTAACCTCCTCTTGAAGACCCCCAGAGTAGGGGGGAGCACCATCTCCCTTGGGAGCCCATTCCAGACCTTGGCCATGCTAACTGTGAAGAAGTTCTTCCTAATGTCCAATCTAAATCTGCTCTCTGCTAGCTTGTGGCCATTATTTCTTGTAACCCCCGGGGGCACCTTGGTGAACAAAACCTCACCAATTCCCTTCTGTGCCCCCATGATGAACTTATAGGCAGCCACAAGGTTGCCTCTCAACCTTCTCTTGAAGAGGCTGAAGAGGTCTAGGTGCCCTAGTCTCTCCTCACAGGGCTTGGTCTGCAAACCCTTAACCATACGAGTGGTCCTTCTCTGGACCCTCTCCAGGTTATTCACATCCCTCTTGAAGTGTGGCACCCAAAATTGCACACAGTATTTCAACTGCGGTCTGACCAGCACCCAATAGAAGAGAGGTATCACCTCCTTGGATCTGTTTGTCATGCATCTGCTGACTTGCAATAAAGTGCCATTAGCTTTTCTGGTGGCTTCGTCACACTGCTGAATCATGTTCATTTTGGAGTCCACTAGGACTCCAAGATCCCTTTCTGCTTCTGTGGCACCAAGCAGGTAATTTCCTAGGCAGTAGGTATGCTGGATATTTTCCTCCCTAGGTGCAGCACTCTGCATTTCTCTTTGTTGAACTGCATTTTGTTGTTTTCTGCACATTTGTCCAACCTGTCCAGGTCTGCTTGTAGTTGTTCCCTGCCCTCTGGTGTGTCTACTTCTCCCCTCATTTTTGAGTCATCCACAAACTTGGACAGAATACATTTCACTCCCTTTTCCAAGTTGCTTATGAAGACATTGAAGAGGATTGGTCCTAGGACCGAGACCTGCGGGACTTCACTGCCCACACCCTTCCAAGTCAATACCGACCCATCTCTGCGACTCTCTGAGTGTGACCCTCTAGCCAATTCACCACCCACCAGACTGTGTAGTAACCCAAGTCACAGCCTCGTAACTTGTTCACCAGTATGGTGTGGGATATCATATCAAAAGTCTTCCTGAAGTCAAAGTATATGATGTCAACCCCTACTCCTGCGTCCAGGCATTTTGTAACCTGGTCATAAAAATAGAACAGGTTAGCTAGACATGCTCTACCTGCTATGGACCCGTGCTGGTTTCCCCTCAGCATAATTTGTCCTGCTGGGCTCTCGCAAATGTGAGCCTTGATAGTTTTTTCAAAGACTTTGTCAAGGATGGAGGCGAGACTGACTGGCCTATAGTTGCCCAGGTCCTCGTTCCTCCCCTTCTTGAAAATGGGGACCACATTGGCCCTTTTCTAGTTCTCCGGGACTTGGCCCATGCACCACAAGTGTTCAAATATTCCCTCCAGTGGCCGTGCAATGACATCAGCAAGTGCCTTCAGTTCCCTCAGATGGAGCTCATCTGGGCCTGCCAACTTAAAGGCATCCAGTTCCTCCAACTGACTCTGCACCATCTCAGGGTCTATGCATAGTAGTTTGGCGCCCTGCTGCTGCCTCTACAGAATCCCAGTGAGAGACTTGTCTTGCCCCTCACTTAGGAACACTGAGGCAAAAAACTCATTGAGGAGTTCAGCCTTGATCCCCCTGTCCGTCACCAATTGCTTCTGCCCATTTAGTAGGGGTCCTATTCCTCCCTGGGCCTTTCTTTTACTCCCTATATATCTAAAAAACAATTTCTTGTTATCCTTAACTTGGGATTCCATCCTCAGCTCCATGGTAGCTTTAGCCCCACATATATATCAGGGAAAGCCACTGTGGCTAGATAGGGATATTCGGATATTCTTTGCCTGAGGGCAAAGAGGGAGGCATACTATCTTTGGAAGGAGGGAGCAGCCTCCAAAGAGGAGTACTCTTCTTGTGCTCCGGCATGTAGGAAGGCTGTTAGGAAGGCCAAGGCGGGAGTGGAGCTTCGCCTGGCGACTAAGATCAAGGACAACAGGAAGTCCTTTTTCAAGTATGTGGG
>JAGPOW010003316.1:135280688-135319340 GCA_030014935.1 Caiman crocodilus
ATAATAATAAAGTATAGGATGACAATAAAAATTATTTTTGTCATGTGGAAAGTTAATTTTAGCCTGTTAGTACAGACATGTAGTAGTTTGGAGTGTTTGTTTTAAACTACCGACCATATTTATTCAACACAGCTACTTTCTATTGTCAAAATATATAAGACATTTTTCTGCTCCAAATCAAGTTGAAAGCAAATTATTCTATTAATTTTGCAGAAATAATAATCCCATAATTTAAAAAAAATGAACAAAGGTATAAGTACTATGTTGTATGAAGTTTCAGGTAATATTTCTAACTAGTGCTCCTCAACCACCCAGATAACTTCATACAGCTCTATAAAGAGAAATATTGTGAGAAAAGTTTTCATGAGGTATGGCAGCCTTGGAATGCTTTTACTATGTTATTGATACAACTGATTAACCAGACTATGTATTATTACATTGATTTTTAATTTTTTCCACTTACTAATTTTTTCCATCTGATTATGCCAAAATCATCTAAAAGAAAAATACCCAAATGCTCTGTGCAAAATCTAGATCTTCTACAGGTCTTGATACAAAGCTCCCTGAAATTAATAGGCTCTTTCCCATTCTTTTTACTGAAAATTAATTTGTTCAAAGACTATCTTAGCTACTGTATCCATTTTTTCCTAACTAATTAAAAAAAATCTAAAATAGCCTCAGGTTAACAATTTTATACTGTAAAATGTATCAGCTGCATCTTCATTTATTGAGTGGTTTAAATAAATATTCATTAAAGTATTTATTAAAAGTATTCATTGGCATTAGTGTAAAGATGAAAACTAGAGGTGCATCAATACATCAGTCCGATATTGGATCAGCACTGATATAAAGAAAAATGACTGTATTGGAAATCACTTTGTCACAGGGGGAGAAACCCTGCGGACACTCTGAAGCTCCCCAAGGGAGCCACAGAGGCAGACGCAAACGGCAGAAGGAAAGGAAAATGGCAGTTACTCACCATAAGATCACTGGATAGCCCCACATGTGGCGGGAATAACGGCCTGAAACACCTGTGGTCAGCGGGTGACGTCAGCCCGAGGCACCAGGCGAAGAGGATAAAAGAAGAAGCCGCAGCCAGGAGAGGGGAAAGCACGTGGCTGCTGGGCGGAAGCTGCGGCAGAAGTGGCTGGAGCGGCAGAGCTGGTGAGGCAGGCTCCAAGCAGAAGAACGAGCCTGGGAAGCGCGGCTTGCCGGAGCTGACTGCCGGCACATGCTATGAACTGAAGAGAGAGCCTGGGAGGCGCGGAACGCCGGGGCCGACTGCCAGCGCGTGCCTTGAACGGGGGAGAGAGCCTGGAGGATGCGGAATGCCAGGACGAATGGCTGGCATGCCCTATGGAGAAGAAGAGCCCAGAGAGAGAGGGACACCAGAGGATGACACGTCTTTAACCGGTGAGCCGGGGAAGAGCGGGGAGCAAGTTGCGGATGTGCGGAGGGCCCGCGGCCCCGAGAAGACCCAGAAAGAGGACTGCAGCCAGGGCCAGACCCAGGTCGGAGAGGGAAGCCCTGGGGCAACCCGGAGAGGGGCCGTCCGAACCAGGTGGGCCCAGAGAGGGCTCTATGGCAGAGAGAGGGCTCTATGGCAGGGAGAACCTGGAGAGGGTGTCACTCCCAGGGGAACAAGACAAGGAGTGGTGGGTAGCCAGCCTGGAGAGTGAGGGCTAGCAGGTGGAGTCGCGGGTAGCGACTTGATCAAGGGGCCAAGACCCCGGTAGGGGACTAGCGGTGTTTAAGTTTAGTAGAATTTTTTTGTTTGGTTGTGTTACCCCAGGTTAGAAGGGATTGCGTCACGGGGACAGATAGAGAGAGGAAAGCTAATCTGTCGGTGGCAGGCCAGGGAGAATAGCAACGAGAACGCCCAGAACCACCGGGCAGGGTAAGGGCGAGGTGGAAGGGGTGGAGGAGCCTTGCAGAAGATCTCGACTACAGGTAACCAAAGGGGACATCCGCCCAGAGGGAAGCTCCACCCACTGCAAGAACAAAGTCATAGCAGGCAAGAAAGGGGCGGACTCTGGTGCGGAAAGAGACCTGTCCCAAGGCTTCCTGAGACGGCTAGATGGACACCCGCAAATCCCTGGGGCAAAGAGGTCCAGGGTAAGATGTTCAACGCCTGGCGGCTACAACCTTTTTTTGTTTGATGTGCCCGATAATGTGATTGATAAATGTCCTGTGCATGCGTGCAGCCACAGAGCACCACCATAGGTTGTGAGGAGCACAGCCCAGCAGCTTGAAGAGGAAGGGTGGAAGGGGGGGGTGCACATAGCAGTAGGAGCCCTCTCCCCTTCCTGTCACTCCCAGATGAGCTGCAGCTCCATCCCATTGACTTGTTTCACTCTGACTGGGCAGCTCCTGCCCAAGCCCCAACCCCAGCCCCAGCCCCAGCCCCAGCCCCACTCCATCTCTCACCACAGAGCCCTTGATCCCACTCCCCTTCCCTTTCCCTTCCCCTTCCACCACAACAGACTTACCAGCCAGACACTACTCTTCAAGATGCCAAGCTGCATATCAATAATCGGATTGGTATTGGTGATATGCTTCCTTTAAAATTGGCTATCACTATCAGCCCCAAAAATCATTATCTTTGCATCCTTAATGAAAATCATCCCCAAACCACCAGAACTAAAGCTTTTTTTTAGCTAGACATTCAACTGCCTCACCTTAATCTCCTTCCAAAGAAAAAAAAAAAGCTATGCGTAGTTAAGAAATGTGTTCTGGGTTGATCAATGTCTGAAAAAAATTATAAATTAAAGTTTCCTTTAGGAAAACTCCTGATCTGAGTCTCTTCTAATCTAAATGACTAAATGATAGTTCAAATTCCCCAGCTGATTTGATCTGCAATGGTATGTTACAAGGACACATTGGGAGTGTCTACACATGCATGTAATTTACTCTGTAGTAAACCCACCCTGGGCAGGGGTCTACATGTGCAGAGAAGCAGGAGCAGATTTGCTGCTTATATTATTTGTTGCTGGCAGGGAGCATGAGGCCAGGGGACAGCTGTTTTTTGGTGGGGGATGGAAGATTGTTCCCTACCCCTGGCAGCTGCCTACTTCCAGTGTGGGCTGTGCCACCAGAGCCTGGGCAGAGACAATGTTCCCATGACATAGCAGCAGGAAGCTCCTGGGGGCAGGGAACAATCTCCAACCTTCTACTGCATAGGTGACAAGGAACAAATTTGCTCCCAGTCAGCTGTTTACATGTGTCATACTGCACAATAATTACTCCCAAGTAAATTTGCTACTTGTATTTACAGGTAACAAGTTTACTTGTAACTAGAGCCAATTACTACACAGAAAGTGTCCACATGTAAATGTAGATGCTTACTGCACAGTAATTAACTCTATTGTGCAGTAAAACATCTTGTGTAGACATTCCCAGTAAGCATCTGCACATGTTGATGGTTAGATGGTTATGCTTACTGCACAGTAATTTGCTCTACTCTTAAATAAAGCATTTCATGTAGCTGCATGCATTAAGTATCTGATGCTTTGGTTTGGTTTGGGGGTTTTGGGGTTTTTTGGGTTTTTTTGGTTGAAACAGCTCAAATTGCCTCTAAAGCTAATTGGAAATTGGATATTTTCACCCAATGACTCTTTACATGCCAAATACATATCATAAATTGATGTATATTTGGAACAAGGCCAGTCTAAGATATGATACCTTTCTAGGTTGCATTTAGCAAAAAGGGACAGGATCTGGTGTTAGTAGATTTTAATCAATGTAGATAGGATGGGCTGAAAAAGCTGATTGTTGTGCTTCTGTGAGAAATGTGGGTTTTCTTTTACTATAAGGAAGGTTGAATATCTTGATATTTTTCTTTTTTTATTACCAACCACCAGGACTTATCTTGAACTTTGTAACCAGAGGCACAACATTCCTTCCTGTTAGGTATCTGTCTTGTAAAAGACCCTTCTTATATAAAGAGATACTGTGGTGAGGTTTGCCAGTAAGGGTACATAGATGAATTGAAGGAGGTTAGAGGGAAGTTAGATTGAGTTAAAAATGACTACCCAAACTAAGGTAAATTAGAATGGGATGGGTTAGCAGGAGGGGTTTGTGGGGGATTGGGGAGGCTAGTGGAGTCTGCAGGAGGGTTGGTGGGTTTGGAGGGTTTGATAGGCTAGTAAGGAGTTAGTAGGGTCAATGGGATGGTTTGTGGGGATGGAAGGGCTGTTTCCCCCCATACTTGGGGCTATTTTTAGTCTCCTTATCAACCCCAACCTCAGATAACAATCTCCCAAGTGAACGTATTCCCCTGATCCCACCTGCCACTCCCACCTCACCTCACCTTAGTTTTTCAACTCTCAGCATGAGTGAAAACTGGTAAAACTGGCATTAAGAACAGCTTGCAGGATGAGGGGTTTGGTGGGCTTGGGTGTGGGGGAACTGGCTAATCCACAGAGCAGGGGTTGTCCTGAGGGTGGGGTGAGGGACTGGAGAGAGGTAAAACTAGCTCAGTGATTGTGTGGGGGTAGGAAGAGCATAGGTCTGAGGCTGAGGCTCATAATTAGGCTTCTCCAGCCCTGGGGCTATGCTGGGAAGTGAACAGAAGTTCAGTTAGATCAGTTGCTATACCTGATGTAAGTTAGCCTAGCTCCAAGGTAATGTTAACTTGGATGGGGTCATCCATTTTTAAACTGATCTAACATTCCTGAATGTCTGTATGGTTTGCACTTACATAGCCCTAACTAGGGATCTAAGTTAGATCAGGTAGACCTTTTCAACATTATCTAACCTTTCCCTAACCTTCCTGAACATCTGTATGTATCCTAGCAGGTTTTGAAATACTCTAATTTGGCCGTTTGAACCAGATGTATTGAGAGGGCAGTTTCAAGCAGGTAGAACACTATCTGAAGAAGCCTGCTTTCTGCCTTGAATGTTTAATATTATTATTTACTGATGATTTTTTATGCAAAACACAAACAGCTTTAGAACAAAGGGCTTAATTTCTGTTACAAGAGTAGTGGCCACCTTCCTGAACCATTGACTCATTTGATATTTCTCTCTTGGTCATCCAGAGGCATAACTTTAGGAGGTTCTGTCTTGTCTGAAGCCTAGTGTTTATGAGACTGCTCTGTGATATGATAGTTCAAATACTCTATGGCAGATGATGGCTTAGTTAGGGTGTCTTATACAGTCTGCACAAGGTGGACACTGCCTGAATAATAGAACCATCTCTAACCATGTTTTTTTTTTGCTTGATTACAATTTCCTGGTGAGCACCCCTTATAAACGTTTAGGCAGCTATCACATCACACTGAGCCTGAACTTTTCCAGACTGAAGAGTCCCATAGCTCTCATCCTCTCATCATAAAGTCTGTTTTCCTGACCTCTGATCATGCACATGGCTCTTCTCTGGACTCTCTCAAGCTTCTCCACATCCTTTTTAAATTGTGGACCTCAAAACTGGACACAGTACTCCAGCTGTGGCCTCACCTAGTCTAAGTAAAAGGGGAGATTGATGATAAGTAAAGGGTGATGAAAGTAAAAGGGGAGATTGATTAAAATAGCTCTTGGGAGAGGCTTCCTCTGCTGCTCCTCCAAAGCAGGCTCCCATCAGAGCCAGTGAAATCCCTCAAGTGTTTCTGCCAGACACCTCCCCCCTTAAAATGATATTTGGGCACCTCCCCCCTTAAAATGATGTTTGGGGGCTTCACTTGGCTGCCTTCCCTGCAGGATTTGCCCTAGCCTACTGCAGCCCCTTCCATGTGGTGAGCAGCCCAAAGGTGCTCTGTCAAATCAAGATATACAATGTTAATTCCCTTGTCCAAGTGATAGGTCACCTGGTCATAGAAGGAAATAAGATTGGTCAAGCAAGACCTACCCACAAAAAATCCATGCTGGCTATCCCTCAGGATGTTGCCATCGGCGAGTCTGTTAAAAATGGTGTCTTTGATAATCTTTTCTAAGACCTTCCCCAAGAAGTTCAGGCTGATGGGCTTGTAGTTTGATGGATCCACTTTCCTCCTTTTCTTGAAGATAGGCACCACATTGGCCTTCTTCCAATTTTGAGGCACTTCACCAGAGTGCCAGGAGTTCTTAAAGATCTGTGCCAGGGGCTGAGCTATGATGCTAGCCAGCTCTTTTCATACCTTAGGGTGTAGATTGTCAGGGCTGGCTCAAGGTGTTCCTTCATGAGATCAGCATTGATCGGGGGGTAAGGAATATCCCTCACCTGGGCCTCCCTGTCCCATAATGGGCAGAGGCATCCCATGGGACTTGAAAGACCAACAAAATTGGCTTTTTCTTGGGTGTCAGTTGTCAGCTGTCCCATCTGGTTTAGCAGGGGTGCAATATTGCCTTTGCTTTTTCTCTGGCTCTCCACATATCTAAAAAAAGACTTCTTATTGTTCTTGGTACTTGTAGGCAGTTGGAGTTCTGTCACAGCCTTGGCTTTCCTGGTTTGCTCCCTGCAGGTGCAGACCAGTGCAGAATATTCCTACTTGGAGGTGGCTCACGTCCTTCATTCTTGTAGCTCTTTATTTTTAGATGCAGGAGGTCCCCTAATTCCCTGCTGAGCCAGGAAGGCTGCTGTGCCCTTTTGCTGCCTTTCCTCTGAGATAGAATAGACTTAGCTTTTGCATCCAGGATCACTCCCTTTAGAGGCAACCAATCTTCCTGAACTCCCCTCCCCTTTGGGTTGTGGTCTCTTAGGGCCTTACCGACAAGCCTCCTGAGCTTGTCAAAGTCAGCTTTCCTGAAGTTGAGGACATTTGTATTTATGATTGACTTTCCAGCTTTATGGCGGATGGTGATTTATCTGACATCTCTTTACATCCATAGAAAAGCTGAATCATATTGGAAAGAAAATGGATTTAGATCTCTCTGGAGCAGTAGCAAATCATTTCTGAGAAATCAAATAAGGAAAACTGAGTTGCATATAATGAAAAAGAAGCTGCATAAGGAATTTAGACATCTTAGCCTAATTCAGACCTTTATGCAAGATGAAGTAGAATGTTACTAAAAATGGCGTAAGTGTTATTAAGGTACCATACCAAGGAAATAAAATTCTGCCCATGTTGCTTTTCATGAAATAAGACTATAAATCTGGATGACTTCTGCATCACAACTATTCCCCTACAGTTACAGTATATAAAATGTGTCTTTAAGGAGTGTCAATACAAAGATTTATTATAACCAAACCAAAATTTTTCAATGCCTATCTCAAGGGACAAGCTTAGTGTGTATGACATTTGTAAAAATTGGTCTGAGATTGTAGGTTATAGTGCTTGTCTATCATTACAGTAGTAAAGAATCTATAACTTGAATCCACTAAATTATTTTGATGAAAAATGAAGATATACAAACTTTTTAGAACTACTAGGAAGACTGGGGAGGGAAGAGGAAAGGATGAACTGTTTTATCTAAAAAAATATTCTGATACATAGAGAGTACTAGTATTGTAAATAAAAATACCATTTAGTTCTAGCATTACTACTTGAAAAGTATTTTTAAATAAAAGTTTCACTTTCCAGAGCATATTCAATCATATTGTGGCTGCTTAGATGGTTCTTTAACCTCTCATTTTCCAGGAAATACCTAGACTAACAAGAAGGGTGGTTACAAACAGAATAGTGATAGACAATTTTCTGCAGCTCCAGGGGACAAGATAGGAAGCAATGAGCTTAAATTGCAACAAGGGAATTTTAGTTAGGGTATTAGGAAGAACTTTCTCTGTATGAGGTTGGTTAAGCATTGAAATTTTTTTAAGCAGGTTAAACACGTGCTTGTCTGGAATAGTTTATATGGTGGTGATCTTGCTTTGATCAAGCTGGGGTTGGGCCAGATGATCTCCTAAGGCTCCTCCCAGACCTATTTATGATCCTATAACTAAAATAAAGTATAAACAAGGTAGATTTGTGTAAATGATGTTTCCTTATCATGATTGTAAAGAGTCAAAAAGACATTTTGAATATTGATTGATTTATCTAAAAACTTGTTTTGAGATTTCTTAATTGCTATGAGTACTAATAAACAAGTGCTAAATAGGACTGACAAACAAAAGAAAAATATGTAATATAAATGGCAATTCGCAGCTTGGATAACATATCAAAGCATACCCTACCCTTTTCTTTCTGTTGCAGATATTTTCTTTAGTAATGAAAATGTTGTCAACAAAGTGAAATAAAGCATTTTGTGCAATACCTTATGTAAATTTAATATCTACAATACAAATCCCTAATGCTGGGAAAATGAGAGAGATTTCCAAACACTTCTTCTACCCTAACTTGATACAAAGGTAGAAGTCTTCAATATATTTTTGTGAACATGAAACTCTAACAAAATTCAGTGACACACTAATTTTTTTTTCTTGGATAATTTCTATATGTTTTGTTTTATTTTAACTATTTTAATAATATAAATATACATTTCTAAATTCAAAGTAATCTTGAACAGGGAAATCAGAATTTCTAAATTTGATTTTTTTTAAAACTAGGATTATATGACAATTTCAAAATTTTTCTCAGTTACTTAAGTTGATAACTTGTTGAAAGTAATCTTATACTGTAATTTTTTGTGTGATTTTAGAAGGAAAAAGGAATTTTTTATGAGCAAATGCTTTCCTGAAAATTTACTAGCAAGCTATAGAAATCATGAAATCATGACACAAACTTCAGAGTGTTGTTCAGACTAGTCATATATGGGGGTCGTGGGAGGGTTATCCCATCTAATTTTTAGATGGTACACTATCAGCAATACTCTACACACATAAAATTTCTGCCAATCTCTGACCATTCAATGTTACTTCTTTTTTTATAGACTTGGGGCTCTCCTGAACAGCAATTGCTGATCAGGTCAGATTGTATGGTGGTTCTGTGGTATGGAATAATGTCTACTAGGAATCAGGATATATAAATAAATGAACCTTTTGATTGTGGTGTTTAGGAATTTTTATATATAGATTGCATTATACCTGAGAGTATGTCCCAGATGTTTGAGCTAACAAATGGAGTTGAAGATTGCTGGATTTTGTCACCAACTCTCTTATTCTTTCCACTATGTACTTGGCTAACTTGTACTCATTAACAGGGATCCTGGTTTTCTCTGATTTATATATATATAAAAATCCCCAGTGGTATAGACTGGTTTTTAATCAATTATACTGGTAAAAGTGCAACATCTGTTCCTGGCTTAAGTCATTTTCCAAATAGTGGAACTATATGCAATGTAGTAGCAATAGGGAATGGCTATCAATCTCTATCTATCTGAAAATGTATATAATCCTCATTATCACAGTATCTGAGTATCTCAAAACACCCCTTTGTGACAGGGTAGTACTATTACTGCAGTCTTATGAAAGGAAAGTTGAATGGGAGGTAGATACTTAATTATTTTTTAGCCTCTGCATCAAAGTCATTTGCTCAAAGTCTCTAGGAAATCAATGACTAAGGCACAGATTTTAACCTAGTTTTCTTAATGTTCCTGTTTCCTAACTAGTGCGCTATCTGGCTTCTGAAAACACACATTTGTTTTCTCCAAGTCTCAACACATGACTTATGTTACTCCAATTTTCTTGTCATACACATTGCTGCCCAACAACAATTCCCAAGTTTCCGATGGAAAATGCATATCCTATCATTTCTTTGTTATGAAAGACTAGTAAGAGATTATAAAAGGTCATGAAGTCTTGCCTGAATGGTCAGTTTACCCTATTTGTAGTACTATAACTGCTTCTGCTTTTTCAGAAGTCTAATATAGATTTCATAGATATTAGGGCTGGAAGGGATCTCAGAAGATCATCTAAATGAGACTTGGACCAGTGCTGTTCATTATCTTCATCAGTGACATGGATGAGGGCATGGAAAGCATTGTGTCCAAATTCATGGATGGCACCAAACACACTGGAAGGCAGGAAGTAGATTCAGGTGGATTTGTGCAGACTGGAAAAGTGGACAAATCAAAATAGGATGCAGTTTAACAAGGATAAGTGAAAAGTGTTGCATCTAGGGAGAAAGAATCACCAACACACCTACAGACTGGGAGGTGACTTTCTAAGCAGCACCACAACAGAAAGGGATCTTGGAGTCATAGTTGACTCCAAAATTAACATGAGTCATCAATGTAACAAAGTGATAAGTAAAGCCAACCGCACTCTTTCATGAATTAGAAGGTGCATCACTAACAAATCTAAGGAGATGATACTTCCCCTCTGTGTGGCATTGGTAAGACTGCAGCTGGAGTACTGTGTCCATTTCTGGGCACCACACTTTTAGAGGAATGTGAATAACCTTGAGAGGGTCCAGAGGAGGGCTACTGGTATAGTTAAGGGCCTGCAGGTAAGATCCTATGAGGAGAGATTGAGAGACCTGAATCTCTTCAGCCTCTGCAAAAGGAGGCTGAGGGGTCTTGTGGCCATCTATAAATTTATTGCAGGATAGGGGGCAGCAAGGAATAGAGACACTCTTTTTATCAGGCTGCCCCTTGGGATTACTGGGAACAATGACCATAAACTGTTGGAGAACAGATATAGATTAGACATTAGGAAAATGTCTTTATGGTAAGGGTTGCCAAAATCTGAAATGGGCTTCCAAGGGAGGTGATGCTCTCCCCTATTGTAGAGGTCTCTAAAACGAGATTAGACAAGCACCTTTCCTGTCCCCAGTGCTTTTTCCTGCCCAGGGCAGGGGGGTAGACTCAGTGATCTACTAAAATCCCTTCCAACCCTAAAAATCTATTAAGTCTATGAAATCTATGATACAAAAAATGAATGAGTTATCCAGGTAACACACTATAGCTTCTCTGAAACTGTAAGTAGTATATTTTTCATGAAGATTATGTTAAATTTTAGCATATCTCTTCAAAATTGCTAATAAAATAAGTAGAGTAAGGAATTAAAGCCCTTAGATTATTATTACAAAGAATATTGGGTTACCATTACTTAGATGATGACTAGATGATTCCTCATGTTTTATTTCTTAGATAGTCAATACCAAACTTCATTTAATGTAGCTGTAACATGAAATTTTATTTGGGAAATTTAATATTCTACATTACCTCTAAATAGCTAGTTGAATGTATGTCTTAAAATCTTAGAAATACCAATACATTGCTGCTGTGCTTTGCATTTTGTCTGGTGAATTAATCCTCACCAAATGAATGATAGTGGTGGTTGCTTTATGTCTAAATCTTTGCTAATACATGTGAACATTTAGATGGATCAGAGGACTGCATTAATTATTTGGTTAGCCTATACCAAATAATTCCAAACATGATCCTGTCACAAAATACTAGAATTTAATTTCAGGAAGGATTATACATAGATAATCTGTCCTATTAAAAACCACAATCCTAACTTTATGTATGATATATCACATTATGAAACCATCTTTCTTTATTAACATTGCCTGTGATATCCTATAAGATGTAGGAATTAGATACAGTATATTTAAATATCATCCAAATATGTCTATAATTTGTTAAAGGGATTTCTACTCGCACGGGTTAAGCAAACTAATAAAATTAGAACCAGGTATAAATGTGGAGAATAATTCAAGAAGAACAAGTATACTTGATGACATTTTGATCTGGCAGTGATTATGTATGGTTAGTGATAGCAATGAAAGCAGATTAATGTATGCTTTATTATCAAATTCTAAAACATCCATCCATTGTACTACCACAGAATTAACAAGATTTATCTCAGATTTGAACGTAAGTGTGGGTTTAGGGATGATTCTACCTTTCTGCTAAAATGTTTCCATACTGGATATTACATTACACAGGGGTTAGGTAAGTGAGTTCATTTTTAATAGATTACAGCCTTTAATAACCCTTTTATCTTTAGGGGAAGTCCAATGGCTTGGACATGGGTCTGTGCAATGAGCTAATTATTCTGCAGGTATAGCAAACCTTCTGAACACCCATTGACTTCTTTGGCCACAAAAATTTAAAAAAAGAGAGAGAGAGAACAAAACCTGTCAAGAACTGTTTTCCTGGGTTCAATTTTCATGAGCAATCAGAATGATCTTAAATCCACTTCCATTAACATAATTGGGAATTTCTGGGTATTTCACTGACTTAAATGGAAGAAAACTTATATTAATGCTGAATATTCTTCAAAACCCCACATTTATATATACCTTTGCTTCTGCAACTCAAGGCTTCTAATATACTGTTCACCTGAATTTAGGAGGATTGCAGCGATAGCCTCTTGTAAACTGTTTTATCACTTTATATTTCTGAGAATTTTGTGAGGCAAATACATTATGCTTTATGTTGTGTATATGTTTTCTATATTTATCTGTTTCTAGCTTATTTTATGACAAGTACCTAGAAAACCATTAATGGATAAGAACACAAGTTATAAGATTAGTAGCGGGATAATAATAATATTTATTATTAAAGTGATGAAACCAGCTTATATGACCACATAGAAATAAAATATAGATCTTTAATAACAAAATACAAATGTATTCTGCATTTTTTCCTAGAAAAAAAATCCCAATCATTTTCTTAACTGTTGTTTATAAGGTCTTGTAGGTGAATAGTTTCAGGATTCTAGCCTTAAAAACTTATTATTAGCATAGATAGGCAGTGTGTGTTTGGAAGGAATAGTCTGTAACTCTAAGACTATGACCAAGAAGTGAAGTAAGTTAGATCTCCTATTGCATCCACAATTTTATCTTAATGTTTTCAAAATTAAAGTTCTATTGTTCTTAGTTATAGAAAGGAACATGCTGGTTGAACCAGAATCTTCAAACTTGATCCTAAATATGTATAGTCAATGTGTTTTTCCACTAAATTCAGTGGGTATAGGATCTCAGTCTTCATGTGTAGTCATAAAAGACAGTATGAGAATACAAGGTAGTGATGGAATTGGTGTGCTAGTGAGAGGACCAATGACTTCTTTAAGCATTTTACCTAAATGACTACACAACTGGATCCTATATCCTTTATATTTCTTAAAGAGAAAAGTGTTAGTGAATTTACATGTACTACAAAATGAAGACTGAAATGGCAGTTTTAGTTTCAATGTCTCATAAGTTTACACATTTTTTTGCTTTCATATTTATAATGGAGAGTGTACATTTTTTGTATATTTTATTTTCCTAGCCATCTCTGCATTGTTTGTATGCAGTATGAAAGCTGTGTGTGTTTGTGGTCAAAAACTGAATGATGGGTTTCTATTGAATGGCAAAAATAGTAACTGGAACCTCATACCTAATCTAAAAAATAATGCAACTAAACTGTTAAACCCCAGTGATATAGATACACAGATAGATATATATCTGTATATATATATATATATCTATAGATAGATATATAACCTCAATAACGTGTGTGTGTGTATGCATATCTGTCTATCTAGATAGATAGATAGCATGTACCTGAATTACAATCAGATGCTCAATTTCCATGTAAATATATCCATGAACAGTAATTCTATTACTGATCACCAGGGATCCTGGTTTTCTCTAATAAAAAATCCCCAATTTTCAGATTATATATATTGCAGGTTATATATATATATATATACACACACACACACACACACACACACACACACACATGCGTGTGTATGTGTATGTGTGTGTGTATAAGACACACACAAACACAACTAAACTGTTAAACCTCAATAATATTTGGGGACTCTGCAGGACATGCTAAGAAATCTGGTTATCTCACCTGATGGTAAAGCTGACATATTCAACAATTTCTTTGCCTCCATATTTCTGTATTTCTGAGGAGAGACCAAGTTATCTCCTCCACTGGCAACCCCGGGCTAGGGTTAATGAGGACATTGTCAGGGAACTTCTGGAGGGACTAGATGTATTCAAATCCACAGGTATGTGTGGATCATCTCCACCCCAGAGTGCTGAAGGAACTAGCAGGGGTCATTGCGGGACTTCTGGCACAGCTCTACAAACACTTATGGTGCTTGGGTGATGGGCCAGAGGACTGGAAAAGGGCCAATGTGGTCCCCATCTTCAAAAAAGAGAGGAAGGAGGACTCAGGAAACTATAGACCCATGAGTCTTACCTCAGTTCTGGGAAGGTTTTAGAAAGAATTATCCTGGCACGTCCAGGAAGGGCCAGCAGGGGAGGTAATGCTCAGGGGCAACCAGCATGGGTCCATTAGGGGCACGTCTTGTCAAACCAACTTGGTGGCCTTTTATGACCAGGTCACCAAGTCCTTGGATGCAGGTGTTGCAGTGGATATAGTCTTTCTGGACTTCAGGAAGGCCTTCAAGACAATCTCTCATCTCTCATCTGTCTCAGTAAGAAAATAGGAGATAATGGTGTTGATGTCTACACAGTCAGATGGGTCAATTAATGGCTGGAGGGCAGCATCCAGAGCATGGTCGTAGACATAGATATGGGCAGTGGGGTTCTGCAGGGCTTGGTCCTCAGGCCCGCACTATTCAACAACTTCATCAGTAACTTGGGTGAAGGGGTAGAAAGCATCCTGTTCAAATTTGCAGATAACACTAAGATGTGGGGTGAAGTGTGTACGCTAGTAGGAAGGAACAGGCTGCAAGCAGATCAGAAAAGTGGGGCCTTTGTAAAGCCTTAAGATCCATGGAACATATCAGAGGAAAGCAGAAGAGAACACTGAAGAACCTGGAGGCAAAGCATATATTATTTTCCATGCTTCACAAAAGACTTTGGAGCAGACTAGATCAGGTTCAACCCCCAAAAGGATTCCCTTTCCTCCACAGTGTTCTTCTTTGCTCTTGGGTTCTGAAATGTGTGTCCTAGAAGTATGTGTGTGTATATATTGTTTTTCCAGAAAAAAAATATTTCTAGAAAAGAGAACAAAGGAGCGTGAGGGTCTTGATACACTAATTTGTGCAGAGGTGGTTAATAGGAATAAAGTTAGTTAAAGAAGTGGTATAAATTAGGTTTAATGTAATGGAAGTGGAAATTTTGTTATGACCAGGGATACTGGTGTCTCTGATAAAATAAATCCCCAAATTTCAGTTTTAAAAAAGAAACCCAGAATCCACATTTTTGTCATTAAAATGAAATGCCACACATGCGCATGTGTGTGCACGCGCGCACATACACACACACACACAAACACACACACACACACGGGCTTCAGTCCACAATTTAATTTGGAAAAGATTTGGTCCAGTTGGCTGAATCTCTAAAAACTAATCAAACTGAGAGGAAAAAAAACCCACCCAAATCAATTCAGAGTCTCCAAATTGATCCAAAAAAGATTCAGGGATTCAGAGGTCATCTTTCAGGGGAACAGAAACTGAGAAGAGGGAGGGGGAGCAGGTGGGGAAGGACTGACATCTCTAGCTGGCCAGTGACTATGATCTCTCCCTGAGTCCCCTTCCAATCACAGTGCTCTGGTACACAGAAACAGCATATAATTCTCTGTCTGCAGCCTTTCTGAGCCTTTTGTGAGCTGTTTCTGCCTGAGCAACAGTGTCTGAAAGGTACTGGACTGGGTTGACTTCCTAGTCAGTGTCCTCCTACTTTTTGTTCTTGGAAAAGATTGAACATAGCTTAGCTTACTAACTAAAACCCCTCTACTTATCCCTATCCAACCCGTTTCTTTCAATTTATAGTTGTTCTTGGTTTGGATTTTTTTCAAAAACTTGAAAAATAGAAAGCTGTGTTTTCCCTGGCAGTGTAATCTATCACTCTGCAGGGAAGCATATGTTATGCACACTCACAAACATACATCATAGAAGAAGAATGTGGATATTATTACGACACAGAAGTCAGACATTCATATAAGAAGAAGATATAGTATATAGTTATTGATATTATAGTTATAGTTACATACAAACTAAAAACAACACTAAAGAAGTCAGGTAGAGATTCAGATTAACACAAGACAGAAGTCAGACACTCAGTCATAAAAGAAGAAGATGAAAAATAATAGATTATTTTAGTTACATAATACACATGCAACAGTAAACACAACACAGAAGAAGTCAGAGATTCAGATTAACATAACAGAAGTCAGAGAGTCATAGAAGAAGAGATCAGATTATATATAGTTATTATTATTCATCATATTCACAATTAGACAACAGACAACACAGAAGCCAGATACAGATGAACACAAGTCAAAGAGTCATAGAAGAAAAAGAAGAAGAAAAGATATTATTTTAGGAATTTATTTTATCAGAGAGAGAGGAATTATTTGGGAATTTATTTTATCAGAGACACTATACAACACAGAGCAGTAAACACAACACAGAAGAGGAAGTTAGACATAGTCATATATCAGAGAAGAAGAAAAAGACATATTATCTATTATTAGTTACACACAGAGACACATTCTCCAGAACAGAAAAGATTAATATGAAGTATGCTATATAGGCAGGGCCTGGGTCTTCTGGCAGGGGAGAGAGAGGGGCTAGAGTGGGTAGGGGGAGAGCTAGAGCTGCAAGCCCTCTCCCCTTTCCCCAAACATGGATGCATCCACTTTTCTGGCAGCTATAATGTCTTCTGCTGCCAGTGGAATCAAGAAGGTGGGAGGCAGCATGCCCTTGCCTTTCTTCCTCCTCAGCCTGGCACCAGTGGTAGTGTTCCCAAAGGGAAGTCCCCGACTTGTTCCAAAGCCCCTGTCTCCCCAAATCAGAGACAGACCACCTTGGAGTGGTGGGGAAAGCTGCAGATAAAGCGGGGCACGTTACAAGGGTGAGCAAGATCACCCAGAGCATTGGGGAGATGCTTGCTGTTGATGGCCAGCCCTTCTCCTTAGTTGAACAGCCAGGGTTCAGGCAGCTCATGGCACTCATAGCCCCATCCTACCAAGTGCCTGCAGACACCACCTTTAGCAGGATGGTGATGCCTTCCCTGTATGAGGCATTCAGGGAGTACTTGAGGGAGGAGCTACACAAGGCAGGGCCACAGGTAGCTTTGTACTTTACCTCTGACATCTGGAACAGCTAGGGTGGAGATCACACCTACCTTTCTCTCACAGGGTACTGGTGCAAGCAGTCAGGCCATTGGTGGGCTCTCCTTCAAGGCGTGGTGATGAATGTGTCCCACATGGCAAGGGAGATTATAGTGGCCAGGAAATTCATGGTACAGGGGTGTCTCATTGGGCAGGCAAAGCTCACCTATAGGTTTATGGTTACTGACAATGGGGCTGTCCATGATACCAACTTTGTTGGCATCCTCTGTGTGGCACACAAACTGTATCTCATAGTCAGGGATGCCTTGTCAGAGGCACAGGGCTGCTGGTGATGGTGCCATCACTACCACCCAAATCATTTCCAAATGTAGGAAGGTGGTGGGCTACTTCCATGGCAGCATCAAGCAGGGCAAGATGCTGTGGGAGAAACAGGCAGAGCTGAGCATCCTGCAGCACAAAACCTTGCAGGATGTGGAGACTCGGTGAAACTTCACATACTGATGCTGGAAAGGCTGGTGGAGCAGCAGAAGTCCATCCATGATAGGGCTTACTTAGAGAGGTTGGGATCAGTGGTTCCCATAACAGATCTGAGTAGGATACCATCTCCCAGATCATGGTGGTCCTCAAGCTCTTCCTTGAGGCCACCAAGACCCTCAGCACTGGCAATGTCCTTCTTAGCTAGATGATCCTGATAGTGAGGGAGTGCGAGAACAAAATTGGGGATTTCCAGGGGATCAATATTCCTGGCTGGGGCAAGCTGCTGTCACCAGATATAAAGGCACTGGTGAGGTGACTGAAGAAGGACATCAGGAGACAGTTGGATTCCTTGTAGCCCAGTACAGTCCACATGCTGGCAGGCATGTGTTACCTGAGGGTCAAGGGGAGCATGTACACTGGCAGCACCAAAACCCTCAATCACTGGATGCAGGTACTGGTCAGCAGAGTCATGGAGGCAGAAGGGCAGAGGAAAGAGGATGTCGAAGAGGAAGATCCACTTTCCCATGCCAGCACTCCCAGCACCAGCACCAGCCAGTGTCCTCCATACCAGCCACTGCAAATGTCGGTCAAGGGCATGGCTTCAATGCTGGGGTCCAGATGCACCAGACCCCAGCCTTGGGCAGGTAGTGCTGAGGTTTTGGTGGCTACCTATCTCACTGAGGATGTGGAGGCACTGGTCCGTGACCCCTTGGCCTACTGGGCAAACCTCAGCCAGATGTGGCAAGAGCTGGCTACTGTTGCCTGGGAACACTTGTCCTGTCCACTGATCGGTGTTCTGAGCAAGAGGGTGTTCAGCATTACTGGGGATGTTGTGACACTCCACCACACCTGTTTTGATCCTGGTTTGGTGGAGCAACTGGTGTTCTGGAAAGTGAACCTCCTGCTGCTGGGGTTCCCCAAGCTCCACCTGCAGACAGACTGAGTGTTATCCTCGTCACTGCATCTGCCCTTATTTCCATTTAATTTTTTTACACCAGTTAGTGCCCTGCTCTCACAGCTGGAGGGGACACTCGCTGCTTCACCAACCATCGGGGGAAGAACATGTCCCTGCTGAGCTCTTATGCCAGGATGAGCTTGGAGGTATAGGCTGGGGCTTTGTGGAAGAAGGAGACCCCAGGTCCTGAGCATGACTAGTAAAACTATAGTCTGTCATGGTCTGGGAGGCCTGCCCCAGGAAATGCACGGCAGCCCCAGGAAATGCCAGAACTGAGGGTTCTCCTGCTGAAAGGAGGGTAGAAGGTGTCATAACCTCCCTCCAGCTACTACATGCACACACACAGTCCTGGCTGGGAAAAGCCCAGACCCATCACATATTTGACAGGCCGGAGGCTTGCTGGTTTCAGTGTAGTTGTAAGACTCCAGGTAAGCTCAGCTTAGCTTCCTAGGATGCCAGATTTCAGGTTGAAAAACCCTTTGTCAGGCTGAGGAAGCACCTGCAGTTGGCGTGTGTGCTATTCCTGGATGAAAGGAATAGTAAAGAAGCCAGAGGCTGGCATGCAATGCAGGTAAGAAAGCCACTCAGTAAAAATGGAAATGGAGGCATCAGGGGTGAAGGACAGGCTGGGGTGGGGGAGGAAGAGGGATGTAGCAGCTCAGGCAAAAGTACTGAGATAAGCAGGGAGTCAGATATCCAGTAGGTTGTAGTGTGTCATAAATCCAATGTCTATATTGAGTCCATGAGTTTCTGTATTTATTACCTAGGAGGCTGATGAAGTGAAGTTAATAGGCCCCACTGTGAAAAGTGGTTCATAAATTCCCATTCACTTTAGGTAACCTGAGCTGGATACATTCCTGAGGGAGGGGGGAAACCTGCTCCCTCTGCCTATGTGACTGGCATCACATACCTGGGTGAGGGGCTTGGGGTCCCTGGTAAGCTAGAGACTGCCAGTCTGCCCAGCAACCAGTGATGCATTTCAAATTGGTTGGCTGACAGCCAACAGGTGCTGGCCTCCATTAGACCAGGTAAAAGAGGTAATAAGGGCTATGTAAGTTAAGGACTACCCAGAAGGAAGGGGCAGCAGCCATGAGGAAGACTCAGAGAGAGAGAGAGAAGAGTTGAACCATCTGAAACTTGCTCTCTCTCTCAAAACTCATGATCAAGGAACTGCCTGCCTCCAGAGAGAATTTCCACCTGCCTCTGGATGATACTTGTAAGTTACCTGAGATCTAACTAGATATACAAATTGCAGTGACTTAGATATGGGATCAAAGTCTACTCTGACCATCCTGTTTGCTATATGGAATTTCTGTTATTACTCATATCTGTTCCCTATTCCAACCCTACTCCTTGTAACCAATAAAATTCTCCTTTTTACCTAGCATGGGAGACTTATTGGGAGTGGGTATATATTAAGTCTTGGGGTCCCCTTGGTTTGGCTGACTAAGGGAAACCACTACTTGTGCTTCTGACTGAGGAAAGCATCCCAAGTTCTTGAAGTGAGTCAAATACCTATGAGAGCTACTAGGTCTGTGTTTCCTAAAAGGTGCAGTGCCAGAATCAAGCCCATCCCTGGGTGGTGGCAGCTCTACCCACAGGCTAGTGGGGTGCTCCAGGAAAAGGGTCTGGTGAGATGCCTCCAGGGAGGCACTTGGAGCCTGGAAAGTGGTTAGGCACAGTGAGATAGGTGGCTCAGCACAGGAGCACCCCCTACTGGCCCACCACATATAACACATTGCAACCTGCTGGGCATCTGACTAGGGAACATTCATGTGGGGAATGTTGAGTACCCAAGCTATATTTAAGTGAAACCAGGAATGTGAATCCTTTTACAAGCATTTTAGTCTTACATTCACTGGCTGATAAACAGAATGGGAACTAGAATTTTGGTGCTGTTTTCCCCTCCCCAGGGTGCCCTCTCCCCCTCAAACATACATACATACATACATATATACATACATACTCCTTGAAAAAAGCTTCTGAAACTTTTGGATGGTGTAATTAGAAACAAAAAACGTAATTGACCAATTTAAAACAAACAAACAAACAAGAGGTTGGCTTATGTCATTTGTTGCATTTTGCAAATAAATAAATAAATAAAATTTAAATAAAATAATAAAATAATACAATTAAATACAAAGTTTTTTTTAAATACACCTTGAAACTTGCATATCAGCTTTCCCTTACCTTTATTTCATCTCACCCTGTAGTTAAGGCACTCTTCTCAGAGACATAAGAACAAGGTTCAAGCCCTTTCTCTGAATCAGGAGAGAGGAAATGTTTACCCATATCTTTTGCATCACAGGTGAATACTTTGTAATGGCTAGATATAAGTGAATTCTTTATAATGGGGAGCAATGCCCATTAACTAGTTGTCCAAATGTCACCAAGGTCCAATTGTGACTCTAGTTCTTTGTTTGCCAATTATATTAAAGAGGTATATAAAACGTCCCAAATTGGATGGCTGGATGGCAAAAAGGAAAGAAAGAAAATAATTGTTTTGTGTCAAGTGTCAAATGAAATATTTTATCTTTTTCTATCATTTCTTTCACATTTTTCACATTTCTTCAATTTTCTAGGGGAAAATAAAAGCATTTAGACCAATTTAAAATACCATTTATTGACATAGTTCTAGCTTGGAAAATGTTATCAGTGGGCTTCAGAGTAGGTTTTACTTTGGTTGAACAATACGTATTGAAATGCCATGTCTTTAATGTTTTTCTGAATTGAAAATGAATACAACATGTATATGAAGCAAGCAAAATGTCCAGGATCACTAATACATTTACTGTAGTTTTTTTTTACCTAAGAAACTCCAGTCAGGTTTTGGCTTTCTAGTTTATACAATATACATTTGAATCATATTTTCCTTTTTTATGTCTGTGTGCTAGACAACACAGGTGAAAACATCTTTGAAAAAGAGAAAAAGAAAAAAAAAGATTTCATGTCTAGTATTTGAGATTTTTTTTTTTAATTCCTGCATAAAACAGCTTATACTGTGATCTCATACCAATCACGTTTGCTACCTTCTGTCCCAGGAACATGTCAAATCTGACAGAAACTCAGAAACTTTATTTATGTTTCCCTTCAGTGTAATTGGTTTCAACAATACATCTTCATCTTCAAACCTGGTTTGTTGTGTATTGGTTCTTCAGGAAAAAAATATCTTTCTTCCTTGGAGATAGTGGTGTTTGTTATGCAGCCTTTTATCGACTATAAATGAAAGGTCATGCTTCTATTGTCTGCTATTGAAAGCTTCAGTATAGAAAATCCATTTTCCCTTTTCAGTTAGTATTAGTTGTAATTTGCACTTAAGACTTTGAAAATTCCAAAAAACTAATTATCTCTTCCTTAAAAACTGCCTTAAAAATGAATTGTGTTTACCTTTTCACTTGTTTTTTGAGGCTTACCATTCAGGTTAAATTTCAGCAACTTGTAGTACAGAGCAGAATTCTCTGACTCAGGATGTGCCACTTCTTTTATTCAGAGATTTATGTTTCTGCCAAAATGGCATCTATTTTTTCTGCTAGTTTTTTTTTCCTCACATATTTGGTATTAATGAAAGTAGACACTTAAGATATGCTGCCATTTTGATGAATAACTGCCTACAAACTAAGATAAGAATAAAATGTGGGGCAATAAATGTAGTTCAATTAACATACTTTCCATAAACTCATAGAAGAAATTTCAGTCTACATCGGTTACAAAAATTGTTAACTTTGCAAATTTATGTGTGAAAATCCTTTAAAGTTCTGAGATCCTGAAAAGAGGTTTCATAATAAATGCATGTACAAGTTATTGCATTAAATATGTTATGAGACACAGGCAATATTTTACATAGCCATATGAGAGATAAATGTATTATTAGGAATGATCTTTGCCTGTAACAGAGATAGAGGAACAGATGTCCCACATCAAGGTCTTCTGTTGACTATTTTAGGAGAGTCATCTGGTCTTCTCAGAAACTGGTGAAATTTTGTCTAGTTTAGATGGGGGAATATATTTGGTCAAATATGTAAAGAGATCTTGGTTCTTCTGAGATGGAAGAGGACAAAGTGAAAGGTGTGATAAAACCTACAGGCCAAAACCAGATGAGTGAGCATGTGCCTGTTGCAGTGTCTCAAAGAAGTTTGACATGCCACAGGAGACATGCCACAAATGAAAAAATGTTAATTAAGCATGGAATCTAAATTTGATACTGGGAAATCCTGGTATAAAAAAGACAAAAAACAAAAAAACAACACACCTTGGGAAAAAGTGCAGGGTACACTCTGGGAGTATGCCCTAAAGCAACCAGAGGTGGGTCCTCCAAAGAGATTATCTATCAACCACCACAGCATCTCTATGACTGCAATGCCTCTGCTGTTTCAGTACACTACATCAGCATGCTGAAGCAAATAGAAGTCAGGCAAGGCTGCAGCAACAGCTTAGACCCAGGCTCTGCCCCCAGTAATCAGGCATGTGAGAGTGGAGGGGATTGTGGAGTTTCTTGAGGGGCTTGTGGATATGGAGTTTGTAGTTGGGTATGTTCAGGGTGTGGGGGGACGTGGGGATGGGGAAAATGTGGAGTTTGTGGGGGGTTGTGGGGTGGCTTGACAGGAAGCTGCCATATCCCCCCCACACTGTGGTGCACAGCCCCTGGCACTGGCAGCAGTACTCATCGGGCTGTCAGGGTGCTCATCACCTGCTACAGGCCCAGCACCCAGTGGAGGGGTGCAGCCTGAGACACAAGGGCTGCACATGGTGAACCAAGCTAGCCTGGCCTGGACTGCTGGCAAGCATCTTTGAAGGTAACCAGAATGGCTTCTCCTACCTCCCTCATTCTCAGAACTGCACCTGGGAATCATGATGTAGCGGGGAAGGGGAACAATCCTGGTTGTGTTGGAAGCCACATGCCAGTGGGCCAGACCAGGCTGGCTCTGCTAGCCATGTGCAGCCCCCGGGTCTCAGGCAGCACTTGTCTGCTGCAGGGCTATGTCTGCAGTGGACCATGAGTTCCCCAATGATCTGGCTGGCTCCTGCTGTCAGCACCAGGTGCTGTGCACCCACATTCCTCCCACATCACACACCCCATGTACCCAGTCACCAGACAAGATGGGACCTGCTAGTGGGAGCTTTGACTGCATGGACATCTATCCCAACATCCTGGTTAGTAAAGGGGTCAGGAAGAGCTCTAATTTTTCTATGTTAAAAAACCAAAAGCAAACGCCAATGCTAATTATAATTATATCATTAAAACATTGCCTGACTATTGTGTGTGTGTGTGTGTGTGTGTGTGTGTGTGTGTGTGTAGTGGCATTTCATTTTAATTATGGAAGAACACAGATTTGTGGGTCTTTTAATGAGTGAATTTGGGGTTTTTTTATCAGAGAATTTGCAACTCTTAAACAGGGAACACCAGGATTCCTGCTACTGAGGCAAGCAGTGGGACCCCAGCAAAGGAGCCTGCCTAGGGCTGGTACCAGGGACTCAGCTGGAGGGCAAATGACATGGCTGACCTCCTGAATATTTGGAGCCAGGAGGACATGCCTTGACAGTTCAAATTGGGTCACCACAATGAGTGCATCTTCTAGGTAATAGATGCCCAGATGACAGGATGGATGTACTCATGGCAGCAGCGATACATGAAGGCCAACTGTGCAGCCACAGTCCAATAGCATCTGGCTCAGAGGTGTAGGAAGCTTTATTGCAGTGCCCATGGTATAGTCCAGGCAGGTGTGTAGACACACAGCTGCAGGTCTGGTAGGTGTGTAGATATGAGGCTGCAGGTTGCAGCAGATCACAGCCAGGCAGCACCCCTCACTGCCACCCTCACTGCCAGAAGGTGCAGGGGCCACTATAGGTCAGAGCTGCTGAAGCAGTCCAGCTGGCACAAGAGGCTAGTGTCCACATATATCAACTGATCAGATCTTAGAGGCTCCTGAGGGCATGTAGCTCTGAGCTGCTCACCAGGGCAGCTTTTCATACTGCTGGGGCAAGCACAACTTCATCTCTCCCAGCTACAGATCTGGGAGGAGTTGAGCAGGGTCAGTTTGTCCCAAGTGGCACAATTTGCCCCACATCAAAGTGTGTGTTCAAGTCTGTGCACAGAGGCACAAATGTTCAGTACAAATTTGTGCTGCTGCTACTTGAGTTGTGACAAGCACACATGGCTGCATGTGTGGAAGCAGCCACAAGGTTCTATTAAGTTTATTTTAAGATGACCACATAATATATTATTTGATTAATGCCTAAACCTAATATTTTCTTTACCAGATAAATAAATAAGACAGTAAAAAATAGGGAGAAGAAAAAGTGTTGAAATTAGTTGGTAACTGTTAATTCTATAGTTTTCCAAAGACTCTCTGTAGAGTATAGAGCAGAGTATATTTTTCCTCACAGTTTTTCTGTGATCTTTAATAAAATGTTGAATGTTGGTAAGTAAACCAGAAGTAGAGCTCAGGCCATAAAGTGTCATTGATCTTTCTTTTGATCCTTGCTATAATATTTTGAAAACCAAATTTTTCATGAGTTTTAGCTGATTTAATGCTAAAAAAATTAGCAGGGGTAAGGGAAAACTTTAGATTTATATATAGTATGTATCTTTGACAAATGTATGTTAACACATGCATATTTCCAATAGTTTAGCTAATGTGTGTAAAAGGGGCACCAGTCCTGGGCACTGAATTAGAGAGCGTGCCTGAGTGGCACCTCTTAAGAGTCTTAGCTTTTCCAGGAGCAGTCCCACACCACCCTGGCATAGGATTTGGAGCTTTTTGGTACATATCAGGATGTTTTTAAGCCTTCTCGAGAGGCATTGGGGGTTGGCTTCAGCCAAGGCTGTGGACTTTGATTGAGGTGAGCCTATTCTCTATCTAGGACCAAAGCCAAAGTATCCTCGAGAGAGGGTCTTACCCCTCTGCTCAGGCTCAGACCAATTTATGGTTGTATTTAGAGTCAGGAAGGAATTTTATCCTATAGTCAGATTGCTACAGACTGTAGTGGTTTTGCCTTCTTTCTGAGTAGGGGATGTGGCCTTCTACCTGGGATCGTTTCAGGATATATTGACAACATTTTGCAGAAGCAGAACATTGGCTCTGTGGTTCCCCTGATTTTTCTGAGGCAGGTTGGGGGTTAGAACTGTATTGTGTCAGAGTCAGACTACATGGTAGTCTTATACAGAGTTTAGATTATGGTTTGTATGGGATGGTTTGATTAGGGATGAGCCTGTGTTTGGCAGGCATTTGGCCAGAGATGACCTCTGTAGGTAATTTCCAGCCCTAGTCCTGTATTGTCCCTTGATTTTCTATGATTTATGTCTCTGCATATTTTTATTTATCCTTCAAGTACTCTTTCATATGCTAAAGAATAATTTTTTGGAAACCCCAGTTGAGGTAGATATCCCTTATATTACAAAGTTGGTCATCTTCATACTGAGTCACAGTTCTTTCAATAAGTAATGTGAAGTCAGAATTTGTGGAAACTCCAGTGGATGCAATCAGGTCAACTTACATTCTTAATCAGCTCTGAACAATTCATCTTTGAGGTTCTTATTAGCATAATGATAATTTATCATGAACAGCAATGATAATGCTGGCCTACTTTACTCTGTAGATGTAAATTATGACTCCATGGCTGAACTGTTATACTGAATTATAGCTCCTGTTTCTTAAAAGAAGCCAACCTATCAGTCCATTAATTTGTTGCCTTTCACTCATGTTATGCAGTAATTTTAGCCAGCTCCTGTAGCTCTTAAACCCTGGACTGACAAAATATTAACATTGGGAATTAGTTTTAAGCACACTTGAGGCAGCTTAAAGTTATGCCACCCCAGGGAAGGTTTATCTCTGATCTATGTTACCAAGCTCATCATAGGCACTGACTTCTATTTTTGCTGGTGCAGGGGGGAGGGGGCTAAGATGATGGACATGTGCCCCCTGCCTCCAGACCCCTAGTGTGTAGGGAACAGGGTGGGTGTTTGGGGTAAGCGGAGTGTGGGCATGGGCAGTGAGTGGGGGGGTGGAGTTGGAGGGGACACAGGTGACATGATGGGGGAGGGAGGGGCACATGTCTTCTGAGCTTTCTGTATCCACAGAGGGGAGTGAGGTGCACACACCTGCAGCCAGGCCAGACCAGCTCAGGGCAGAAGCCACTTGTGTGACCCAGTGGATGAACCTGGTGTGGGGGGGAGGGACACCACACCACCATAGCTTCCAAAGTCAGGGGAGCCCTACATGCCTGCCAGTAGTAAGCATATAACTCCATACCACCACCACTGCCATACCTCACTTCGGTGGCTATGGCAAAGCAGTGCTCCCTCCCATACTGAATCCTGCCCACTGGGCTGCAAAGATAGCTCCTCTCTGGAGCTGTTCCAGCTCAGATTCAGCCCTGTGCCCCACACTCTGTTATAGGTGCAAAACCTTGGAGGGCATGTGCCTCCCCATCTCCCCACCACATCACCTTGGCTCCCCCTCCTTTCTCCACCATGTCACCTGTGCTCCCCCACTCCCCTATGTATCACCTGTGCCACCCAACACATCATCTGTGCCCCTCCTCACTGCCCAAATGTGTTCCCTGTGCTCTCTCCACCCCTCTCCCTCTACACTTACCTGGAGGTGGGAGCTGCTCTCCATTGCTCCTTGGCTACCATGTGCATGAGCATGCTCATAGTGCCTCCTGTCATTCATGAGCATGCACATGGTGCCCCTGCCTGTGATTGCCCTCCTAGCTCCTCCCAGGCCCAAGCAGGCTCTTACCAGCTGGAACTCTGCCAGCCTGCAAGTAGAAACCCACTGTTTCCTGCATTTTTCTCTTTTTTAAAGGAAAAAAAATATCACCTAATTTTCCTCAGGTTTGGGCCCTGACAGCCCTCTTTCAGGGGAGGACAGGTACTCACTGCCTATGAAGCTCATGTTATATTAATGTGTGGCCACTTCTGACAGATAAGCCACCCAACTTCCAATCCTTCAGCATCATAGGATGCAATGTTTCCTCTTTCACCCTTCTGTTCTATGTGGACAAACTTTTCACACCCTGAACTCTAGGGTATCTTTACATATGCTCTAGGGTGGAGTGAGGGGGGCTTTAACTAGGGTGGCTCTTGGCAGCTACTGTAATAAAAGCACCTGCAGCAGCTCCTGTATTCATTACCCCATGCTTCAAAATGGTGGTAGGAGCACTTTAACTAAAGCTGATATGATGGGATCTATTTAAAGTACTCTGCCAGAATTTTGAAGTGCAGAGATGCTGAACACATGACCTGCTGAGGCTTCTGGATCATTTGATAGGTGTGTAGATGTCACTGTTGCTCATGGTGTGGTTCTGGCCAAGTGTGGTTCACCAAGTGGTTCTGGTGTGGTTCAAACCAACTCTCCTTCCTTCCCCTGGGGATGTGATCTTCCTACTTCCAGGGGTGCAACACCATGGAAACAGCCTACAGAGCATATTCCAGTTGACCATGCCACAGGGCATAGACAGGTCCAGGAGGCTTGGTAGGGAGAACAAGTTAGGGAGATAGATTGGGTCCCCATAATCTGGGGCTTTCTTCCTTAAACAGAGGCAATAGCTTCTCCAAAAGCACCTTCCTTCACCATCCCCACCTTTGAGCCACACCAGAAGCATGGGTGACTGGTCTCTTCTGAGTCTGTGGGGACACAAGATCACCAACAGGATTGGGGGGTGGGGGGTTCCCAGTGGCTGATCATTGAGCCAGTAACAAAACTGGAAGTGCAGTTTCACTGGCACTTCTACTTTTGCAGCTGGCCTTTCCAGAGGATGCACAATCTCACCCCCTACACATTGTCAATGCCCAGGAGCATGACTGGCACCCTCACCCCTAAGTCCCAAATTTAAGTTTATTAAAACAGAAGACTTTATTTAATTTACTTCCACTTTAGTTATTTTAAATTTCTTTTTTTTTGTCTTTTTTTTATTTTTATTTTATTCTTCAGTGTGTGACTTCATTTTCCCAACCCCTATTTTCTTTACACTTCCCATTTTGTTACCCCCCCACATCACATTAAGTTTCTACCTGCCAGTTTCATGTTCCTGCACCCATCTCTCACCGTCCCCCCCCCTCCCCCCAACAGGGATAGATAGATGCCCTGGTTCATCAACCCTGTAGTTGAAATGACATTTGTAGTCAGGCTCTGCTTGCCGGTCCTCTAGGGGAAGTCACAACTATGGAGGTGGGGGATGGTCAGAGAAGGCTTTTATCTTTTACCTTTAAGATGTGACTGCTCCAAACTTGAGCAAGCACTAACTTTGCTCAATATTTGAACAGCTCAAAGTGAAATGTGTAACAAGGCCCTGAGAATTTGAATGCTCTTTTTTGCACTTTGCTGCTCAAATAGATCTGCTGCTCTACTTCCACAGTACTTTTTAGCAAGTATTTTCTTACTTCAGACAAACCTTGTTCATAATTTTTTGTTTATTTATTTAGCTATTTTTTTAGTATTGGGCCCTGTGATCTTACCATCCAGGTACACAGATGAAAAAATCTTTCATATCTGAAGAGAAATAGTGTCTATAGAGAATTGGATAGCTGATGGTTTTCCTGCTCTCTGAATGTACTTAAAAATACCACCTTTTTTTCTTCCCTCCTCAATTGTTTTAACCTATACTATTTACGATATTAAAAAAAAAAGTTCACCACAAATAAGCAAGCATTTTTTTTTTTCTCTGGGAGTTCAGGCCAGTTGTACTACAGTCTGCCATTTGATATAAGAACATAAAAGCTCAACATCCCTTTTTTTAACATAAAGTACATCTACACTACTAAAGTAGGAGGAGTGTGAAAAAAAATGAGGGAAATTAGTTGGCACACTTTCAACATGTATGAAAGCTGTAAAACTGCTGACATGACACTGACAGAAGATTAATCTTATTTTATCATAGTCAACAGCAGGGAAGGTAAATAACAAAGCATGTGTCAAAGAGGCATAAAACAGCAGTTTGCAAAAATGTGGGCACTTTTCACTACAATGAATGTGCCAATCACTTAAAATGAGTACAGTAACAAACATTATTTTGTGAAGAATTTCTACGGAATTATGATGTACAAGATAATTTGTTCTTCCAGTCAAAACTTTATTTACTTAGGCTTAGTCAGGCACATATGCTAGCTGAATACTAAGTATCTTCCTTTAGGGAGATAAGGATCACCATGCAAAATCAAAATACTGGAGCATTTAGTCACATATCTGGCCTTTGACAGTGACCAATACTTCATTCTTCAGAGGAAATAAAACGAAAACATGCACACACACACGAATACATGAACTACCTCCTACCTATGGAACCGTGAGATGATTCTTACTGCACTGTGAGAGACTGACCTGCAATAGGTGATCAACACCGGACTGAGAAACTTAAAATGTAAGAAATAATATAATTACTTTAGCTTGTTTAAACATATTATGTTCTTATAGCCTTCACTTACAGCCTGTAGATTCCATTATCTGATGTTTTAAGGGACTTTATATACTGGGAATAGTGTGTGTATGCATACGAATGTGCATATTTTAGTTGATATTAAGCAGCAAAAAATGTTTCACTAAATTAACCTACTGAGTAAGTGTGAGCTTACTGAGAAACAAAAAATGAGCTTTGTAACACTTTTTTATATGAGAAAAAGGAGGTTTTAGATGTTCAGCAAACCCTATTTCTGCAAGATTCCTGGAGACAGGACTGGATAGGGTGAAATGGAGGGGTTCTATAGAATGAATCACTCATGTTATTTATGTCTGGGAGCAAAGGTTGTGCAGCAAAGACTCCCGGCATGACTGATAAGCTAGCTTAGGTTGGCACCTTGACTCCATATAGTAGAGCATTTGGATTTAGTTGAAATTCAAGTCCTGACATGTGGATTATCAGGGCAAGATATTGCATTGCAATTCTAGCTATCAATCTACCTCTTCCCACATTGCCACTACAATTGAAAATAATTTTCCTGTACTAGAAATTATGCAACAGAACATCTTATGCCTATTAGAAGCCTAAGCCTATATGGCCATTTAGCCAAAGAAATACACATTTCATCTCAGAGGACTGATTCTTTTTCAAATACAAAGATGTACTGCTCTCCTTTTCTAGGCCCTGATCCTTATGCTCTTTATGCATTTTATCTAATGGCTATTTTGTGCTAACATACATAAACTGCATTGAAAGCATTACATAGGGCTCCTTCTGCTCCAGGCCATAGAATGACAGAGAATTTCACATTTTTTTTTCTGCCACTCAGACACTTTCACTCTGAACTGTTGAGTAGAACAAGTTTAACAGAACATATTTAGAACATGCTCCACCCTGTTCATCCCATAGCCTGGAATTTGGATCCTCTCCTGGGAAGTATACGCCAGAAAGCCTGTAAGGCAAAGGCTTAAAATCCAAGTCTTTTACTTCTTGGTCAAGTGTCTTAGCTTCTGTTGGGCAAAGTTGCGTGGGTCTTTCCTGGCCCTTCTGTGACATGCATTTAATGTGACAATAAAGGTATGTTAAAAATTAGATATATTAATGAGTTTTCAGTAACTTGCAATCGCATTACCTCTGCATGCAATGACAGCAATACTGTATCAGCTGGGCAAATTCATAGCTACATAGGCATCCAATCAGGGTGTTTGAGTACATGTAAGCTACTGTAAGAGGAAGGCTGTAATATATTTTGATAACTGCTGACTGAAGCATGGTTATGGGCCCTTGCTCATTCAGTAGTGTCATGCTACTTTTGAAGTTAGCATTCTAGGCACTTGGGGGAGGGAACGTGTAGGGCTAGAAGTTGTTTGACTTAGTGATACAGGTGTTGCCCTGATTTAAATGGGATTGGTTTCTAGCATGGACTCTCTCTCCAAAGGGGCAGAAACTTTCCCACTGTAGTGCTCTCCATCAATTTTATCCAATGACTATTAAAGTCAAAGGGCAGTGGCTCAGTTTCAGAAACAGCACTATGGGATTTAGTTACTACCTAACCTGTGGCATGGTAGTTAGACTGTTGTTCTGCATAATCAGAAAAATACATGTTCAAATCCCTTCTAGCAGGTTTTCCTGAAGTTATGCTCAGGTGCAGAATACATGTCCACCAGTGTGTAACCAACTAAGCAATGCTCAGTGTACAAGTGCATGTTTATTGATCAACAATGCAGGGATAAGTTTCAAAAAAGCCTAATACAGAGCTAGAAAACTGCCATTTAGCCATACAAAGGAAAATAGAATTCTTCCTTTAGATATACAAAAGCTACCTTAATTGAACTCAGATGTCTTGAAAGCAGAACAGGATCTAGGCCCATACAATTATGTAACTTTTACCCATACCACACCGATGTGTGTTGAGAAACTTACAGATCTCAACAAACTCTGGAAGAAGTTCCTTCCAAATTGAAAGATGTCTTGAAATGCTCCCCTTGTCTCTGATTCATACCTTTTCTACAAATCTATTTAATATGACCCAGAGAAGGTTTGCCTCTGTAACTGAATGACTGTAACCACTGCTCCGGGATTTGATTCCCAGTCTATTTCTTGTTTTTAAGACTAATGAATGCCTTATGTAGGAAGGATAAAATTAAGGAAGTTGGGGAGGAGGAGATCTGACTCTGAAGTTTAATGATTAGGATCCCTCCTAGACCAGGTTTAGGTGGCAACACAAGATATTAGTTTTCAACATATTAGCTTTGGATTTAGGTGTCTAAAATCTTCCTAAAGCCCACTTCAAGCATGTAGGCCCTTTTTTGGATCATCCCCTTAATCAACATGTTTTATGTGCGCAGTAAAATGCCCAGTGGAAATATAAATAAATTACATGAACGCTCATCTTCCTCAACTAAATGAGCAATCTCATTGAAAAAGATTAATAAATCTAATAAATGTGGATTATGGAAATTAGATCAAATATCTTTCTGTCCTATTCTTTAGTAATAAGTACCATATCACACGTTTTATTATTTTACCTAGTATTGATATCAGACTGGTGGGCCTATAGTCAGCCAGGACACACCATCGTTTCTTCCTAAATGCTTTTACTCTTCTAGAATGTCCTTGATTTTTCTCTTATCTTTTATGGAAGAACTGACAGAAGCAGTAGAATGCAGTGCCACCTGGAGGAATGAAGGGGATCATAAGGAATAACTGAAGTGGAGTACCACTTGGCTTTCTAATCTAGCTCCAAAAAAAAAAATCATACAGTTACAAGTCCTTGTTTTGGAGGGGGGGAGAGGGGGAGGAGAAGGATTATTTGTTTTTTTATTCTTGCCATAATGATTCCTCCTAAACATTTCTATTGACTTACCTTGGCCAAATTGTCCCCTTCCAGGGGTTTCAACTTATAACCTCCTACTAAGGCCTTCCACCTGTGTCCTCTCACTAGGGCCGTCACTAATGTTATGACATTTGTGGAGGTTAGCCTGTGTGCTGCCCTTCAGGCCACCTCTACAGCCCTATTCAACATAGTCCTGGTGCAGCCCTTCATGTTGCCCCTGCAACCCTACTCTACACTCCTTTACACACAGTCCTTCAGGCCATCACTGTGTACCCTACACTATGCAGGCCACCACACATCTTCTGCCCCCTCACTGGAGTCACTCTACTGACCCCTCTCACTGGGCCTCCGGGGTCTTGCACCCCATAGAGATCAGATACCTCTTGCTATGTGTGCCTGGACCCAGTGCCTATCCCTACAATGGGGTGACCTCCCAGGTTGTCAGGGGATAGGGTTATAAGGCTTACTGGAGAGGCAACTGGCCTGGCATTTCTGGAGAGCTACTCCATCATGGGCAGTCATCCTTCCTCAGCAGGGTGCAGTTTTCAGTCATACCCAGGACCAAGAGCCTTCTGCCATCCCCATAGTGTCTGTCTGTACTTACCTCCGAGGATGTTGTGAGCAGCAGCTCCAGCTGAGTGGTGTTCTTTCCACGGCTGAAGCCAGCAAACTTCTGGCTCCTCTGAGGGCCTGAGACAAAATAGAGGCTGTTCAGCCCCATCTTTGTATCAGGATACCCTCCTATGGTCATGTGACTGCCTCATAAGGACTGACTGGCCCACACCTGTCAGCAACCCTGCTGCCTTGCTCTGGCCCTTACAGTGGCAGGCACCCATAAGTGCTCTGCCACACACCTTTCCCCTAAAGATAACTACCATGGGAGGGTGTTGGGTAGGGGTAGGGGCAGGGGGAGAAGAACTACAAAGCTTTGCTGTCAGGCTGTTGATTCCCAGCCAATGAACCCTTGTGACACCCTAACGGGGTGAAGTGAGAAGGGGAATAGCTGCTCTTCACATGACTTACATTAGTTTCTAATTATTTTCTCAGGCTCTTATATTAGAATTATTATCCTTCAGTTTTCAAATAAATAACTCATAGTTAATTGTCACAAAATCATTTATGAAAGAATGAAAACATTAATATTTATATGATGGGTAAAAGAGTTTGAATATACCTATTTAAAAAAGAAATATTGTATCAATGATTATATTAATAGAAACTGTTGAGAAAATTAATTGAAGCCATATTCATAGAGTTCAAAATAGTAATCAATTATTTAGACTTTATCACATCAAAGTGAATATTTAGGTTTGAAGCTGATACACAATGTATTCTTGCAAGTTTTCCCACTGTGGCATACCAAGAACCTATAACGATCAAGAGAAAGAAAATCATCCATATTTTATAAGAGCTATTTTAATAGATGTTAAACAGTCTTTGCATGCCAAGCACTTCAGATTGAGAACCTTGAACATAAATTACACACAAGCACACTTACACACACAATATTAAAATAATATTATTTGCAAACTAAATAATATTGTTTTGGAATTATATAAAATAAGAATTTATGTGAATCTGTAATTCAGACCCCTTGTGGGAATGAATACTGATACAGTATTTAATTACTTGATTACCATTTTACCCTGATTTATGCATTTAATAAAATAAGATAGTGCTGACTTAGGTCAGGTACAGAAGTTACACTTATTGCCTTAGAAGCATGCAGAAAGCCCTCTAAAGCTATAACCAAAAGATAATCATGGCACAGAGAGCACTGTAAAAATGATGGATCTTGTTCTAAGATAAACCTGGATGGATATGGTATCAGACTTCAACGATGAAGATCAGAGTGCCATAAGAAACATCTGCACCAAATTCCATTGCAACTCATATTAGGTCATATTCTGCCAGTAACCCATAGGACTTTGGAGCAACCTGCTCACCCTGTTTCCCAGGGCATCACTCTAGCCTCAGCTGGAGCTTGTGTCATCTTCCTGAGTGCAAAGCCACCCCATCCCTGGACTAACACTGGCAACATTCAGCAAAGCCACCATTTCCAACCCCCTCCCCACCCCCCACCTTTTTCTAGCCCACCAGCTATAAGCCACTATCTGGTAATATTACTCAGTGTGTGGATCCCATTTACCCCTTCTGATCAGCCCCACACAGCTCATTGACAACCCCCCCCACATGGTACATGGCACACAACCCCCCCCACAGGACACACATGACCCCCCACAGTCCCTCCACACCCACAACCCCTCCAAAATCTACCCATAAACCCCCCCAAACAACCCCCACACACTCCTCACCCACATACCCAGCCACAAACCCCAACCCCCCATACAAGACCCATACCTCACAGACTTAACCCCCATAAACCTTACACCCACCCACAAACCCTGCAAACACCCACACTCCTTCCCAACCAAACCCCCGCATCCACTCCATCCTGCATGCCCAGTGGGTCTCATGGGATGGAATGGGATCTGTTGGGGAGCTGTAGCTGCAGGGACAAGTGCTCTTTTCCATTCCTGTACCAGTGTTAGGACATACGACCACAGCTTGGAGAGGCTCCTGGTCCCAGGAGCCACTTGGGGGATGTGATATGCTGGGAGAAGGCAGGGAGGTGGCAGCAGGGGTGTGTGAGAGAGAGGTGGTGGTGGCTGGTGGGGGAGTACTTCCGGTAGAAGAGGCCTGCAGGGCCAGGCTTAGAGCAGCCCCTCTAGAGCACCCTGTACTGGAGAGGCTGGCCTGAGAGGAAAGGGCCCAGGAGGCTGTCCTGGAAGGAAAGGGCACAGCTCACTCTCTGATCCCCAGTTGAGGGCTTTCCCAAGAACAGCATGAGACAGGAAGCAGAACAGGTTGGCACTGCTCAGAACCACAAAGCAGCAGATGGGACAGCTGCAGCTCCTGAGGGCAAGTAGCCATGATCTGCTCACCAGGGCAGGTTTTTATATTGGTGGAGCCAGGACAGGGCAGGGTTTTTTTTTGTTTTGTTTTGTTTTTACAGCTAGGGCCCGCACAGGTGCTGGTCCCAGTCTGTAGCTGTCCCTGGCTGAAGATCCAGGAAGAGATGGGCAGGGTCATTTTGCCTCAAGTGGTACAATTTGCCCCACACCAAAGTGCATGTCAAAGCATGTGTGCTGAGGTAAAAACCTCAGACACAAATTTGTGCCACTCCTGTTTAAGTTTGTGTGGATGTGCCCACTGGGTGCATCTATGTGTGCACTTCGTTGAAAGCCAGTAGGGGCTGCTCCCATGCTGAGCCATCCACCTCACTGTGCTGACTACCTTCCAGGCTCCAAGTGCCTCCCTGGGGGTGCCTCATGTCTAACCAACTCCCTTCCTGGAGCACACCCACTAGCCTGGGGGTAGTACCACCACCACCCTGGGTCTAGCCTGATCCTGGCACTGTGCCCTTTGGGAAACACAGGCCTAGTTGTCCTTGAGGGTACTCAACCCACTTCAAGAATTTGGGATGCTTCCCTCAGACTGAAGCACAAAGTGTTTTCTCTTAGTCAGCTGAACCAAGGGGACCAAGGCATAATTTAGTCCCTCTTCCAATAAGCCACCCATGCTAGGTACAAAGGAGAACATTATTGGTTAGAAGGAGTAAGTTTGGAATAGGGTACAGGGTAGAACAATATCAGAGAAACCCCAAAGAACAAAAAGGGTGGCTGGGTAGCCTTTGATCACACATCTGAGTTACTGCAAGCTATATATCTAGTTACATCTCAGGTAGCTTAATCACAAGTACCATACATAGGCAGGTGAAGATTCTCTCTGGAGACAGGCAGTTCATTGATCATGAGTTTCAAGGGTGAGAGCAAGTTTCAGATGGTCCAGCTCTGAGTTTGTATCATGGCTATTGCCCTTTCCTTTAGCTTTGCTTATGACCTAATTTACCTAATCCAGTGGAGGCTAGCACCTTTTGGCTGCCAGCCAACCAATTTGAAGTGCATTACTTGTTGCCATGTAGACTGCCAGGGTCTCTAGCCCCCTCCCAGTAATGCCAGTCATGTATGCAGAAGGAGCAGGTTTCCCTTCTCCCTCAGGAATGTATCCAACTCAGGTTACCTAAAGAGATGGGATGTCTGCCCTCTGCAGGGCCCATGTTAACCAAATTGTCACAGAGCAGAGTTTTTGGGGAGAGACAGAGATGGCATTCTGCCACACACTTTACTGTGGAGTTGCCTTGGATGAGTAGGGCTGGAGTGCTTTGAGTTGGATGAGTTGGGCTGGAGGGCTTTGAGTTCCCCCACACTGCTACCAGGCCATAGATCTTCTCTGGCCCCACATCATGGGCACCACAACCAATGTTAAACCACAAAAAGTACTATATAAATACACGGTAACCAGATTACAGTGCAGTAGTCTCAATAAACATATTTTAAGAGATGCTAATGCTCAGTAGCCTAATAATACTGTGCAGTAACATACTAGCACTTTCTGTGCTATGATGTGCTACTGTGCAGTGTTTTTCACTTACAGTGCAGTCAGCATCTTGTATCACCTGGCCCTTCAGGTCCTTTTGTGATCTCAGTGTTTCCTTTACATGATTCAGCATTTTCCACATGGAATTTAAGGAGATTTTTAACTTACACAATCAAAAGATTCTTTAGTGAGCATGAGGGAAATAGCATTTTTCAAAGGCTTATAACTTGGCTACATGTCAGTGAATTTTTATAAAGATGGCAAAGTTACATTACTAGCACAAAGTCCATCAAACTGCCAAATATCAAGGCCATTCTTTCAAGTATGGAGATTGATAAATGCTATTCAAGGAAAAGGTCATCAAAGTTGTTATAATATGAGAACAGCTATTTTCCTCTAGCTTTGTTCTCAGACAAGACTGAGATCTTTCAGCTGAATTAAAAAAAAAATCTTCCTGAGGCAAATTCCCAGAATGAAAAATGTCAACCCATATGGTTGAAGTTTGGTAAAGTTATAAGCAAATGAACACAAATTGTTATTGTGCAAATGGTCAAGTAAACATGATAATAGAGAGCACTTAGTCCTGCCTTATGTCAAACCATTTCAGAAAGGCTGTTTATTCACCTAAAGACATATTTGGTATGTCATAAGGTTCTTAGGATGCTTTTATTACTCAGCTACTATTTTTTTCTCAGCTATGTGACTGGAAAATGATGTTCAGTGAGTGGTGTGATGACATTCATAGAAACAAATATTTTTTTAAAAGATTACTATTGCATAGTTTGCATGAATTACAGTAATCTATTGTTAATATCTTTCAAAAAGAATTTTGATGCATCTTACAAGATGTACAAAAGGATTGCTTCACCTTAGTCATTTAACTGTATCATTAAGTCTAACATATGACAGGGACACATTACAAATAATACTGAAATATAGCTACAAAGGGAATTTATAAAACACAATATAATAAGCCAAACTCCAGTTTAGCTCCCAAATAGAAAGGGGACTTAGCCTCAGTGCCATAATGTGTAATAGGTATCTTGCTGTCTCTTGAAATGTCCAGCCCTGAGTTAGGTGCCTATATCATGGAAGAGGATTATTAGGTACTTAAAGGAGTGTTGTAACTCAAGGATCTGGACTCCTTACTCTGAGATGTGCCTCCTTCTAATTAGAATTCATAGATAGAAATCATAATTTGGGGATTATATGTCTTTGCTAGATATTTATCCCCTATAAAGAGCAAATCAAGGATGACAAGGCTTAACAGCCCCCTCATTTTTTAAAACTTAATAAATACAAGTTTAAAAGCATTTTTCTGGGATGTGGAAAAAAACAGATTCAAACTACTTTCCCTGATTTGGAACAGGAACCTGAAGTCATATCTCATAGTATCACAGTATCTAGGGTCAGAAGGGGCCTAAAGCAGGCCATCTAGTCTGACCCCCCCGCCAATGGCAGGAACGAGTGCCAGGGTCACAGGACCCCAGCCAAGTAGCTATCTAATCTACTTTTGAAGATACTCAAGGTAGGAGCAAGAACAACTTCTGTAGGAAGCTGGTTCCACATCCTAGCCACCCTAACTGTGAAGTAGTGTTTACTAATGTCCAACCTAAACCTGCTCTCCAGCAACTTGTGACCATTGGTCCTAGTTACCCCTGGTGGTGCCCAGGAAAAAAGAGCCTGCCCTATTTCCTGC
>JAGPOW010003316.1:135327953-135347808 GCA_030014935.1 Caiman crocodilus
CCCACATATCATTTTAGTAGCCCTCCTCTGCACCCTCTCTAGGCCGTCCACGTCCCTCTTGAAGTGCGGCGCCCAGAACTGGACACAGTACTCCATCTGCAGCCTGACCAATGCCGCATAAAGGGGGAGGATCATAATGAAGTTCTATATCATACAATAATTAAACTATATACCTATAACTTATAATTTTCCAGGTATAAAATCTAATTATTGGGGGATGGTCATCTTAAATTAAAATAATCTTGGAATCAGTTAAATATAGGCATGTATATATAAAACAGGGGCCTTAAATTGAAGTTGTAGGTTTTTTAAATCACTGCTTCAATTTAGGGCCCTTTAAATCCCTGTATCATGCACACACCTGAACTTACCTGCCTCTCCAGCAGCAGGGAAGGGAGAGCGAGCTGCCAGCAGGTAGAGCAGTCTTTGGGCTATGTGTGTGTGTGTGGGGAAACTGGTGCTTCCCTCCATGGCAGCAGTGCCCCCCCCAAACAGCACCCACCCTCAGGTACGTGGCTCAGGTGGTCCCAGGGGGCACCACAACTGCGAAGGAAAGCACTGAGCCCCCGTGCAGCTCAGGCAGACAGGTTTCATGAGGTGGGGAGGAAGATCTTGGGTGGAATCTGCCTTCCCGAGCTATTGCCATGCTACCTGCATGGGCTTTCTGCAGAGGCCCTGAGCTGCACGGAGCTTTGTGCTTTGCTCCATAGCTGTAGGACAGCAAACCAAAACTTCTTGGAGGAATGTTGTGCCCTAAGTCATTTAAGGTGCATTATGCCACTGAATTTCTACAGCAGCTGGAATTAGTGAACAATATGCTGCCAATTCATGCAGACACCAGAACCATTAAAGTGGCACAAAAGTATTTAATCCACTTTAAAGTTCATGCACACATGCTCCTCATTTAGTCTACACATGGCCTACGGTACTCATTCACAAAAAAAAATTAGACTAGATAATGGAACTGTAGACTATGAGGAGCAGAGACACAGTAGGAAGAAGATGAAAAGAAGAAAAGAACAAATTCTTACATTATCCTACCAGTTTGATGGCAGAAAGTAAAGAAGTACTAGAATTATTTTTAAGAACTTGTCACTTCAGTTATACAAAAAGAAAAGAGGGAGAGCATATAAAAGAAATAGATGTTTCTAGAACCTAGAGAAATCTCAAACATAAATACTTTCTTAAGAGGAAAACAACCACTGTAAGTGAAAAGTATTACAATTTATGTACTACTAACATGAGGACATGACAAGTGGCTAAAAACTCAGACTGAAATTCTATGTTCTTTATAAATGTTGAAAGCAACTATGATTAGCATGATTCTTTGTGTACTGTGAAGTATACCTAACTAAATTCTTCTTGAACAAGGCTGCTTGATTTCAGTGGCAGTACTTGAGAAGACATAAGCACAAAATGCCATCTTTCATTGATATTACTGGGGCAGATTATACCAATTTAATACCAGATGTTTTAATTAATTATAAAACTAGTGAAATACTTCATGTATATTTTGACAAATGCAGTTTAATATGGATTGGATTTTATTATTTAAAGTGCCCTGATGTTTTGTGAGCCATAAAACTTCTTTTACTGACAAATATTTAATTTTCCTGAAAATGTTTTTGGATGAGCAAAGTCAAGAAGCTGAAGGTTATGATAGTCATGTAACATTTATTTTTCTTTTCCCTTTACACAAGCAGGAAGTAAGTGAAGATTCAAATATTTTCTTTCCCATCCTATTATGAGGAGATGATTTGAGAGATTATGGAGTTTGAACTCCTCTTTCACTGCTCCAGCAACACTTGAGAGAAACTAGCTGCCTACAGCCATAAAAGCTATTAAAAATTTACAAAATCTCAGCTCAGCAACAGCACTCATCAATGAAGCTGGATTTTGCTACCTGCAAATTGCAAATATCACAGGGCTCATGGTGAGAATTGGTGCCTCTAGGTAGACATCCTGCAAACTGGACTAGCTGTGTAGCTCAATATTAATGGGCTGTTAGGGAGACTGGGGTTAAATTTTCAGCATGCTTAAGTTATTTTTCCAAAGTCATGAAGTCCACAGCTGCTGAACCCTTAAGTAGACTAATCTCACTGGCCGTATCCAGACGAGCATAGGGCATGCGCTTGCAGCAGCAGAAATAGTAGTTGCACAGATATGTGCTGGGTCCATGTGCTGTGGAGAGGGTTGGCGGGTGCACTGCATGTTTCAGCATGGGGGCTTCACAGAATGTGGAGATGGCAGGGCAAGCAGCCATCTCTGCATTTGTCCTGGCATATGACATTTTTCCATGCTTTGCACTGCTTTTCTTTCTAGGATTTTTTTTTTTTGGATTACTAGCACACACTTATGGGACTGGTTCACTCACAAAAGAGAACAGTGGTACTCTCTTTCCAAGCAGTAGCACACCTTATATATATTATTCTAGTTATTAAAGCACTCCCCAGGAACATGGAAAATCTGGGTTCAATCCCCTTTTCATTATGAAGGGTTTCAAATGCAGGGGTTCTACCTACCAGAAGAGTACCCTAACACTGTCTAGTCTGGGGAGATGAACCCACTTCTCTCATTGATATTATGTTACTATGCATACAGGATTAATGACTCAGCAAGAGAGAGCATAGGCTTAAGCATGCTTCTGTAGCATAGGGTTACTCTTCCAGGCTACTCCTAGGACAGCAGATTTCTGGCTTTGAGTCCCAGGGCTGTCTATGCATTTATATTAAACACTCACTGGATAGAAGACAGAAACAAATTTAGTAGGTAGGAGATATGAATTTGGGAACTCCTTGGGCTTGTGAAACTGAGCTGGAGTGGTTCTGAAGCTCCCCACACTTTGAGACAGTGGCATATGGAGGAGGAAAGGAAGGGAGCAAGGAGCAGAGAGAAGGAGAGCAATTCTTACCTGTTCCCATGGCATGGTCTGCATGGCCTAAAGTAAAGGTTGGCTAGGAGTGGTAGGTGCAGCCATCTCTCCAATGCCGGTTGCTGCTTTCATACCCTACTTTGTAAAATCCTGGATTCACTTACGCCCATCCCCAGTCCCTAACAGTTTGTGGCTCTGCTTCAACCAGTTTACAGGTTTTCATTCTAGCTGTTGAGTTACTTTTTGAGGATATTGTTATTGGCCTTTTCAAGGTGTGACAGGGGCCAGCTCCCAGGCCTGATGGTCACATCAGCCCACCTCCTGTCCATGGGCAAACCACCCACCCTCTCACCTGCCATACCTTGTTGTTAAGTAATTAGGATCTTAACAAGGCGGGAGGCTACCCTTTGTGCACCCCAATGTCCATGGGTACACACTCCTACCATCCCTATACATATTCCGTATCTCACAGATGTCACACCGTATGATGACACTCTGGCTTAAGCCTGGGCCAAACTGGGTACACAGTTGAATCGTTGTTATATTGCCCCCTTTGAGGCCACACACATACCACCCCACTCTTACCGAGGCCTGTCTCGTTTCACCGGCAATCACCCGGTCTCTTTCACACTGCTCTCTTTGGGGCCACACTCATATCACCCTGCCCATGGAGGTCATCAGGCTTAGCTCTCCACCTCTTGGTCAGCACTGGCGTAGTTTTGTGGAATCTCCCCAAGCCCTCACCTGAATGGGACTGAGCAATTACTCAACTATAGGCCTACTATGCCCCTGGCTCCTCAAAGCACCACTATGCCCCTCTCTCAGGCCACAAATCTGCCCCCTACACGGGGTCTGGGATCCTCTACCCCAGCAGATTCAAGTGATTCTCTCCCTTCACTCTGCCCTTTCATCAGGGCCTGTGGTCTTATACCGTTGGATTCAGATGTTCCTTCCTGAGCATACTTGGCCCACCTCCAGTGTCCAATACTCCATAGGACTCAGACAATTTTCCTAAGCTTACCTGGCCCCCCCATAATTTCTCTGTAACCCACCCAAAGGTGGGGGAAGGGGTTTAGGTGTCCCGTCTCGTCTCACACCAGGCAGGTTGTTAGTCCTGGCATTTGAGTGGGTCTTCCCCACCACAGGCAGGTCCATCAGGCCTCTCTATGCTGGTGAGGTAGTTTCAGTTCATATCCAGAGTCACGAGGCCTCCTCCTTCCCCATAGCCTCACTCTTACCTCTGAGATGTGCCACAAGCAGGAGCTCAACAGGGAGATATTTCTCCCCTGCTAGCAGATCTCAAACCACCCCTATCAGTGCTGAGTCCTAGACATTAAATGGCTGCCCTATTCAGGCACCTGCTCACTCACTACTCTAGTCCTTAAAGTGACAAGCACCCAGAAGTGTTCTGCCACACAAGGAAATATATTTGTTTGGTTTATTCTTGTTTGATTTAGTTGCTTTTCCTGAATGAAAGAAGATTTCCACAAAGTTAAAATTGTCCTTAATCAAATAATTTTATAGATGTTAGGGTCGGAAGAGACTTCAATAGATCATCGAATCCGACCCCCTGCATAGGCAAAAAAGTGTGCTGGGCTCAGATGACCCCAGCCAGATGCCTATCTAATCTCCTCTTACAGACCCCCAGGGTGGAGGAGAGCACAACCTCCCTCGGGACCCCATTCCAGATTTTGGCCCTCTAACTGTGAAGAAGTTCTTCCTAATGTCCAGTCTAAATCTGCTGTCTGCTAGTTGATGGCCATTATTTCTTGCAACAAATGTACGCCTATCTTTTGCATACTAAGTACTTGGGGATAAATCCAGAGATATACAAGTGTAAAAAGATCCAGAAACTTTCAAACAAACATTTTCTCTCTTTTTTTTCTCCCAATCTCTTTTTCATGAGGCCTGAGATGGGGAAAAAAATAATTTTGTGAATTTTTCTAGAACATGTAACATTCATAAAAATGCATAAAAAAGATTCATACCTGCAGCACCAGATCTTCAGTGTCCTGACACCTGTAGAATTCTCATTCCTATTTAAATTGCCTCAGGTCCCTAAATAATGTGTGGCATGTGTTAGGTTCCGAAGAATAGGATTTACAGTCACAACTAACTAAGTGAGCTGTTTAATCTACCTGGTAGGAAATCCCAAAGACTAATAAAGCTAATTAGGCACAAATCTCTGGATTTGAGAATAGCACTATTTGAGATTCTTAGCTCTGCATCCCCCACATGTGGTCAGCACATAACCATGTGAGGCCTGGTCATTAAATATATATATAGCCATATATTTACACCCATACACACATACACAGAGCTCCATAATGTCCCAATAAGTTAATCAAGAGGAAAAGACCTATTTACAATCTCTGATCTGCCTAGAGACTCAGATCTACCTTTAGATAAGCTCTAACCATGACACACAGCTCTCTATTTTTTTATGTTGAAGCTGCTCTGTTTTCATAATGATCAATTGGGACAGATACTTAAGCATGGTTCTTTTCTTTTTATTAATCACAGAACAACCTTACAATCACTAGACTATGAAGTTCATTTCTTTCAGTCTCCCTTTTATTTTTTAATCTTGTTTTCTGCACAATGAATCCTGCTGTTGTGAAATGTAGGTGACATGGCATGTCCATGATCCAAATCAGGCAAAGAGCTCTAAGACTGGGCTATTGGGTAAAATGATGCAGATATCCCCATAACATCTTGTTCCTAAATTTCTTGTTTATGTAATGCCCAATCTGTATGTGTGCTCTTATAGCACATACTGGATTGGGCTCTTAAAATAGCTAGGGAACGAAAAGTTGGCAAATCCAGCCAGGATCTAATAAGAGTTAGGTCTCCAGGCACCTCAGTAGTGTGAGGACATGAGCAGTTCAGTTGCCCACCAGCAGAAAATTAAATGCCAAGGGGACCTTATTAATGAAGATTTAAGTGTCTGCATACTTTCTTTGGCAATTGCTTAGAATAACACTGCTCAGTCATTTGGCCTTGTGGAGCAGATGAGTGGCTCAGAGACAGTCTGCAGGCTGGATTAAGCCTTGTGCAACAGGATCAGGCCTGTGCTGCCCCTACCCAGCCCTGAATGCCTAGCTCAGACCCTCACCACTTCTGCTCTGATTAGACCCGCACTACCCCAGGCCAGTTGTACATGCCCTGATCAGGCTTATGCCACCCTTACCTGGCCCTGTGTGGCCTGATCAGCTCTGGCACAACCTTACCTCAGCCCCATGCTGTCTCTGGCCAGCCCCAGGAATGAGAATAAGCACAGTGCTGCCCATACCCAACCCTGCATGTCCCAGTTGGGTTGGCTCTACATTTACCTGGCACCGTGTGCCCTAGTCAGGTCTCTCATTTCTTCCTCTCAGTTCTGCCCAGGGTGCTCAGATCAGTCATGTGTTGTTTAGAATGGGCCCCCAGCCACACCAGCCTCAATCAGGTTTTCCTCTGCCTCAGCCAGGCCTTGCACACTGGGATTGGGCCTGATGTCACTTTGCACACTTAAAGAGGCTCTACACTAACCTGCATGCTCAATTTAGCATGCAGGACCATATTATCTGGGCTTCAGAGCTCCCACAAGGCCAAAAACTTTGCAGCAGGGGGAGTGGTGCTTAATGTTCTCAACACTTCCCTGTGGGCCCAGCTGGATTACATGGTTTTGTGTGTAGATCTGACCCACAGGCCTGGGTTGAGCACCTATGGCTTAGAAGAGATCTTGAGAATCTCAGTAGCTTTGCTGAACTTAGCCATCTAAAGTGACAGACAGGTCTCCTTCTGGATTTATCCCTTTGCAACTTAGTGGTCAGACAGGCAGAGAAGATTTCACTTAAGCATTATTAATTCAGGCTGAATGTAATGAATGAATATAGGGAAGTCAAGAAAAGGTGCAAAGTTTTTTTGGATTTTCAATCATGATTCCAGTAATTGAGAAAGTTGTGAAACCCTGTTTAACCAAGACCCAAGTCAGTGTTTGTATGGACGGGTTAACTGTGACAAATTGCTTTAGGTAATATTCATTTAAACAAATTGGAACATAACAACCAAAATTGTTTATAGTTAGATAAAAGGCCGTTGTAGGGACAATTTAGATTATTGCAAATAGACAAGCAAGCATCAAATTTACAGAATTTCAACCCTAACTTGGCACAGTCCCTGCTTACTCGTGGCAGTATTGAATGTGTTCCATTTCATATTTTTTCTTATGTGTACCAGGCCTCAAGCCAACGCATATACTCACATATGGGGAATGACTGGTATAACCAGATGTTAAGAGATGCATTCTTCAAGCTTTGGCATCTGAGCCTGTGTCTGTTCCCTTGGCACATTCTCTCTTCGACTTCTTGATTGGTTCCACTGCTGGCTGCTGTGACAGCTGTTCAGCTGTCTGTGGGCTTTGTGAAATGTTGTTGTGCTTCTTTATCTTTCTTGATGTCAGATTTCTTTGATTCTCATAGGGGCATGTAGAATTTAAATTTTATTCCATTGTGTTGGTTAATAGGGCAAAGTGAGGATTTGCTAAATGATCCATATGAAGACTCAGGGCTCTCATACAGGAAAGGAGCGGACTTGCTCCCCACATCTCTATTTGTTCGATGTGAAGCTGTAGAAACTTGTTTATGCATCTATATTTTCTTACATAATTTATATTCAATTTTTTGTACATAATGAGTAACAGTCACTGCATCTGCCTTAAAGAAAAAACACTCATTACTTAGTCTGCAGCTGTTAAATCCATCCCTTTAAAACAGGACCCCCTGTGATCACCAGTTTAGTACTTAAATCAGTTCCTTATGAACAAATCTCGTTTAGTTCCGATGTTGCATTATTTGGTAGCATACTGTAATTTTTAAAGTGGAAAAACAAAAAAAGACAAGAGTTCTCAGATAAAATGCAGTGTAATTCTACAACTATATCCACTATTCTATCACTAAGCTTAGCTATTATTTATTATATACACCCATCTATGGTCTCATACTTATCGTCAAGATTTAAAATACAGTCCAAAATATGTGAGTAAATTAAAATGCAATATTCTGCACAGAAATGTAACATTTTAAGGTTCTTCCAAACTGTTTCTGGACAAACTGAATGTCCTTCTGGCAGGTGTGATCATCATGAACAAGCAGTATTTTAATTAAGAGAAAAAAAAGTATGATCCAATCCAATTTGACAATAGATAGTAAAATGAGATACTACTTCTTTTCATACATACTTCTTCCAATTACAGACTTCATGTGTACCCTTCTCTCAAAGTTGAATCCCCTACTCACTCTACTTTTAGATGGCTTTCCAGCTTAAAGTACCCCTCTTTATACTGCTTGGTTCCTCAGCAGGTACATTTATGTTTGGCTGTAGCTATGGATTTCCCCTTGTAAGCTGTGGTTAGAATGACCGAGTATGAATCAGAATGGCTTCTTTAAAACAAGTATTATTTATTGTTCTACAGGATTGTAGTAGTCAGAGAGGAAGGGCTGCACAAGTGAGCAGAATTCTCTTGCACATAATATGCCCAAATGGCAGTTACACAGCCACAAAAGTGGTGGTTTTGGCAGTTATGAACAATTTTTGAATGCATACCATGTAGCCAGAGCACAGCCTACTGCACATGTTTAATAGATGTATGAGCACTTGGTATGCCCACACTGAACATGAAATAGGATCCCAAACTGTGTTTAAGTACCAAAAACAGCAGTTATAGGACTGGATATTTACTCCTTGGGCACTCAATTAAAATGGGATTCTGCCTTTTTTGTCTGAGGCTTTGGATTTTGTTTTATCTGATGTTTTGGTTTCCCTATGAGTCTTAGGCTGACCCAACTGATCCCCATGACCTATGCTGTTCCTGGGGATGTAACCATAGGCTGTGGAATGGGGTGGGCCACCCAACCAAATTTTAGCACCTTAATTTATATAACCCACAAAAGTGCAATTGTCGTTCCATTTAAAACTGTATAGCTATTTTTTTAACTGCATAGCTACCTAAATTAACATGTTAAAAGCTGGTCAGGTCATGGCCCAGGTGGCCCACACCATTCCACAGCCTATGGATGTTGTCCACATAACTTGTCTCCCAATGTATATCTTCAGGACAATGGGTGTTCTTATTTTTCCTCTGATGCCAACCTATCTGTTTTTCAAGAGCAGGTATCCTTTCAAAATTAGTTTAAAAAAAATTGTGTCTTCTTGTCTTTCCACTGAACTAGTCCTAATCTTTTGTAGGCTGCAGCATCCAGCCCTCTTTGTGCTGGATATGTGAAGTGTTTGTTAACTGGAAGAGTGTTTGACAGTAACTGTTATTGCACATCAGCATAAGGGTTAGTCAGTTGCTGATTACCAGGGAACCTGGTTTTCTCTAAAAAAAAAAAAATCCCCAATTTTTGGATGAAAAAAGTAACCCCAAATCCACATTGTTCCATGATTAAAGTGAAACACCACTAATATATGTTTATATATTTTGAACATGGAAACATGTGAATTTGGGGTTCATAGTACAACCTTCAACCAAAAATTGGGGATTTTTTTTTTTTTTAGAGAAAACCAGGTTCCCTGCTGATTTCCTGCTTCTTCAGGAAGAGTCACCTAGGTGCCAATCCTTCTTTCCATATAGAAGAGCCTATTTTATCTACTATACTTCCTCAACAAGTCTAAATGCCAGTAGCATCAATGAGGCAGCAACTAGGGCAGCAGTTCTGAGCTTAGGAGGGTGGCTCATAAATAGCCACAACCATGCTGCTGTGATTGGCACTGGGCTGGCTGAGTGCAGAGTTGACTCTCTATACCTCTGCCAATTGGGTTTGGCCCTTGTAATAGACTTTCCTTTGGCTCCTGTGATCAACATGAATAAGCAGTATTTCAGCACAAAAATAAGCATATGATGATCTAATATGACAATAGACAGTGAAAGATTTTATAACAAAGAAAATCACATAGAAGTCAAACAGAAAACCATAGAAATCAAAAGGAATTTTAACAGTTCACATAGATTCCCAAAATGTTAAGAGGCTGCAAACTGAATCACTCAGTTGTAAGAAAATACTGAATCATGGGTGTATATCTAACCTTAACTCTGACCCTGGTAAATTGATACTAAGTTTCATCTTCATTATCATGTTAGATTTTCATAGGAACTTCTGGTGTTACAGCAAAACTAGTCCATATGCAGAATTCCTTATCAGGTTTAATGCATCTCTTATGGTTTACCTAAGCCATACTTTGAGGGCTTAACTGGAACTTAAATGTTTATATAGAATTTGCATGGTTTGCTGCACAAGTGTTGAATTTCACAGTCAGCATTTAGGGCATGAGGCAGCTGAGCTATTTATTTTTATTCTACTTATTCTATCATTACTTTACATTACATTAACTGCACACCATCCACCCTGCACACTTAATCAGGTATGAGTCCTCTAAACCCCTGCCTCATTAACTACACACCAAAAAGTCATTACTATCTGATTGCTGTTCAGTAGCCCTTGTGAAATAAATCGGAGGTCTCAAGCAATTGTACACAACACAAAAAGCTAGCACCACAGTTGGCACCACCACTACTAGATGACTTGGGAAGTAGGTCATAGCTTGGTACGGAAGACACTAAATTCTAGTGTAACATCCTAAGGTGGTTTTCATCAGCTACATATTGAGATTAATGTGGGAACAGTGCCAATAATCTTTCAGTGCTCTATTTTTTATGTATACAATGAAAGGATTTTCAGTTTTCTGGACTGTCAGTCTGTCATCATGGGCATTACATTGTGACACATTAAAGAACAGTTGAATCAGGTGAAGACAAGAAGACAAGGTATGTGAGCCACAACGAGGTCTGACAGAGTGTAGCATGAAGACTGAATCCCAGAGTGTGTGAGGTGAAACATTTTTGAAAGGGCTTTTTTTAAAAATAAAAGCAGTGCCTGAAAGGTCACTAATGGGATGCCAGGACACTTATGGGTTTTGCGATCAATAAAACCAGAACTAAAAGGGAAAAAAAAATGCTTCTACTGTGTGCTATGGATCATAGATATAATACCTCTTTGAAAGCAGGGGTGAGTGACTCAGAGACAATTTTTGTTGGCCCCAGTTATAAGCTGTTCTGTAAAAAACTTAATTGCTTGTTTAGGAAATTTAAATAAAATATTAAAAGAGTTTCAGACTGAATTTCATTGTTTATTGTCTGGGAGAGAAATCATGGGCCATGTCCAGATGAGTGCAAACATGCAATGTGTGGCGCTGCAAACTCATCTGTGATGCCGCATGTGCAGGTGTGCCCCGCACTGCCAGCTTGCAGTGAGGGATGTGGGTGTCGACCCCAGGAGATCCTGGGATGAAAAAAAGCTCATACAAAAAAAATGCAGGGGGTACATGTGGCAGCACTGCATGTCGCTCAAAACCAGAGTCTGCCTGGCTGAGGCCATGCTCTGGATGCCAGCCAGACTTCCAGCTGCAGGGCAGCCATGGCTGCAGTTCCCCGAGGCCCTCAGATAAAGCTACTGGGACCAGCACAGTCGTTGGCCCCAGCCTCCCTTACCCCACCTGGAGTAACCTGCTGCACACCAGAGTACATGTGGCATGGGCATTCCCCAGGGACAAATGGCAGTGGCACAAGGTGTGCTGTTGCTACTTCTCCCCAGGGAAACAAATGACTGTGTGCTCATCCGGACATGGCCATGGGGGAAAGGATGCAGTTTCTGCATGTGGTATAGATTGTGACTGCTTTTTAATGCAGCCAGACTACTAGGGATTTAAAAAGTTCACTTTCCATATTTATAGTTCTGAGATCTCCCTGAGAATCTCCCAAAGTACTAAAACTGGGCAAGGTTGTGCAGGTTATTCATGTGCTAAGCACTTTTTTGTAAAAATAGTTTCTGAGAAGTCAATGGCACAGGTTGCACACATGAAAATAAGTGCTTACTAAAGTCAGGGATGTTAGTTTAATAAGTGCTTACTAAACTAACCACTACAAAGTGAAATAAGGTTCTGGTTGTTTTTCAGAAAGCAATGCTCAACTATAGCCAGTTAAATCTCCAGTATTTTTTTTTAACATATACTGTTTTTAAATGTCAAGAGAGTTATATTTAGCTATACATCTAGTAGAAGTAAGTAGTGTAGCAATTAGGAATCCTAACCTCAACCCACAGAAATCAAAAAAGGCTGTTTTGCAATTGACCCAAATCATAGAAGAATGAGGCCTTGGGAATATAAACCTTCCCATTGTAACCACCTCTTATTTCCTTTAAAAAACATTCCGCCTATCTTTTCTTTTTCTTTACTTTTCTCTCACTTTTAGGTTATGCTTTCTCCCTTTTGCTAGAGGGATTCTAAACTTCCATAGCCTAAGGAAAGACTATTCTTTGAGAATTCATACAGTTAATTAATTACAGGGTAAAAGAAAAAAACAAAACAAAAACCCTGTAACTGTTCTAGGCTATATGTAGAAAACTAGCCCAAAATATAACAGAAAATTTACATAAGAGTGCAAGAGTAAGCTAGATTTCAAAAAGGTTTTGTTTTCTTCTTCATGAAACATGTTAGTAAGAATGTACATATTAATTTAGTTCATGGCTCATCAAACTGTAGGAGTTCAGATTATAAAGGGTCAAAATGCCCCTGAACAGTTGGTACTTAACTAATGGTGATGCTAATTAAGTATCATGTAGACATTTATATTTCTGTATCATTGGAGGTAATGTTGTAACATTATATATTGATGTCATGTCAGCACATAATGATATTCTAATTTGAGATGATACCAGGAACAGAAAATCAGATAGAACTTAAAATGTATTTCCAGTTCACTTCACTTAAATTATACTATTTTGAGGACTACATTGCTTGGTAGTAAATGATTCACATTGTCATCTTAAGCCAAAATAGTTTAAGAACGTATTTCCACTCCACCCCCCAGAGTTAAGTTCACATTCAGCTGAAATAGACCTGTAGTATATGATACGACCAAATGCTTTAAGATTGGATAACAAGATTGACATATTACTTGACTATGTGATAGATGGCATCTCTGTTTCAGTGTACATTATAGCTTCATGGAATCTAATACTAAATGTAACTTACATTACAATTCATTCAGAAGCAAACAGTATATGGGGCATTTCAGCTTTGATACATTTATGGAAATGTGGCCAATTATCCAAGAAGCAGCTATCCCGCAAGCATTCTGTGGATACATTTAAGTATTTCAGTGACTTCTTCCTTCCTCACATTTTAACCCTGCATGGATATTGTTTCAGGATAGGGTATAAGTATGTACAAAAGTTGTGTTGCAGGGTATAAATGATGATAGCAAATGTCAATTGTGTCAGAGGCCATACACTTCTGTATACACATTTTTTTTCATATACATCCAACAGTTAAATCAACTATAAGATTTATATTCCCTATTATTTAGAGGACTTTCAAAAATATAGATCTCATGCTTTGTTGCATATAAGAAATTAAAGTTTTGATTTCAATAAGGTCCTGGGATAGCACAGAAGTTTGACATGTCCTGCCTAATACACTGAAATCTGAGATAAAAGAGAAATATGTTATCTTGTCTCTACAAACATGTACAATTTTCACTGTACAATTTACCTTGTAACTTCAGCTCTAACTTGTAGCTCATACTCTTCTGATACAAGTTCAAAGCAGTAGATTTTCCGGAGCTGACAGTTGTGATGGAGTGAGTCAACTGTAGACTGAGCTCTTTCCTTATGGAATAATCAGATGAGAATGTTGAGTTGTTAGAGAGAGAGTAAAATATTGCAGGAAACACTTTATATGCATATATTTAATGAATAGAAACACCCCCTTCCCAACAAAAAAAAAAGGAAAGAAAAAAAATACAACTCAAACAACTACAAAGAAGACATTAACTGCAACATCAGAGAATAAAATTGTTTCTACTTGAAAAGGAGTATCTATGATAAATGTGGCAATTACTGTGAATAGACAAGGCAACAAATGAAGGACTTAGAGAATAGTGTAGATAGACATTTGTGACAGATGTTATGAGGATGCCGATGGACAGATTGCCAGACAAGTAAGTCAGAGAAGACACTGACAAATATACCACAAGGAATAACCATTCAAAGAAGGTCAGAAAAGAAGAATGAGCTTATTTAATGCAAATCTATAGCAAGCCTATTCTCAGCATCTTAAAGAATTATTAAGCAGTACTTCACTACAGAATGGTAGAGGAATATTGTATTATCAGATACAATTCCTGAACTGTAAGGACAGATACTTGATCTGGATAGCTACCTCTTTTACTATGCTATTAAGTGAACAGTTTCCAGGACCAAAATCACAAAGAGACATAGGCATTACAAAAACATTGCAATACCTAAATTTTCAGGTGGCCTGCTGACCAGTAGAATCATCAGTTCTGAGTTTGGCATCCAGGCGAGTGCATGGGGAGTGGTAGGTTTCTCAGAAGAATCTCAGAGCCTGTCTACACGGCAGTGGTAGCATGCCCCAGCCAGGTAGCATGTAGCACATCCCACTGTACATGACAAGCTTCCATGTACACATTTCAAACCTGGATGTACATGGGCCAAGACACTCTGAGGTCATCACTAATAGTTTGTCTCAAGGACAACTACAAATGGAGGTCTTGACAGCAGCATCCTCATTGGAGTATTTCATTGGAGTGTGGACTTTTCCTGTGGGAGTGGTAGGCAATTCATGCTAGAAGGAATCACAACTGGGACCCAGAAGCTGACAAGCTGGACATCCAAAACCAACATTTAAGAAATGCTTCAGCTATAGAAAAGGGGAATACCCTCTCCTTCAAGGACAGTTAAGCATGTCCCTCTGTAGCAGAAGTGAGCAACTATTTAGCTCAGAATTCTCAATGGAAAATGTTCTTGATAGTAAACATGTAAGCAACATCAAAAGAACAAAACAAAATCAAAACAAGATAATGATGATACAAGAAAACTCCCCAAACAATCCCGAAAACAAAATAAACACTAAGCACATAAACCTATTATAGCAGGGGCCCCTAACTCCTGCTACTTGGGAGGTGGGGAGCCAGCACCAAAGGGCTGCAATTAAATAGGTGGCTGGGTAGAGGCCAGCTGTAGAGCTCCATGCAGGCAAGAAAACCCACAAGGGGTTAATGAGCATCAGGGACAAAGGTAGTAGCTGCAGCTCAGGACTTAAGCTGCAACACCTGAAAGCAGGCTAAGCCATAAGACCTGAAGGGGCAAAGCCACAGCCTAATAAGAGCCTGGTTCCTGAGCCAATCAAGTGGACCAAGCTGAGCCCAGGGAAGAGTAGAAAATCAAAAAGATTACCTATAACTCACTTGCCTGTAAGGGTAACAGCAGCAGAGCAAATCAGTCACTATTTTGGTACCAGTAAATTGGGCTTAAATACCTACATTGTTAATCAGACACCTAAATCCCTTTTTAGGATTTAGCCTTGGGTGTCAGAACTTGAAAAGACTTCAATGAGTAAAATTAAAGAAGTAAGAAAATCACTAATTCCAATGAAATACACACACACACACAAAAAACCAACACAGAGGCAAAAGGAGAAATAACTGGAAAAATTACCTTTCATATTACATAAGGAACATACCAAGTACACATAATAATATTATGTATGGTACAGGTATAGCTCTTCAGGGTCAAGGAAGTGTAAAACCATAAGTGAATGGATTGTTTTGAGAGGATACAAATAAGGAAGAATTCAATAAGAAAAGCAAACACTATAAAGAAAATAAGTCACCTCTTTGATCTGCCTTTCTCATAATGTAAGGGGATGAAGGAGAATAATTTTAAATATAAAAAATAAAGAAATAACTTTTCCTTACTGGAATTCATTTTCTAAGGAATAATCCCTCATGTTTCAAGGAATCAGTCTATCTTTAATTGACAGTTTTAGGATGCAACTTCCTTATAAACAGCAAAGTTTCTCCACAATTCATGTTGTATGGATTTCACCTTTCTCTAAATCATTTCCCAGGGATCACAGGAAGGGACAAGATGCTGCTTCATCAGTAAGGTCACTGGCTTGATCTAGTGCAGCATTTCTGTGCAGTTGAATAGAGATCAAGTTCAGGAAACCAAGTTAATGAAAAGGAACACGAGTGTTTAATTATTTGGTTTCATTTTAACAAATAAAGCTTTTCATTAAGAGAAAAAAGAGAAACTAAAATACTGTCTGTTACATTTTCTATATAAATTAAAACTGAAATGTCTATCGTAGTAAAATTAAATCACTAAGTGCTGTCAGATTAGATTTACTGTATTCACCTTTTATAGAACTTGGACATACAAAAGAATAAGTCACAGCTAATAAACATCGCATTCATTAACACAAATTGTGTAAGAAAGAAACACCTTCTATTTCAAATAAATGGCTATTTAATTCTTTGTTTTTAAATCTTATCTTTGCTAAACCACTTTTTATTGACTTCAGAAAAAATAGTCCGAAGGGAGATGGCAAAGCGCTTTATAAAGTGGCCCCTAGGTAGAGGGTCAAAATAAGTCACATTTAATAATTTGTTCAGTGAACATAGCCTCTTTATCTGATGGCAAAATACCTTTGTTAAATCATAATTTTCATAAATATTTATTATATGAATTGTACAGAATCCAGTCTGCTGCACATATGTGAGAACCCAAGTCCAAAGTGTTGTAAAAGGCATTTACCATAGAATATGGGATTTCTCTTCTGGAGTGAGGTTACCAGCCTCTCAGTGAATCTCTTTAAATAGTGATCGTGACTAAGTGGTTTTGCTGTATTAGAATCTCCTTTGATATGATGCACATACCAGCACCAGTAAAACAAATACCTGCACAAACATATTTCAAAGATGAAGTCTCACATATCTTTTCAATTCATTTTGCATAAACATTTTAACACAAAAAGTCATCCACCAAAAAGTTTATTGCATAGAAACACAAAAGGGCAGAATCAGTTCTAGGCTGAAACTTTTTTTTTTAAGTTCAAGAACTATATAGAAAACCCTTCTCTTTATTAATTGACTAACTCAATAATTGCATACAAGGTGACAATTGCTGCATGAAAAATACATTTATTCATGTATGTGTTTATTTATTTCTTTGATTGATATGTTGCCACTCAAAAAGAGGTTTAGAACCTGGGCAAGGATGATGGCTGCAGCATCTATGTTGGATGTAAATGAGGGATAGAGCTGGATGTCATAACTATGCCAGTGGCACCTCATTCCAAATCTCTGCATAGTCTCATTCAGTTATCTCCTATACACATTGGACAGAAATGGCAACAAGATTGAACCTTGATGCACCTGTCAGGGAAGGTCCTAAGAAGTTGACAACCACGCACTTATCACTGCTCTCTGGGACTTTCCTGTTAGGAAAGAGTGATCAACTGTATCAAAGACCACTGAAGGATTTAATAGGATAAAGAGAGTACAGTTTTTCTCCTCAGTCTCTAGGCAAAGATCAAGAAGAAGGGTCTTCAATGACCTTCCCCCCAAAATGGGGAGTTATACAGGGTGATAGTTAGCTGGGGATTCAGCATCAAGAGGACTTTTGGTGGGAGGGGTTGGATAGGGGCCACACAATTGTAGTTTTTAAAACATCTGACACTCTGACCTTGCAAAAGGAGGCAATGACAGCACCCACTGATACTAGGCTAAATCCCTGCTGGCTGGCTTTTACAAGCTGAGATGGGCCCAGGTCCACCGAGTTTACAACTGGTCGCCTGCTTCCCCCAAATACCTTCTCTACTTTGCTAGGCAACAACAATTAAAACTTATTCACACAAGCTGAACTAGACAGAGCTTTGGGAAGGAGGAAGAGGAGCATTCATATGGTCTTGTTGCTATTCCAGTTATTTCCAGTGTTGTTATAGGATGTAGATACTAGAGATGAATGCACAGAAAGGACAACAGGAGTGAAACAGAAAAAAACCATCATTCTATCCTCACCATTATGAAAGCTATTCAGCTTAGCCTCCTGCAAAACTTCTACAATTGCCATTTATTCCACAATAAGTCTAAGTGTGCACTCAACTAGGGTCTTCATCTATGAGATCAAAGGGTTAACAATCAATAGTTTTCCCTCTTAGCCAAAAGCATTAAAAAACTGAAAGAATACTTTATTTTTTTTTCAATCCATGAAAACAGTTTATTCAATCACATTCTGATTGAATGCTCGTAACTTATTTTACTCTTTAACTAGCTCTCAAGGTTGTTCAAATCCTACTTTATATTGCAGAATAAAGTAATCTCCAACCAAAAATGTGGACTTGCATAAAAGAAAACTGACTCTTCTTTTGTGAATGTCCCATTATATGAGCCTGGCAACCAAAACAAGTGCCTTAATGTAAATTCTTGAATGAGAATAAAATATGACCTTGAGGAGGTATAAGAATGTGTTAAGGATAACAGGTCAAGCTTCCTTAGATTTCCTTTTGTTTTTGTCCCGTAGTGTGTTGTCTATTTATTATAATCCTTGAATGAGCCAGGGTCAGTGTAGAATCTGTAGTGTAGGATTACACAATCAGAGACAACAGCATAGTGTATACACATAGAGAGCTTTTATTCTAACTTCTGAAAACTTAGCAACTTTTTATTTTATTTTTTTATTTTAGAAGATCATTATATTTTTATGTGTGGGTTTTGGGATGAGGTATGTACATTTGTTATCTTATATTAAAAAACGTTAAGAGGACATCCAGGTTACAACGGCAAGAACTCAAAAGTTAAGATGTCAAAACTAATGTTGAGTGTGCTACTTTAATTTTGTCCCTTTGTATATATGATTTCCCCCCACCATTGGCTCCATGCCTCACTTATTGCCAAAAATAGAACTGCATTCTTGTACTAAGGTCAGGTGAAATGTCACCTTCTAATGTATAAGTTTTCATAATGAGCAGTTTGCTTCATCAGATGTTTCTTCATAGGATCTGATTAAATAAACTGTTGCATATGAAATGATATGCCTCTCTGAATTAGTTTAAAAGATGTCACCCTTCCCTGCTTTCTGCCTGATTTGATGCCAATACAGTTAACTACCCAATCCTGGTAGCAAGTCAGGGATATGCAACAAGTGAAGGAGTTGCCTGTAGAACCTCTTCTATGCTTCTTAATAGAAACTGGTAGCATGTAATGCATGAAATAGAAGAGAACACCAAAATTAATCTTTATCTATTAGGATAATACCACCTACCTCATGCAGGTTTTGTGAAAATAAAAGTGTGAATTTTTGTGTTTTGTTCATGTACTGTAGTGGTGCCCAGGGATCCTGGTATTCACTGATAAAAATCCCCCAATTTTCAGATTATAAAAAGTAACCCAAAACCCACATTTCCCCATGATTAAAATGAAATGCCACTCTCTCATTTTCTCTCTCTCTCTCTCTTTCTCTCTCTCTCTCTCTCTCTATAGAGTGGCATCAGTGGATCATTTTAATCATGGGGAAAGGTGGATTTTGGGTTACTTTTTTAATCGGAAATTTTTTTTTTCTTTTCTTTGTTTTTTTATCAGAGAAAACCAGAATCCTTGGTAATATCTTAGTCCTCATGCAATGAAAAGCTTTTCTCATTCTATAGGTCCCCATGAAAACCGACTTATTCTACAAATCCTTCAGTAGCCCAGAGCAAATGCACCAATTAATCATTTCATAGATTTCATAGATTTCATAGACATTAGGGCTGGAAGGGACCTCGGAAGATCATTGAGTCCAGCCCCCTGCCCAAAGGGCAGGAAGTCAGCTGGGGGTCATAGGATCCCAGCAAGATAAACATCCAGTTTGCTATTGAAGGTGTTCAGTGTAGGCGCTTGAACCACCTCCAGTGGCAGGCTGTTCCAGACCTTGGGGGCTCGGACAGGAAAGAAATTCTTCCTTATGTCCAGCCTGAAATGGTCTTGTAGTAGTTTATGACCATTTGACCTAGTCATCATCCCTAGGGGCGCTCTGGTGAACAAACATTCCCCCAGATACTGGTGGTCACCCCTGATAAACTTATAGGTGGCCATCAGATCAC
>JAGPOW010003316.1:135347908-135363328 GCA_030014935.1 Caiman crocodilus
TCATCCCTAGGGGCGCTCTGGTGAACAAACATTCCCCCAGATACTGGTGGTCACCCCTGATAAACTTATAGGTGGCCATCAGATCACCCCTGAGCCTGCACTTTTTCAGGCTAAAGAGCCCCAGGACTCTCAGCCTATCATTGTAGAGTCTGCTTCCCTGACCTCTGATCATGCACGTGGCTCTTCTCTGGACTCTCTTAAGCTTCTCCACATCCTTTTTTAATTCTGGAGCCCAAAACTCAATGAAGTACTCCAGCTGTGGCCTCACTAAGGCCGAGTACAAGGGGAGAATGACGTCCCAGGATTTGCTTGAGCAGCACCTATGGATGCAAGCCAGCGTTTTGGTCACTTTACTAGCTGCAGCATCACACAGCAGGCTCATGTTCATCTTGCAGTCAACGATGACCCCCAAGTCTCTTTCTTCCATAGTGCTAGCCAACATAGCACTGCCAAGCCTATAGGATGCTGTGGGTTTTTCTTCCCAAGATGGAGAACCTTGCATTTACCGGCATTGAACACCATCAGATTCTCGTCCGCCCACTTGCTGAGCCTGTCCAGGTCAGCCTAGATCACCTGCCTGTCTTCTGGTGTGGATGCTTTGCACCAAAGTTTGGTGTCATTGGTGAACTTGGCCAGTCTGCTTCTGACTCCAGTGTCCACATCATTAATGAAGATGTTGAGCAGTATGGGTCCAAGGACAGAGCCTTGGGGGACCCCACTGGTCACAGGAGCCAATTTCCAGCCAGTGGATCGTGGTGGATCCAAGGCGATAATTGGCCAGTTTCTCCAAGAGGTGATCATGGGAAACCAGATCGAAGTCTTTTTTGAAGTCAAGATATATGACATCAATCTGTTCTCCCTTGTCCAGGTGATAGGTCACCTGGTCATAGAAGGAAATGAGATTGGTCAAACAAGACCTACCGTAACAAACCCATGCTTGCTATCCCTTATGATGTTGGCGTCGGCCAGTCCGTTAAGGATGGCCTCTTTAATAAACTTTTCTAAGATCTTCCCTGGGATAGAAATCAGGCTAGTGTGCCTATAGTTAGCCGGATCTACTTTCCTCCTTTTCTTGAAGATAGGCACCACATTGGCCTTCTTCCGGTCTTTGGGCACTACACCAGAGCCCCAAGAGTTTTCACATTAGAGGCTGGGCTATGATGCTCGCCAGTTCCATGAGTACCCTGGAGTGAAGATTGTCAGGGCCAGCTGGCTCAAAAGTGTCCAGCTTCTCAAGATGTTCCTTCATGAAGTCAGCATTAATGGAGGGCAGGGCATCACTCTCACCCAGACTTCCCTGTCCTATAGTGGGCATGGGTGTCCCATGGGATGGATGAAAGACCGACGCAAAGTACCTGTTTAATAAATTGGCTTTTTCCTGAGTATCAGTTGTCAGTTGCCCCATCTGGTTCAACAGGGGTCCAGTGTTGCCCCTGCTTTTCCTCCGGCTCCCCACATATCTGAAAAATGACTTTTTATTGTCCTTGATGCTCAAAGCTAGTTGGAGTTCAGTTGCAGCCTTGGCTTTCCAGTATGCTCCCTAAAGGACCAGACCAGTGCAAAATAATACTCCTTGGATGTGACTCCCATCCTCCATCCTTTGTAGGCCTTTCTTTTTAGCCTCAGGAGGTCTGCTAGGTCTTTGGAGAGCCAGGAGGGCTGCAACTCCCCTCTCCCTGTGGTCATGGTCCCTTAGGGCCTCACTGACAAGCCTCCTGAGCTTGTCAAAGTCAGCTTTCCTGAAGTCAAGGACTTCCGTGTTGCTGACATGGAATTTCTTTCTTTTTTAAGTATCACCTATGCCATGCCAAGGTTGATTTCTCCAGCTATGCATCATTACTGTCTGGAACTATATAATCTATGCCTATATTATATAGGTAAGTGCAAGGAGATTTAATCACTGTATCAGTGCCTGCTGGACCAGGCTGTTAGTTTTGAATTTAAAAAATAATCATTTTTCATTAGACAATTATGTCTAATGAAATTAGAATGCTTGAATGTAGATGGCTATGTACAGAAAGTCACATTCAAGTCTCAGGACTCAGTTAAAGAACTTTCAACTTACATACGCCACCATTACTAAATACAGAATAAAATGCAATAGCAAGTGACTTGAAAAGAAGAAAAATATATCCCCCCCCCCCCGTAATACAAATCATACCAGAGTGCTTTCATACAAAGTACCCTTCCATCCAGGGAGGGGCAGGAGAAAATGCCTTTTTGAATAGAAGTGATATTCCAGGTATTAAAAACAAATATTTAGTTTGTAGATAAAATGTCACTCCAAACAGAAAGGAAGGCAGGAAAAACAAATGTCCCAGCTAAAACAAGCATGAAGGAAACAATTAGAAAATGTCACCATTGTCTTGTGCCTACATGAGGCAAACGTGTGAAGATTTTTAATAACAATCTTAATGAGCCAGTGAAGTGAGTTTAAATGAAATGAAACCAAGCTCTGCACTTTGAGGTAAAAAGAAGTATTTACTGCCTTTCATCTGAGAATCTCAAAGCAAATATCAAAGCATGTCAGATAATCAAGGAACAGTGACTTAATCCTGAAAAAGAATGATTATGTCCCAGTCTGTTTTTGCCTGCTATTAATCTTGTTGTGTTGCATTTTTGCCACCTCTGAGCTGTCGTTAGACAATCTATTTTGATATCCTGCATTCTTGCAAGGACTCCTTGACAGGACTCACACAAAACTCACACAAGCTAAGTATAAGCATTTAAGAGCCTGACATGATAGCATTCCAAGTTTCATACTTTATGCTAAGCACCCAAGGATAGGTCAGGCCTTAATAGAACAGGCATTAGCCTTTCAGTAGTGGGGACCTCTGAGCCTGCCAGCATTGGCTTAGGCCAGCAGGTGGTAAGTGAGGGCTCTCACATTATTCCCAGCATGCCCTGTGGCCTCCCTGGGCTGTCAAAGACTCCTGAGCACCCCTGACTGGCTTCTGGGCACAGGCCACACAGCCTCCTGCCATCATCACATGCCTCTGTGTCCCAGCCTGCCCCCACCTGCACACACCCTGTTATGGCATCCTTGCCCAAGCAGTTTGACCTAAAAACTACAGTAGGCCCTGTTGGTTACCCTGTGTGAGTCTTGCTCAAGGCTGTCGGACATCATGGCTGCCCACCTAGACCTGATCTGACAGTGGCTTGCTGTGGCATATGCCTTCATGCCCTTGAGCCACCTGCCAGATGTCCCACGGCCCATGGCCAGCAAGTGCACCCTGATCCTGGTAAGCATCCTGGACTGGGCCACCAACTTGCACACAGCTGATAAGGATGAGGTCCACATCTTGCACAACTTTATGCTCCTTGGGCCAATGGAGAACAGGTACTATGCTCCCAGGATCGCTGATTTTGCAATTGACAATGTCATCATCCCCCCAGTCTTCATTTGGGCCCTAGTCTCCCTCCTTCTTCCCTGGTGATGAATCTTAATGTGGGCTAGCTCAACCACTGGAAGGAGTACTTCAGTGCCTTCAGCCACCTTAAGGTAAGCTGATGTGCTCTCAGAGTGCATCTCAAGGTGGGTGAGGAGAACTGGACATCACTGTCATCATGTGCATCCTTCATAACATCCACAAGACTGAGGGGAGGTTTTCTATGAAGTTGGATCTGAGTGGGAATGGTGTGTGGACTGGGCTTGGCACCATAAACACGAATGGCACAGAGGTGAGGGAAAGCGCAATCCCCCACTTATGTTGGTGGCCCTGGCCTGACACATTGACACATTGTTGAGATCTGTGAAGTTCTGGCCAACTACCTCTTCACTCTCATGCACTGAAACCCTCCCAGATAAACAGGGCCAGAAGACTTTGAATGTCCATGCCCTGGCACCAGGCCATAAGTCTCCTGCTGCAAGCTCCTTTGTTCCTGCATCACAGGCAGTGCTGTCCATAACCCAGGATGCCCAGATACTGTTCCTGTTCCTGCTCCCTCCCTAACTTCCCTCCCACCCACCATTGGCAAACACTGGGGTGCAGGAGATGTGGCATGAGGAAGAGATGTGCTCGTCATATTAATAAAATGTTGCAGCTGACAAAGTTTTCATGTGTTTAATAAATAAAACCTGTTGAACATTGTCCATGACACAACTTGGTCCCTTTTCTCAAGTAACAAAAACTAGCAAACTAGAGGAAGGGTTGGGGAATTGTGAACAGGGTGAAAGAACCTTGAAGGGGTGGTTGAATTGGAAGCAGGGGTGGGGATAAGGGGATTGCTGCAGCGGCTGAACTCAATAAATATGAAACCTTGAGGAGGACAGTGGGCTTTTGACTTGGTATCCTACTTTCAGGGGTTCTGAATGATGACCAGGGACTTCTCCATGTAGGAGCTGGACAGGTGTGTGATCCCAAACCCACTGTCTGTCCAAGAGTGCTGCAAGGCAGAAGGTGTCTGCTGGATCAGGGCAGGGGGAGGCTGCAGGTTGGGAAACATTTCCACAGTGCCTTGGACTCTGCCTCTTCCATATAGGACCGCCAAGATCCCTGCCCCACCCCTAGGGCCTTGTCTCCCTCTTCAAGGGCTCTCAGCCCTTGCCCATGCCTGGAACTCATGTCAGAAAGCTGGCTGGAGCATGGGGACTGTCTATCCCCACCAAAGCTTTACCACTCTTCCCAAGCAGGACCCAGGTCAGGTGTGGGGCCACAGGGAGCACAAGAGCTCCCCCTCCCAATCTTCCTGGCTGATGAGTGGATAAGCTGGGGCTAGCAGTCTCTGCTTCCAGAAGGTGTTGCAGTGATAGCCTGTCCCAGCAGGCTGGCAGTCTGTGCTCTTTTCCCCATTCCCCATTATTCTCCTGCTCCCCTTCAGGACTGGCCTGGAACTGCTTGGGGGCAGTGCATATGGGATGACTACCAGCCATTGGCTGTAATGAGTTGCATTTGGATGGAGGGCAATGTCTCTGATAACCTTGGCATCAGGTCTCTTACAGCCTGGTGCCTCTCCCCTCATTCCCTTCTGTTCCCAAGAATGGGTCCTTCCAGATGCCTTTCTGCCTCCTTGGACCATGGGTCAGAGGCTCCCATATGTGACATCTCCTGTCACAGCTCCCCATCACTCCTCAGCACCTCCAAGTCACTGCATGGTGGGGAGCATTCCCCCACAGCCACCATTCTGCAGTCCCCCTTTGAGACCCTCATTCATGTCACCCTTGGAAAAAGTCCCTGGAGCAGGGTACAATATGCCATGGGGGAATGGGTAGCAGCCTGTTTTGTGTCAGGAAGAGCCATGGGATCTCTGCACAAGACAGTAGTGGGGTTGGTCAGGGACCTCAAGCAGTCCAGGACACTGTGTAAATTCCCTTTCCTGGTATTGTGATTTTCTCAGCTCCACTGCTGCATGGGTTTTCTTCTCCAAATTTTGGGTGACCACCTGGAATATGACTCAGCAGACTGAGTGTAAGCACCCCACAGCCTGTCCATTACTCTACTACATGTCCCAAGTCATTCCTTGACCTGGTCTCACAGTGCAGGGAGGCTGCTCCAACACACTGTAATTACACATTAAATATACATTTAGTGTTCTAAAGAGTTACACATCAAGAATGATTCACTGACTATACTGAGAATAATTTATATTAACAAATGTATTTAAGAATAGTGTAGTAATTATAATTTATTGTAAAGTAAAGTAATTTATGATTTATGTAATTACAGCACATTGGAGTAGACATGGTAAATCAAGTCTTCTGGAGATCGGTAATTACTATGCTCCAGCAGACTGCACTATCATGTGTATCAGTGTCCCCATGCTGAAAAATGATGGTGAAGTCTTTTAACTAAAGCTAGTTCGACAAGCATTAGTTAAAGCACTCCTGCTTCCATTTTTCAGCATGAAGACACTGATACATGAGGCACTCCAGACATGTTGATTAGCCCAGCTTCTGGAGCCGTGCTAATTAAAGTGTACCTTCCACCTTCCACAGCATGTCTATAAATACCCCTGGTATCAGAAGTCTGAAGAGCATGCCCTAAGTACAGAGTTTGTGAAACCCAAAACTGTAGCAGAAAGCCCCCTTTGTACATTTCCTTTCTGGACATTGATATAACAGAAGGCCCTTCTTGCCTGCAAACTCCTCATCACAATTTTGTGCATTTCTTTTCCTTCTCAGTTTTGGCAGAGACCTAGCACACTCTTTTCATGGGCTCAGAGCAAGCTAGAAAGTTGAAGTGACTTTCCGTAGTAGAAGAAACCTAGAAACTACGTTTACATATCAATTAAACTCAGGGTCAGTAAAGAAAACAAAAGAACTAAAATATCCATTGCAAAGACTGTAAATATATCCTTTGCTAGCCTAATTCACTCACTGTCCCCAGTAGCCTTTGATACCCACTACCACATGTTGCATTTTTATATGTTACTTACAGTGCATTTTCATATTTCATGTCTCATCTTTACCATGGCATTTTGTATTTTATATTTTATACTTTTAAACTCTTAAGGAATGTGCTCCCTGTAGAATGAAGTTACACCCTTGACCATTGTTAAAACTGCATTCAAATTGTAATTGTAAAGTGATAAAATCTCTTGAGTGAATGCGAGTGAATTATGATCATCAGTAGACAATAGCCTAGCCAAAGGAACTCCATTTTAAGCTAATCAAGCTAAAGAACTGTTTCTTGCAACTGAGCACTCACCCTATTGACTATACCTGTAAGCCATGACAATTCAGCCATTAAATCAGTAAGTCAAGAGTGGACTCCCAAAATTTCATGTACCAACAGGCAGAGACCCCTGTGACTAACAGCTGTCAGATGCAATGCAAGACCCACATGGGATAGCAACCTCTGGATTGGGTAGCCAAGATGATGCTGGGGGATCACCTAAGTCTGTCAGAAAGGAATAAAAGGCAGTGAAGTGGCACCCTCTCATCCAGCACCTGACCTACTGAGACAGAAGGACAAGCAGGTGACCCGCTTCTGGAGAAATACTGATACCAGTGCTCTCACAATCATTACAACAGCTATTATACGCTCTACTACATGGGTGTGTGTGTGTGTGTGTGAATGTGCTAGGGTGACCGGTACCACCCGTAAGTCAAAGTTTGCATTTATGATTTTACTGGTAACTTCACATTCTGTCCAATAAACTATAATTTATTATGATCCCATGAGTTGGTCCTTTGTAGCCAACAACCAGAAGCTTCTTTACTTCAACCAGAGACTTGCATGTTCTTTGTATGTGTTCAGGTGACAACCCTAAAACCACCAACCCTGCCACCGTTAGCTGGACTTTAGTAAACAGATGTGAAGCCTGAAGACAAGGGAGACACAGTCTTTGTGTGAGGTAGCAACTTTTAGTGATAAAAATTAAGTGTAAACAGTAGCATTTCAGACCCTCTCCTCACTTTCCTGAGCACTACTGAGACATACAAAGGGAACAATGGTGACTCCCATGTCTGGTTGTTTCTTCCAGCTGGGGCTGTGTGGCAAATGGCTGTTCTCCATTTGGTACAGTGGAAACCATGGGTCCTGGCTGTGCTATGCTTGATAGGAAGTTTGCCAGGGAATAGGGTCCCTTTTCTGATGGGCAATTGCTCTGTTCCTCAACCAGGGTCTGAGGACCCCAGTTCCTGCAGTGACTGGGCCCATTCCCAAAGTGGGCAGGGACTAAGCACTCTGGGGAATGTCACCAGTGCTCTTACAATCCTCCCTTTCCCCATTCTTTCCTTATAGAAAAAATGTTTCAGGGCTAGGTCCCTGTGGAACTGGCACCTGGGTCCCACCACTGCTAGGGTGAGATGTGGCTGGGGTAGCAAGGCTCTTATTTGCCCCTACCCCATGCTTCCCTTTCATGAGAAGCATTTTGGAGGGATGAGCTTTTCTGGTTCTCCAGGGTTGGAGGGGGCCTGTTCTGGCGCCAGAATCCACGAGTGGGGTTTGGGGTTACCCTGATGGGTTGGTACAGTGAGTGCCTGTGACATGAGAATCTGAATCAAACAGCCCCTGACTGGGCTGGAGAAAGTGAGTGAATGAGGAGTGGATGAGAGCTGGGATGGCCAATATCCCCTCTGTATATAGCTGTGGCAGCAAGCTAACAAAGAAATTAGGTAGCACCTGTACCCGGTCAGCTGATGGGCAGAAGGAAGGGGCCTCAGCACAAATAAGCCCCAGGGTTGGAACTGAAGGCCATTAGTGATCTGGCAGAGTGGAGTTTGAGCAGAAAAGTTCTACAGAGATGCCTGAGTGCCTGTTCTGCTGCTGCTGAGACTAATGAACTTTAGGAGCTCCTAAAATAGCCTGGGCAAGGAGTAGGAGGCACACATCGTTAAGGGAGAAGTTCACCTCCTTAAAAGGGAAAAGTATGACCTCCAATGCTATGGTTGCTGTTATGTTATGTTATATACCAGGACTTATATTTACTTTGTTAGTTGAATCTAGTGGACTGGGCTGAGGCTATTGGGAAGGAGGAGCCCTCATTGGGGCGCACTACCAAGTAGAGCCCTAGCACCAAAGGACACAGAAACAGGGCTGCAGAGAGCCCAGCAACAGTGAGAGCATACAGACAGGGGCCAAGGGCCCAGTGACAGCAAGAAGCCAAGCTAGACTAAGGCATCAGAGGGACAATGTTTGAATACCACCTACGAGGCATGGGGCATGGTAAAGGGGTGGTTTTGGAGCCACACATCTAGCCCATAAAGCTCAGGGAGTCTTGAGAGGCATGGACTTTGAGTAAGTTCCAGCAAGAGATCCAAGGGAAGCAGAATCTAGCGGGTTTCAGCAGGACTGTGACCACACAAACTCATGGCCAGCCTCCAAACTTATTTCAATCAACAGGACATGGCAGGAGAGACTAGAAGGCACATGCAGGGCAAAGCTGGCTCAAGTCCCTAAAGACATCACAGCTGTCTCTAGGAACCCCACCCCATCACAGTGGATAATAAAAGAATTGTAAAAGAAGGTAAAATATTTTATTTTCTATTCCTATTCATTATAAACAGCTCAGTTCTGCACCTCCACTCATATACATCCATGCATTCTCCTTTTAGTAAATATTGATGTAGCATTATAAGCAGCTAAGTATTCCCACTGTCACTACTAGGTCAATAGCAGTGTTAAGACTGAAAAAAAAAAAATCTTAGGCATTAATTCAATTTATGTAATAATAATAAAAACAACAACAGAAAAACAATAGTAACAATGATAATAATAAATTATTAGTAGTAATAATAATATTAGGGTTTTAGGCTTAAACACTATGAATACCTTTTAATGGTTTGGTAACTCAAATGAAAGTAAAACATTAATATGTGAGTTTGATTTTGCAACATTGTTGACAATGTTGCTGCATGTGCTGACAGAATTAATCCTGTTAAGAATAATTTATTTAACTGACCTTTGGAAATGATAGCATTTTTTTTCTTAGATATTGCCCCAGGATCTGTTTTTAATCTATTCATTTCTCATTGTATCCTGTAAACACTTCACACATAAGACTCTAAACAAGCATTCACACGGATTTACAATCCTAACAAACTTCATGGATGTATTATTGGCATATCTATTTACTTTATGTTTTAACATCATAAAAATTAGCTTCACCTTAGTGGGATGGTGCCTTAAGAACTGAGTTTAAATTGCAGAAATAATTAGGTCCTCAAAAATAGAATGTTATCAGCTGACAGATGGTCAAAAACATTATTTATGTCCCCCAAAAACTACATGCATATATTAAGAGAATGGACAGGGATTTTAATTAAGCCACATTTATACACAGCATATAAAATATTTTTTTGTTGTTTTTGTTGAAGATTTGGTCCTGGATAAAGTTATTTAAAATATTTTTAAGTTAAGATTAAAGTCATTCTATCTGGCAACATGTACTGTAGATCAATACAGTTAAATTACATAAAGACAGTATGAAATACATTTCTGTTTACAAAGCTACTAGATTCAGTTGCCTATTCTGTTTAACAATGGCACATCTAAGTGTAGATATGACTAGTGAGAGGTAAGTAACATTTTAGAGAATACACTCGTTGAGACAGATTATATCCACAAATTTCCACTGGGTTCTGTTCTGGACTGACACAAAGGTCTGCTCCCTTTCATGGGAAAATAGCTTTGGAAGGGACCTAAGGAGATACTCTAGTCCAGCCCCAACTTCAGACTTGACTAAACCATCCCAGCCAATCATCCAAATTTGTTTTTGAACATTTCCAGTGAAAATGCCACAACCACTCTATGTAGCCTAGGGTGGACAAGTATTGGAACAATACCTTTCTAGGCCTATTCCAATACTTGACCAGCCTTATAGTCAGCAAATTCTTCTTAATCTCTAACATAAATTGCCTCTGTTGCAGTTTGAGATTCTTGCTCCTAGTCCTGCTTCCTACAGCTACAGAGGAAAAGGAAACCTCTATTTTCTTTATAGTCTCCTTTAGTATTTGTAGATTATATCAAACCCCCACCACCCCTCAGTGTTCTCCAATCTAAAAACCTACCTGAAAACATCTATCTTATTTTAATAATTCTTAACCTGTTCTTCCACTACCATAAACTGTTTTTCTCCTTTCCTGTATTTGCTCCCAACTGCACTCATCATCTGTTTTTTCTCCTTTCCTATATTTGCTGCTAACTGAATTTATCATAATTTGCACTCAGCTTCATGCTTCACAAATAAAATTTGTAAAGCCTGAAGTAAAAAGACATTAAATACAGTGAACTTCTCTATATCAAATTGAACTAGATTATCTTCTGCATTCTGTAAGGGACATACAATTTATTTATTCTTCCTCTTATGATATGCATTTTTAAATTATTATTTTACTACTTATTTATTCTTTTACATTCCTTGCGAGTAGCATCTCAAATCACTCCATGGCCTTCACATGATACGATTATACTCTAGTAATATGACCATGTTTCCTCTCTTTTGTAGGATTCCTTTTTGATTTTCAACTCATTGAGAAGATTGTTGTCTAGCCAGCCCAGTTACACAATTATTTTGTAGCATCAGGTGGGCCCTGTCTCTTCTGAATAATTCTACTTCTTAAAACACTACCCCAGGGTGAAGTTATGATTTCAGCATTGCATAATTACCATCTGGAAAAGTAACCTCTCTGTCTAACATTTTAAGATACTTAAGTTCAGGGAGCTTTCATCTGAGTACCAGTCACTGGTGGACCAAGCTATTGGTTCTGAATTAAAAAATAATAATCTTACTATCATTAACTACTTCTCTGCTGCTAAATGTTCTAGTTCTAAGTATGTGTGGTAGAAAGCATTGTCAGTGGTGGGGAGATTAGACTAGCAGAGAAAGCACCACACAGCAACATCGCTAGTACCTTTATTGTTCTGCACAGAAACCAAAACATAGTGCCTAAGGAGGCGCACAGACTAACCACATTTCACGAAACAGTACCATATATAATGAATGTACAATATATCTTCTCCCCAACCTTAAAAATACTACATTTTAAAATAATAACACCAAAACAACAACAACAATGAAAACAAAAGGAAATATTCAACTCCTTCTTACAGCATATCAACTAGACAATTTAGAGGTCAAGGTCCATCACAGGTTTTCTCACCTTCTTAGGATAACATGGTCAGGATAAAGTGGTGTTGCTTTGTATCACAGGGTCAGCTGATGTTAAGGAAGGAATCATTAGTTTCTGGTACTTCAGTCTCCTCCAATCATAGAATCATAGAGAAGTTGGAGTGGAGGGGACTTCCAGAGGTTATCTTGCTCAGCTCTCTGCCTGAGGCAGGATTAACCCTATTCAAACCATCCCATAAAACCCATAATCTGAAAGTTGCGTAAGACTACCATCAACCCTGAAACAACACAAACCTAACATCCTAACCTGGCAGGTAAATCAGAGGATTCATGGCAGCCAATGTCCTGCTTCTATGAAATGCTTCCAATACATGCTCAAGAGGTTCTTGGTAGACAGTCACAGCCCTTGCTACAGAAGAAGGCAAAAACTTCCACAGTCTGTACCAATCTGACCATAGGGTAAATTTTCTTCCTAACCTCAAATATGGCTATGAATAAAAACCCTAGCCAGGAACCTCTGGTTTTGGTTCCAGTAGTAGTATTGACACACCCCAGTCAAAGTCCCTAGCCTTAGCTTTAGTCAACACCCAAAGCAAAAGAGAAAGACTTGAATAAAACCCTGACATTTATAGCAGAAAATGTTGGGGTAGGGGAAAAAATCAGCAAAGCCTTGAAGAATGGGAAATAGCTATGGTGGGACATGGGTATAGCTATGTCTAAATCATCCCTAACCAGTAGCCACTGGTGCAACTTCTTCTTTAACATCTCCAGTGATGAAGAGTCCATGACTTCCATCGGCAATCTATTCCACCGCCTCACTATTCTAACAGTCAAGAATTTTTTTTTCTGGATATCCAATCTTACTTTGCTGCTACTTCAAGACATTGATCTATGTCCTCCTCTCTGCAGCTTTCCTGCTTCTTTATAGCAGGCCTTCAGGTATTTGAGGACTGCTGTCCTGTCTCTTCTTAAGCACTTTTTTTCTGCAAGGTAAACTTGCCTAGCTCCTTCTGCCTCTTCATATGACTTGTCTTCCAAACCCTTGATCATCTTTGTTGCCTGCCTCTGTACCCCCACTAATTTCTCCAACTACTTTTTAAAATATGGAGCTCAGAACTACACACAGTACTTCAGGTGAGGCCTAACTAGTGCTGAGTAGAAAGACACTATCACCTTCCATGTCTTACAACTAATGCTTCTATTGATGCACCCCAGAACCACATTTGACTTTTGTGTGGCTGCATCAAACTACAGACTCATATTGAGCTTGTGATCCACCAAAGTTCAAAATATTTTACAATAGTGTTGCCATTCAGTCAGGTGTCACCCATTTTATATTTATTCTTGGATATTTCTCCCGAGGTGTGGCACCTTGAATTTGTGCACATTGAACTTCATCCTATTAGCTTCAGCCCTACTTTCCAATCTGTTCAGACCCTTCTGAATTGCTCTCTCAGTCCACCATGTTTATAGATTCATAGATGTTAGGGTCGGAAGGGACCTCAATAGATCATTGAGTCCGACCCCCTACATAGGCAGGAAAGAGTGCTGGGTCTAGATGACCCCAGCTAGATGCATATCCAACCTCCTCTTGAAGACCCAAGGGTAGGGGAGAGCACCACCTCCCTTGGGAACCCATTCCACACCTTGGCCACTCTAACTGTGAAGTTCTTCCTAATGTCCAGTCTAAGTTTAGTTCCATGTCATGCACAAACTTGCTCAAGAAGTTTTCAATGCCAGCACCCAAATCATTAATAAACATGTTCAACATCACTGGACCCAGGACAGACCTCTGTGGTTTTCCACTCAAAGACTTCTGCCATTCTGCCATGGACCTGTTAATAATTACCCTTTGCTTGCAGCTATTGACCCAGTTATATATCCACCTAATCATTGTTTTTTCTAGAGTACATTTCTCCAATTTACTTATGAGAAGGTCATATGAGATCTTGTCAAAAGCCTTGCTGAAGTCTGGATACACTATATCCACAGCATTCCTTTCATCCACCCAAATAGTTACTTTGTTGAGAAAGGGAATCAAGTATGTTTGACATTACTTGTTTTGTTTTGTTTTGTTTTTCATAAATTCATATTGTTTGCTTGTAATCAGCCTTTCCTCCTCCTGGTGGTTGCAAATGGCTTTCCTTAACATATTCTCCAGTAACTTCACAAGTACCAAGTTGAGGCTATCTGGTCTGTAATTCCCTGTGTCCTCTTTTTTTACTTTTTTAAAGAGGGGAATTATGTTGGCCCTTTTCCAGTCCTCTAGTACCTGGCCTGTGTCATACAACATCTAAATAAAGATCACTGCCAATGGTTCTAAGATCTCCTCTGCCAGTTTCTTCAGCACCATGAGATGAAGCTCATCCAGCCCTGCTGAGGTGAATTCATTCATATCCATGAAAAGCTCTCTCTTTGTTTCTTTTGCAGAAAAGTCATATAAAACCATCTATGCAACTGTGTGTTCATTTGCAGACCTTACCTGGGCCTTTCTTACTCAGGATACCATATTTTTCATGCTTGCACCCAGAGTATGTAGTCGCTTTGATCTGTTCAAGGTTGCCCCTGGCAGTGTTCACGTAGATGAATAGCATGAGACTGTAGTTGGAGGGCTAGAGTCTAAGCTGTCTTTCTGTGATATCTCCAATGCTGGTTCAAGAGAGGCAAAGACCTCCAAAACCAACAGGTAAGGATCTGATGGTAATGGCTGTACCTTAGTTTGGAAGCATTCAAGACTCTGGTTTTTGAAAGCATGTATGACATCAGCAACAGCAACAATCCCTCATAGTCAAGGATAATTGTCTTCCATGATTGTTTTATCTGTAGTTCCAAAGATAGGTGACAAGGCATATCTGGTACTGTCATAGTGAGGGGTGTCTCAGGAGATGTGGGAGAGGGGTGTAGAGCCTCCGACCCAAATGAGACGTGGGAGCTGGGCATGAGCCTCTCTTCCCATGCCCCATCCAAATACTTACTAGCTGGACTGTCACCGGTAGAGATGGCAGAGCCTTGGATGCAGTGGTAACTCCAGCTTATTAGCTTGTGCTGGCTGCAAATAGGCCCGTGCAGCCCTGATGAGATCATAAGTGCATGTCCCAAACCAACCATGGAGAGGAGCCTGGGAGACAGAGGTGACAGGGGACATAGCCTGGCCATAGATGAGTTCCAACAGGGCCAAAGTGAGTTGTGGGAGACCCACTCATAAGCGGGAATCCCGTTTTTTTCTGATAAAAAATTGCCAATTTGGGGGTTAAAAAAGTAACCCCAAATCCACATTTTTCTGTGATCAAAATACACTGCTATAGATACATTTTTGTCACAGAAAAATGTGGATTTGGGGTTGCTTTTCTTTTACCCCCAAATTGGGTTTTTTTTTTAATCATAGAAACCAGGATCCCTGCTCATAAGCCTGTAGACTTGGAGGAGCTTCCAGTTTTTTGACCTTCAGTTTTGGGAGGGAAAAGGAGGAGCTTCCCCCTGGTACCTGGCCAGGATCCTGAGGAGGCTGCCGCAACAATATAAGTACAGAATGGCACAACAGTTACTGAAGTGAAGACAACAAGGGTGAGGTACCCAAGGAGTTGATGCTCTGGGATTAGTTACAGGGAGAGCTTCTCTTTTTCTTTTGAGTTAATTTTATTTTGTATGTTGAGTGGACTAAGCCAGCCCACTGTTTGGAAGATCCTGGGAAGACAACATTAATTGTAGCCATTACAGGAGTCCAGGACTGTGCCTTTATATTAACAAGGCACCCTTTGGGACTATTATTGAATTGGAATTCAACCCAACTGTGAGCTAACACATGTAGCGTAGCGGAGACCAACTGGAGGCTGCGGGATTGGTGCCTCGAGACGGGCTTTGGCTTCCTCAACCATGACCGACACATCACGACGAGGGACATGCTGG